>SJYX01015768.1:319959-374096 GCA_006410675.1 Oreotragus oreotragus | reverse complement strand
TTCCTGGGTGGAAACCACGAAATGTATTCTTGCTTTCCAGCTCAAACCGCCCTACCACTGCCTCCCACCCCCCCACACCCCCACCGCTGACTCTTGCCCCCAATCCTAGGTAAAACAGCACTTGTTACCCATACAAACTGGAAGATCAGTTTGCTATATGACTATTTCTGGTTTCATTAGTAATTTTATATTTTTGTTATTTTATGCTTTCACTTGGTTACAACCAAAGTTATTACACTGTGCAAGTTGCCACAATTTTAGAAAATTAATTGCTGTTTTCAGTTACAATATTGTGCTTTGTTCCAATTAGGAAATGAAAGCAGAGAGGGAACTCAGGCAGTTTAGTGTTTTGAGAATTCAGCAAAACTTCAGCTCTGCAATCCCTAAATGTCTAACTTAGAAACAAAACAGAAACTAACAAAAAGCCCTACTGGAGCAAGTGTGAGGGAGTCAGGCGGCAAGTGAGGCCCTGAGGCTTGGACAGCAGCATCCCCAGCCTGGAGGGGCCTCAAATGGGCAGAGGGAAGCGAGACACAAAGCAGGCGTCCAGCCTTATTTCTCCTGATTTGCCAGTGATACGAACATCGGGAAGACTCAGCCCAGTCTTATTAAGCAGAGAAGGCAAATATCTGAGGACTCTAGATCCTAGACACAAGGGTAATAATTAAGCTCAACCTGGGGAAGAAAGAATTTGGCACACAGAGATGTTCAAGGGAGAACCCTGGGAGAACCCTTACAGCTGAGAAAAGATGGGCGGTGAGGCACGGGCAGCCAGAAAGCTGAGTCTGATAGGAAACCACACAAAGGCCACTGTGCCTGCAACAAAATCAGCAAAGGGTCAGAGCGCTGCACACCAATCCACGGTAAGAAGGGAACCTGAGACTGCCTCTGCCGAGCTGGAGAGGCTGAGCTGAGGGCAGAAACCTGCAGTGAAGAACGCAGGCATGCAGAACGGCAGTTCTCACACTCAAGTGCATATGAGACCATCTGGAAGCTTGTGTGACGGATACGAACACCTGGTCCCCTTCCCGCCCAGTTCTTACTGACTTTAGGTCTGAAGTAGAGACTGTATTTTAGCCAGAACCCTGTGCATTCTGGAGAAGGCGATGGCACCCCACTCCAGTACTCTTGCCTGGACAATCCCATGGATGGAGGAGCCTGGTGGGCTGCAGTCCATGGGGTCGTACAGAGTCAGACATGACTGAGTGACTTCACTTTCACTTTTCACTTTCACGCACTGGAGAAGGAAATGGCGACCCACTCCAGTGTTCTTGCCTGGAGAATCCCAGGGACAGGGGAGCCTGGTGGGCTGCCGTCTATGGGGTCGCAGAGAGTTGGACACGACTGAGGCGACTTAATAGCAGCAGCCGTGCATTCTAATGCCAGTTGTCCAAGGAGCACAGTTTGAGAGCACCGATCCACAGGTCTAAAGAGCTGCTGTTAATAAGTGCACCCGGGCTAAGAGCAATTAGCAATTCATTTTCACAGTGTTCATATGGGATTGGGTAAGGGATCATCTCTTGGGGAGAGCGGGTCCCTCAGTGGGAATTAAAATAAGTCAATGCTCTTGGGGATGTTCTCCTAGGAACATCTGCTGGCCCAACAATTTCACCTCTCAACGTTAGCACAGTGAATTCCAAGAGCTAACCCCATGGAGAAGGGGGCCTGACAGAGGAGCTCCACGACAGGCCCAGGACCCATAGCCCCTTCACAGACAGAGCCTGACACGACGGATGGAGACACCCATCCACACTTACCTGTACAAAGAGGGAGAGGCTCTACTGTCCCATTAAACCCTTGCGCCCTGTTCTCAGACAAAAATGGCACTTCTTGCCTTAAACGGTGGTACAGCACAGCTGTCCCCAAAAGCTGGTGTCTTCCCTCCCACCAGGGACTGAATTTAGGGACATGTGCTGAGCGCTTTGGTGCCTTCGGAGGTTAAGGGGCAACCAAGACCTGGAAAACCAGAAACCCTTCTGTAGCACGGGAGTTTACAGTCAGACTGGGTGGACAGAGGGTGTGCAAAAACCTTGCCGAGAAGCCTGGATCCTGCCTCCTGTGTGAGGGAAACACTTTCCAAGTAAGAGCTTTCAAATTACTCAGCTCCTCTCCTAAGCAGTGTGGGCGTCCTCAGTCGTGTCCAACTCTTTTGCGACCCCATGGACTGTAGCCCACCAGGCTCCCCTGTCTACGGAATTTTCCAGGCAAGAATTCTGGAGTGCATTGCCTTTCCTACTCTGGGGAGTTTCCTAACCCAGGCACCGAACCCATGTCTCCTGCATCGGTGGGTGGATTCTTGAACACTGAATCACCTGGGAAGCCCCTGCTAAGCAGCAGGTGGAGCATGTTGAGAATCAAAAGCCTGACAAGCCTGGGAGGCCTGACAAGCGGCTCTTGTTGTCATGCATGCAGCAGCTGGCGGGGTGCCCTGCGCCCCTCATCTCCACAGCAGACTTCAACTGCTCCCCCTACACAGCGGGCCCCATCTGTGACAGCATCTTGGCTTCCACCCTGGAGCTGTCTGCCTTCAGCCAGGTGCTTCTGGCTACTTATGGAAGAGAGGAACCTTGCTAGGATGGCAGGCTGTGCCCAAAAGTCGGGCAGGAGCCCTGGCTTCTGGAAGAGGCTGGAGATGTCCATCACTGCTCCTGTCTATTAATGATTAGAAACCATTATTGCATAGTTAGGCAGGAAGGGTAAGAAGAACAGCGAGGACCAAGACTCTAGGTGGTGAAAAGCAGGCGCTAGGTACTTTTACCAGCCATATCAGCTTAACATAAGAATGCGTAAAGTTCACCTTCCATCCTCATTTCTCTAGGTAAGAAAACAGGCTTGATGAACTTCCTGCGAAGTCCCCTCCCAATCACTCAATGTCAAACATTTCCAGTCACGCGGAATTCAAGAATCAGAACCTTCCTGTCATTATGATGTCAAGAGCAGACAATGCCTCGTTTCTACCCTTGCCAGAGGCATGGTGGCACATGAAGTCACCCTTCACTGGTCCTGCTAGTGACAAGCTGGAAATGATAAGGATGCTTTTCTAAAGATTCTCTTTTATTCCTTCAGCTTCTCCTAAATATCAGGTTCCTTATTAGGTACTTGGACTTCACAAAGACGGAATATCAGGTTCCTTATTAGGTACTTCGACTTCACAAAGACGGAACAGACGGGGTCTCTATTCTCAAGGAGCTCCTGGGCCAAGAGAGGAGAATGACATGGAGACACGGAATGGCAGCTGGGTGTGGCGAGTGTTAGCCCAGACAGGGTGCTCCTTACTGGGGAGTGATCAGCCCTGTTCAGCAGGTTCCACACCAGGGAAGCAGCCTGCACGCAGTGGGCTTCGGGGAGAAGAGGGCACTCCAGGTAAAGGCACCCAGGCAGGAGAGGCCTTATTTGTTCCAGGGGCTTGGAGAGTGGCTCAGCAGAGTAGGGCTTCTTCCCTGCAGGAAACTGGAGCGAGAAGAGGCTGGAGATACCACACCTGGTCACCTGCTTTCTACTGCTTTGTATATCGTGGGTCCTATCTTTAGGATTTTTCTTTAAACCAATGCTTCAGATTCCAGCCTGAATTCCACAAGCATCTACATGTGTGGCACTAAATGAGCGGCCCTGGGGGATAAGCCCCTACGGAGCTTAACGCTGAACCTAATTGGGTGGATTAAACAGACACCACAAAGCTAAGGACAACACGAAACAACACATAAGCAAGAGCATAAACGCTAAGTGGCACAGCACACAGTGCCAGGGGAGCTCACAGGTTCTTAGCTCGAGACGGAGCTTAAATACCATCTAATTAGAAAACTGTTCAAATGCTCAACTCCCCTTGACAAAACCCTGGCCAAACGAGCCCCCGTGGGATGTGGGAATCTCAGTCAGAAGCTAGACTGGCTGAGTCCAGGAGGCCACTAACCCCATGATGCCCAGAGGCTCTGATGGCAATACACGGAGGACGGCTTCAGACAAGAGCGGGTCCTAGACACCACCTTTCCCTGCTGGTGAAACGGACGGGGCCGTCGAGGGCACGGCAGCTCCGCAGAGTCCGCATCTCCCACTGTGGCGGCAGCCTCGAGAGGGGAGTGCCCCACAGAGCGCTACCTATCTCCTACAGCCCGCCGCCTCGAAAACTAAAAGCAAGCAAACAAACATTTCACTGGGTTCTTTACCTATCCTCAGACTACAGGTCTCAAGTTGAGGTAAGGAAGTACTCAGTTTGGTCTCTACCCCAAGATCCTTTCAGGCCTCTGGGGCCCCAGCTCACGATTTAGGGTATGCGAAAGGCTGCCTTTGAATAGCCCAGAGCGTCCAAAAGTGAGGCTGGCTGGTCAGGACTGGGCCGGACTGGAGCCTTTCCTGGCTCCTTACGGGCGTGACGCCTCTGGCCCTGGCTGGAGCACCGCACCTCTGGCCTGCATGGCGCTGCTGGCCAAGGCCTAGGAGAACCGCCACGCAAGGCACTCACCCGCATGGAGGTCTCGCCGCCGTGCGCCTGCTGCAGCCGGAAGACCTGGGCCACCATGTGCTCCGTGGAGGGGTGCAGCAGGATCCTCCGTGAGGCCAAGCCCACCATCACGTACCGGCCCATCGGGGACAGGCTCACTGAGATGGCGTTGGGACCTAGGGCCAGAAGGACAGAGGGACACTCCCCAGAGCTCTTGCTATCACCAGCAAATAACCGTTATCTTTTTTTCTTTCTCCCTGGCCTTCATCTCTGTTTGGTGGTCCTGGGGCTAATCGCACAGGATGACAGTGAGGAGCACAACAAGAGGTGTGTGAAGTACTAAGTCTAGCTCTTGACATATAAAAAGGACTTAGCGAGCGCTAACCTGTATTAGCACAGAATCACATTAAAAACTGTTACCGTGCTGTAACTGCTACTTAGAAACCCACTGTTTTCACTTCATATATTATACGCATTTTTCACCATTAAATATTCCTCTGTAAGAGCGTTTTAAAGGCCAAATGGTATTCTGTCTTGTCAATGCACCATCATTTATTTAAGCAACTCTTCAGAATTTGACATTTTTCTCTGTGACAAATACCGCTGTGAACACCCTTGTACATAAATCTACACAATGCCAGACTGGCTTGCAGCGTGTGAGTGTGCCCACTTCCCTGAGCCATGACCGAGAACAGAGCTCCTCCCCTACCCTCGCCCCTCACAACAGGAGCATGCCGGTGATGCCACGGTGGTGGGGAGGACTCTCATTCCGAGACTCTCCTGCAACACTACCAGCTAGGACAGAGCATGTTCCTCCGACATGTGCCTGGGAAGTGGGAGGGTAGCATGTGGCCATCACGCCCACCTAGGCGGTGCCTTGACAGGGAATGCCCAGGCCAAGGTACTACTGTCACGACGCTGGGCTTCCTATGCCTTACCAAATCGCTTGGTGTAGAGCATTTCGCCCAGGTTATGGGGGGCCAGGGAGTACACTGCCAGGATGCCTTCGTCAGGGAAGCCCCTCTGACTGCTAGGGATGAACGCTGCCAGGAGCTGGCCATCCGCAGAAATGTCACAGCTGGCATCATTGTAGATCTTGCAGTTCTGCACCAGCACATTCACGGAGGCTGCATCAGACAAAAGAGGGTAAGGAAGTCTGGAGTTAATGGTGTGAAAAATGCTGGGTTAAGACATTTGGGGGCGTCTCCCTAAGGGCCTGAATCTGAACCCTCTCCAGAAATACTAAAGGCTGCCTTATCCAACTAAAACGTCACGAAACAAGCAACACAAGACACCGAAAGATACGTCTCTTCTATGCCTGTGATAGGAAACCAGAGTCAACACAACCACAACCACCGGCTGAGTCCTGGCTCACACTTGAGAGACATCATTTGAGAGATGAGATGAGCAGAAAGTTATTAAAAACTGTTCCTGGAGAGCCACTTAACAGCTGTTGCTGTCCAAAAGATCAAAACTGAGATGAATGAAAATGTAAACCAGCTGATTCCAAGAAAAAGGTGATACAGGTAAAACTTGCTTGGTGAGAATGCTACTCTCCACCTCTATGTGACCTTAGAGAAGGGAATCATCTCACAAATTTGTGTCTTATTTTCTCCTTTAAGAAAACTGGAGCATTTAGAGACTTCAGTCTTCTGGACAGCTCCTTGCTGATACTAATCCCTAATTCCACAAGAGAGCATAAAGGCTGGAGGGCTGGAACTGTGTTTACTCTGCTTGCCCCTCCAGCCACGCCAAAAGCCGATGGCCATGGGCAGCTCCGCTCGGCACCTAGCACCTACTGGGAATTATGCATGGTCAGCCGGGTACAGCATGAGGGACTGGGTGGGGCGGGGTGGAGGACTGCCTGTCGGTGGGGAGAATCCATTCCCTGTGACAGAACTAAGGCAACACTGGTCAGCTCTGGGACTGGGCCTGCACAGCTGTTTCAGTTTCCATTAGAACTCCTCTCTGAGGCCCACTGTGCACATCTCTGCCCACAGGAAGTGGCCCACCCTCCATGTGAGCCTGGAACCAGTGCCCCCAGGACGGGCATGAGCGGAACAGCACAACACATCCAAATGGAACGGACGTACAGCACGTCCAAGCGCCTCTGGGCTCTGTCTCCTTTAGATCTGCCTTACGTGCACGTGAAAAGAGACCGATTTACTCTTTCTCTCTCTCTTGTAAAAATTCTTCTTGGCTGCACCATGAGAATGTGGGATCTTAGTTCCCTGACCAGGGATCGAACCTGTGCTCCTTGCACTGGAAATGAGAAGTCTTAAACCATGGGACCTCCCTCTTTCTCTTATTGGAAGATTACTTAAGCAGCCACTGTCAGAGGCATTATAGTTCAAACAAACCAACAGGCAAGCTCAAGAGCCCTCACCAGATTCTATGTGATCTACTCCAGGGAGCCAAACCGTCTGACCTGGAATGTCAAGGGTGAGTTTCCTCAGGAAGTTACCCTAAGGAAAACAAAACAATTGCTTTCCAGGGGTGGGTGGAGGGCGTGTTGAGGTTTATCAGGAACTTGGGAGTGATTTCTAAAGCTCTGTATTCATCTGCCTTTCTCTGTGTGTTGTTAACGAAGCCACAGAGATGACAGAGTAGATCAAAAAAGACATCGGAACACTCTGATCGGCTACTGTGCCAATTCTTGGGGGCTGACACCGACAGCCCATGACACACAACACTGAGAAGGGAGCGCGAGGACGGCTCTGTTTGCTAACTAATAAAATGATGACATCCAAATACTCAGTGCTATCACTATTAGGGCTCTGTGCCGCTCAACTTCCAACCCACCATCTGCTCGAGCCTGTATGGCGAGACCGATCTAGTTGAGACCGTCTGCTCCTTACTCAGGGTCCCAAGCCTGTTGCCAGAAAAACGACAATCTCCTCCCTTCCCTGAACAGACATATCATTACAGTTGGGGATACAGAGTCAGAGGAACTGGGGGGCTTTAAGAGTGAGTCCATCTTGGTTTTCTAACCTTGATGTTGGCACAGATCTCAGAAAGGTAAAAAGAAACTGACCATCCAAGGTGGAGAGAAAAAGTAATCACAAATATTAAGCAAGACGTGAAAATAAACACAGAAGGAAATGGACTCTGAGCTTTAAGACAGCTTTGCACGGGTTCCATCTTATCTACATTTAATGTCTCAAAAATGCATGTGAGTATCTTATGAAAGTAGGCTTTTCTATTTTGCTGCTACAGAGCTCTAGTTCATGTGTGCTAACCTGCAGTTTAAACATACAGAAGCCTGCAATGACCCTCAAAACCCACCACCACCATTAGGAAAGCACTGCTACGCTGCTGGAGTCCAGTCCCCAAGTCGTGCCCGACCCCTTGTGACCCCCCTGACTGCCGTGTGTCGGGTTTCCCTGTCCTTCACTCTCTCCTGGAGTGTGCGCAAACTCATGTCCGTTGAGTTAGCAATGCTATCCAACTTCCAGATTAATTTCTAAGGTGGGCTGGGGGAGGGGAGGAAATTACAGGTAAGGTTTTCCTTCTTCTGAGAAGTCTGGCTCTAACTGCCCGAAAAACTGGGCATATAGTCAAAAAGCATTTTGTGAGCCCCAATCCAAGCCTCTGCGTCTGCGTCTGTACTGTATTAGGGTGAATCCAATTCAATGGCCAGCTCCCAAATTTTGCCCCCTCCCCTCAACCCCACCCAATTTCACAACTAATCCCAGTTCCTGCAGTGAGCTCAGAGAGAGACGCAAATAACACGTGAAAAGAGAATGCTGGGATTAAAGCTGAGTTCTTCTGCTAGAAGAACTCAGTTTGGTGTGTAGCTAGGGATCCGGGGTTTTACTTCTCCCCTAATGACGGGGACGTGGCAGGCAAAGAATGATTTGGTAGCTTCAGCAAGCACTGGGTGGTGTGTTTACAGTTTTGTTAGTATTTCAGAGCTCCAATTAGCAATTCACCTTTGCTGCTTGCTGTCTATTAATTTCCCACATGGGAATGGAAACATTCAGTTACAACGGTGAGTGGTCACTGCTTCAGTCCGTTTGTGCAGCTGCTTCTCAGAAGGCTGAAGTTTTGATGAGTTAATTTACACCGGGAGGGACTTTCTGGCTCTCTTGTCTGTTTTCTCAGGCCATAGGAAAGTAATGCACTAATGACAAGGGCAGCTCATCCTTTTCGGACTCGAAAATAGCATAAGCAGGTGGAGAAAAAGGTGAAGGGAGATGTCACGCGAGTGTATGTTCCTCGGTTCTTTGTTTCGTCACAACAAAGATTTGGAGCAACGGACATTAGCGCCCTCGGTGCGTCACAGCTCTCGGGTCTCGGACAAACGTGTTACAGCTCTATTTTATTTAGAAGATAGCAGGAGAATCCATCCTCGAAGCGTGGGGGCATGCCAACCCAAAGATTTGAAGGGAAGAGAGTGGAGGAGCGCGTGGGAGAGGGGGAGGGGGGAGAGGGGGAGAGAGAGCGGGAGAGAGAGCGGGAGAGAGAGAAAGAGCGCACGCACGCGGGAGAGGGGGAGAGAGAGAGAGCGCGTCGGCTCCTCCTTTTATACACTTTCTTCCACCTGGGCCTGCCCTGTGCAAATTGGGCTTGGCCAGGAGAGCTGTTTGTTCTACCTGAAGTCTTCACTCTGGTCCTCGGACCTTCTTTTGTTCTATTTTCGCGGGCTTTTCCCTTCCTTGTCTTTTAGCCACCGCCATTTTGGACCCCTTTTCCCTATTCTACCTACCTAACAGGAAATACAGCCTACGACAGTGGCAACCCGCACGCCACCAGAAGTCTTTGTTCTGCTTCCTGCCCTGCTTACTACAGTGGTTCTCAGGTGTTAGCATGCATCAGCATCACCTGGATTGATTGCTGGGGTGAAGCCTGAGAATTTGTATTTCTAGTGAGTTCCCAGGTGTCTCTGATGTTGCTGATCTAGGACCACACTTAAAACTGCTGCCTCACCAAACACCCCTTGATCCCTGAGCTGAAGTTCTAGCAAGCAGCCCTGCACGGAAAGGCAAGACATACGTGGGGAACGATGATGGAGCAGTTAGCTGGACAGCTGAGGATGGAAATGAAGGCTAGGAAAGCAAAGATTTTTCAAATCAGAACCGCTTCAGAGCTTCAGTGGGGCAGCTCCAGGGGGAGCGAGAACGATGCAGGAGACAGCAGGAAGCCATGTTCCAGACTTTGCAGCATAATCGCCTCCTAATTATAAACGATTTCCAAGTGAAAATGCCCTAGCAGGGAATGAGAGGGGTAAGAAATACTGATGCCTGGAGGAACAGATGGCTCTGCCTTCCTATCAGCTTCATAAATTATAAACAAACACCTTGAACAAAGATCGATTTGCAGCCTGTTGCTGGCTGGCTAGATGAGGCCACAGGAGCGATTAGCGGCCACAGTGCTTTTGCAAGTGCATTAGATCCTGATCTGGAAAACCCAAAGGGGTTTAAATCAGCAGGAAATTTTCCTTTTGGCTATCTCTGAGCCCTCAGATTTCAGAATAAGGCCTCCTGCACAGAGCTCCAGATGACACTGTGTAAGCATGTCCGGCAGTGGCAATCACCTCTGTGGGTGTGTGTGCCCTGCACCGCTCAGCCTCTGGGTTTCTTAAGGCCACCGGGCACCCTGGTAACCAATGCTACTCTCCGGTAAGAGCTTACTCTTTAAACACATAGTAAATCTAATGAGGTTTTTTTTTAACCCCCCCATGACAGCAGTTTCAAAATTATCTATGTTATACAAGGCCTTGCTCACAAACTTAACTCTTTACAGATAGAAATTCATTAATCCTACATCTCAACTAAGAGAAACAGGTGGTGAGACTCTTTAGCCTATTTCTAGAAAAGGGCTGAATTCAATGCAGATTAAGTCAGATGACACAGCAACACAGAGGCTGCTGATCACACATGCGTAAAACTGAGGGCCAGTGGCTCCCAGGCGTGTGCTGGGCCCAAGCCAAATGCTATCCTCCTCTGGGAAGCAGGCAAGCTTCAGAAACAAATGCTACTGCAAAACAGATCCCCAACTTAACTCTGCCGACAGCTGAATCTTGACGAGAGGTTATTCAGGCCAACCAAGAAAAGCAGAGTTAATGACAGGAACCTCAGATGAAAGTGATTGGCAGTCTAGAGGGTAAGATCATGGCAAGGAATGTCGGCCACTAACAAACACATGAGCCCTAAACGCCCAGAATGCCAAGTTTTTTTTCATAAAGGCTGGAGGGCTGGAACTGTGTTTACTCTGCTTGCCCCTCCAGCCACGCCAAAAGCCGATGGCCATGGGCAGCTCCGCTCGGCACCTAGCACCTACTGGGAATTATGCATGGTCAGCCGGGTACAGCATGAGGGACTGGGTGGGGCGGGGTGGAGGACTGCCTGTCGGTGGGGAGAATCCATTCCCTGTGACAGAACTAAGGCAACACTGGTCAGCTCTGGGACTGGGCCTGCACAGCTGTTTCAGTTTCCATTAGAACTTCTCTCTGAGGCCCACTGTGCACATCTCTGCCCACAGGAAGTGGCCCACCCTCCATGTGAGCCTGGAACCAGTGCCCCCAGGACGGGCATGAGCGGAACAGCACAACACATCCAAATGGAACGGACGTACAGCACGTCCAAGCGCCTCTGGGCTCTGTCTCCTTTAGATCTGCCTTACGTGCACGTGAAAAGAGACCGATTTACTCTTTCTCTCTCTCTTGTAAAAATTCTTCTTGGCTGCACCATGAGAATGTGGGATCTCAGTTCCCTGACCAGGGATCGAACCTGTGCTCCTTGCACTGGAAATGAGAAGTCTTAAACCATGGGACCTCCCTCTTTCTCTTATTGGAAGATTACTTAAGCAGCCACTGTCAGAGGCATTATAGTTCAAACAAACCAACAGGTAAGCTCAAGAGCCCTCACCAGATTCTATGTGATCTACTCCAGGGAGCCAAACCGTCTGACCTGGAATGTCAAGGGTGAGTTTCCTCAGGAAGTTACCCTAAGGAAAACAAAACAATTGCTTTCCAGGGGTGGGTGGAGGGCGTGTTGAGGTTTATCAGGAACTTGGGAGTGATTTCTAAAGCTCTGTATTCATCTGCCTTTCTCTGTGTGTTGTTAACGAAGCCACAGAGATGACAGAGTAGATCAAAAAAGACATCGGAACACTCTGATCGGCTACTGCGCCAATTCTTGGGGGCTGACACCGACAGCCCATGACACACAACACTGAGAAGGGAGCGCGAGGACGGCTCTGTTTGCTAACTAATAAAATGATGACATCCAAATACTCAGTGCTATCACTATTAGGGCTCTGTGCCGCTCAACTTCCAACCCACCATCTGCTCGAGCCTGTATGGCGAGACCGATCTAGTTGAGACCGTCTGCTCCTTACTCAGGGTCCCAAGCCTGTTGCCAGAAAAACGACAATCTCCTCCCTTCCCTGAACAGACATATCATTACAGTTGGGGATACAGAGTCAGAGGAACTGGGGGGCTTTAAGAGTGAGTCCATCTTGGTTTTCTAACCTTGATGTTGGCACAGATCTCAGAAAGGTAAAAAGAAACTGACCATCCAAGGTGGAGAGAAAAAGTAATCACAAATATTAAGCAAGACGTGAAAATAAACACAGAAGGAAATGGACTCTGAGCTTTAAGACAGCTTTGCACGGGTTCCATCTTATCTACATTTAATGTCTCAAAAATGGATGTGAGTATCTTATGAAAGTAGGCTTTTCTATTTTGCTGCTACAGAGCTCTAGTTCATGTGTGCTAACCTGCAGTTTAAACATACAGAAGCCTGCAATGACCCTCAAAACCCACCACCACCATTAGGAAAGCACTGCTACGCTGCTGGAGTCCAGTCCCCAAGTCGTGCCCGACCCCTCGTGACCCCCCTGACTGCCGTGTGTCGGGTTTCCCTGTCCTTCACTCTCTCCTGGAGTGTGCGCAAACTCATGTCCGTTGAGTTAGCAATGCTATCCAACTTCCAGATTAATTTCTAAGGTGGGCTGGGGGAGGGGAGGAAATTACAGGTAAGGTTTTCCTTCTTCTGAGAAGTCTGGCTCTAACTGCCCGAAAAACTGGGCATATAGTCAAAAAGCATTTTGTGAGCCCCAATCCAAGCCTCTGCGTCTGCGTCTGTACTGTATTAGGGTGAATCCAATTCAATGGCCAGCTCCCAAATTTTGCCCCCTCCCCTCAACCCCACCCAATTTCACAACTAATCCCAGTTCCTGCAGTGAGCTCAGAGAGAGACGCAAATAACACGTGAAAAGAGAATGCTGGGATTAAAGCTGAGTTCTTCTGCTAGAAGAACTCAGTTTGGTGTGTAGCTAGGGATCCGGGGTTTTACTTCTCCCCTAATGACGGGGACGTGGCAGGCAAAGAATGATTTGGTAGCTTCAGCAAGCACTGGGTGGTGTGTTTACAGTTTTGTTAGTATTTCAGAGCTCCAATTAGCAATTCACCTTTGCTGCTTGCTGTCTATTAATTTCCCACATGGGAATGGAAACATTCAGTTACAACGGTGAGTGGTCACTGCTTCAGTCCGTTTGTGCAGTTGCTTCTCAGAAGGCTGAAGTTTTGATGAGTTAATCTACACCGGGAGGGACTTTCTGGCTCTCTTGTCTGTTTTCTCAGGCCACAGGAAAGTAATGCACTAATGACAAGGGCAGCTCATCCTTTTCGGACTCGAAAATAGCATAAGCAGGTGGAGAAAAAGGCGAAGGGAGATGTCACGCGAGTGTATGTTCCTCGGTTCTTTGTTTCGTCACAACAAAGATTTGGAGCAACGGACATTAGCGCCCTCGGTGCGTCACAGCTCTCGGGTCTCGGACAAACGTGTTACAGCTCTATTTTATTTAGAAGATAGCAGGAGAATCCATCCTCGAAGCGTGGGGGCATGCCAACCCAAAGATTTGAAGGGAAGAGAGTGGAGGAGCGCGTGGGAGAGGGGGAGGGGGGAGAGGGGGAGAGAGAGCGGGAGAGAGAGCGGGAGAGAGAGAAAGAGCGCACGCACGCGGGAGAGGGGGAGAGAGAGAGAGCGCGTCGGCTCCTCCTTTTATACACTTTCTTCCACCTGGGCCTGCCCTGTGCAAATTGGGCTTGGCCAGGAGAGCTGTTTGTTCTACCTGAAGTCTTCACTCTGGTCCTCGGACCTTCTTTTGTTCTATTTTCGCGGGCTTTTCCCTTCCTTGTCTTTTAGCCACCGCCATTTTGGACCCCTTTTCCCTATTCTACCTACCTAACAGGAAATACAGCCTACGACAGTGGCAACCCGCACGCCACCAGAAGTCTTTGTTCTGCTTCCTGCCCTGCTTACTACAGTGGTTCTCAGGTGTTAGCATGCATCAGCATCACCTGGATTGATTGCTGGGGTGAAGCCTGAGAATTTGTATTTCGAGTGAGTTCCCAGGTGTCTCTGATGTTGCTGATCTAGGACCACACTTAAAACTGCTGCCTCACCAAACACCCCTTGATCCCTGAGCTGAAGTTCTAGCAAGCAGCCCTGCACGGAAAGGCAAGACATACGTGGGGAACGATGATGGAGCAGTTTGCTGGACAGCTGAGGATGGAAATGAAGGCGAGGAAAGCAAAGATTTTTCAAATCAGAACCGCTTCAGAGCTTCAGTGGGGCAGCTCCAGGGGGAGCGAGAACGATGCAGGAGACAGCAGGAAGCCATGTTCCAGACTTTGCAGCATAATCGCCTCCTAATTATAAACGATTTCCAAGTGAAAATGCCCTAGCAGGGAATGAGAGGGGTAAGAAATACTGATGCCTGGAGGAACAGATGGCTCTGCCTTCCTATCAGCTCCATAAATTATAAACAAACACCTTGAACAAAGATCGATTTGCAGCCTGTTGCTGGCTGGCTAGATGAGGCCACAGGAGCGATTAGCGGCCACAGTGCTTTTGCAAGTGCATTAGATCCTGATCTGGAAAACCCAAAGGGGTTTAAATCAGCAGGAAATTTTCCTTTTGGCTATCTCTGAGCCCTCAGATTTCAGAATAAGGCCTCCTGCACAGAGCTCCAGATGACACTGTGTAAGCATGTCCGGCAGTGGCAATCACCTCTGTGGGTGTGTGTGCCCTGCACCGCTCAGCCTCTGGGTTTCTTAAGGCCACCGGGCACCCTGGTAACCAATGCTACTCTCCGGTAAGAGCTTACTCTTTAAACACATAGTAAATCTAATGAGGTTTTTTTTTAACCCCCCCATGACAGCAGTTTCAAAATTATCTATGTTATACAAGGCCTTGCTCACAAACTTAACTCTTTACAGATAGAAATTCATTAATCCTACATCTCAACTAAGAGAAACAGGTGGTGAGACTCTTTAGCCTATTTCTAGAAAAGGGCTGAATTCAATGCAGATTAAGTCAGATGACACAGCAACACAGAGGCTGCTGATCACACATGCGTAAAACTGAGGGCCAGTGGCTCCCAGGCGTGTGCTGGGCCCAAGCCAAATGCTATCCTCCTCTGGGAAGCAGGCAAGCTTCAGAAACAAATGCTACTGCAAAACAGATCCCCAACTTAACTCTGCCGACAGCTGAATCTTGACGAGAGGTTATTCAGGCCAACCAAGAAAAGCAGAGTTAATGACAGGAACCTCAGATGAAAGTGATTGGCAGTCTAGAGGGTAAGATCATGGCAAGGAATGTCGGCCACTAACAAACACATGAGCCCTAAACGCCCAGAATGCCAAGTTTTTTTTCCTAAGTAACTCTTGAGTAAAATAGGGCACTTTTAAGAAGCAGAATTCTAACACCACACAAGACTTGAATGAGGGGGAAGGGTGAGCCAAGTTAAAAAAGTCAATCTGGTTGTACCGTAATGCTCTCTGATCAGCTCAGGTTTTACAACAGCCGTGATCAAAGGAAGCAGGAAGGACCATAGAAGGAGAATGACAGGAGCTGCAGTCAGAACAAGTGGAGGCTTGGACAAAGCATGTTAAGGACAACCAAAAAGACCGTGCTAGCAGTGTGTCCAGGGCCTGTGTTCTTCAGAATATTTGGTTTCTTTTTCAAAGAAAACTGTCTCCAACTGGGGAGAAAACAACATGCCTCAGAATGTTGGATCAGAAGCCAATTACAGATGAGCCAACAGGTTAAGACAGAACTATCTTCTTTACATGAATGTCACTCTCCAGAGGCACCTCTTGGAGTACCGAAAACAGGGCAGGGAGACTTTAGAATTATGGCCACACTCTCAAAGAGTCATGGCATAATTCCCAAGAAAAAGACATGATAAAAGCGCTAACATTTATTGACCATTTACTACAGTAAGTGCCAGATGTTGTTCAGAGTGCTTGATGTGTACCAATTTAATTCTCATAACAGTCACATGAAGTTGGCACTACGATAACCCTCATTTTATAGACAAGGAAACCAAGGTGCAGAGAGATTAATTAACCAAGGTCACACTGCGAGAAGGCGGCTGAGCAGACCTGAGCCCAGACAGTGTGGCTCAAGAGTTCATCTGCTTAACCAGCATAGGGCAGCTGACAGAATGTTACTGAAGAACAACCTCTCCCTATGTTTGTGGAAAAAAAAAAAGGAAAGAAGAAAGCATCCGGCTCAGACTTTAAAATTATAAAAAGTAATTATAATACTATTTAAATTGTTCTAGACAAAGAAAAACTTTATTCAAGGGAGGTAAGGATGGGTTCAATATTATAGAATCTATTAACATAACGATCACATTATTAGGCCAAAGGAGAGGAAAAATCATAGAGTTAATATCGTAGATGCTGTTAAGACATGACTGAATTTAATATATGCAGTAAATAAATGCAGGAAAATAGCAGAAATTTTAAAAAAGCTTTTAACAATAAACTTTGAAAATATATAAAATTACATGAAGAAAACTTTAAGAACATAAGAGAGACTTGGAGAGACAGAAAATCATGCCATGTTCTTACATAAGAAGATAACACAAAAATACTGAATCTCCTTAAGTTATTTTATATATTCAATGGAACCACATGAATTACACTGACAGGATTTTTTTCAGGATGGTGAAGGGAAGCAGCGAGGTAGTTTTAAAGTCCATATAAATGACCAAAATGTTCAAGTAGGCAGGGAATTTTGGATTAAAAAATTACGAGAGAAGACCAGTCCTACCAGATACTATAAGACAGAGCCTCAAACTTAAACCAATGTGATACTGTTACATGAATAATCAGACAGATTCTTGGGGCAGAAAAGACAGGAGAAATACATCTGTATATTCACAGGATACTAATAGGATGAAAGTGACATCCCAAATCAGTGGGGACAAATGAATCATTTTATAAACTGGTTGGGACAAATGAGTAGCCACATGGGGGAAAAGCTGGGTCATACTCTGCTTATTTAGGACTGGGTTAAACTTCTGAATCAAAGATTTAAAGGAAAAAATTAGAATATAAAAGTGCTATCTGATCTCCTGGATGCTGCCACAAAATCTAGGAACCATAAAAGGAAAGTTGGATAATTCTGACTACTTAAAATAAGTCCTATGACAAAAATAACCTTCAGCAGAGACAAAAGACAAGTGACAACCAGGAAACTCCTCCTATGAGTTAATTCTCTGATTTTATAAAGAGCGCCTGTTGAGCTGATAAGGAAAAGACCAGCAGCGCGCGCGCACACACGCACGCACGCACACACACGCGCACACACACACACACACACACACAGGTGAGTTAATTCTCTGATTTTATAAAGAGCACCTATTGAGCTGATATAGAAAAGACCAGCGGCGTGCGGGCATGCACACGCGCCAACACACACACACACACAGACACACACACACACACNGCGCGCGCGCACACACACACACACACACACACACACACACACACAGGTGAGTTAATTCTCTGATTTTATAAAGAGCACCTATTGAGCTGATATAGAAAAGACCAGCGGCGTGCGCGCATGCACACGCGCGCACACACACACACACACACACACACACACACACACACACACACACAAATAGGTGAGTTAATTTTCTGATTTTATAAAGAGCTTCTGTTGAGCTGATAAGGAAAAGACTAGCAGCGTGTGCGCGCACACACACAGACACACACACGCACACACACATAAGGAAAAGACCAGCAGCGCGTGCGCACACACACACACACACAAATAGGTGAGTTAATTTTCTGATTTTTTAAAGAGCTCCTGTTGAGCTGATAAGGAAAAGACCAGCAGAGCACGTGCATGCACACACACACACGCACACACACACACACACACACATAAGGAAAAGACCAGCAGCACGCACGCACACACACACACACACAAATAGGTGAGTTAATTTTCTGATTTTATAGAGCTCCTGTTGAGCTGATAAGGAAAAGACCAGCAGAGCACGCGCATGCACACACACGTGCACACACACACACACAAAGACCAGCAGCGCACACGCACGCACACGCACACACACACAAATAGGTGAGTTAATTCTCTGATTTTATAAAGAGCTCCTGTTGAGCTGATAAGGAAAAGACCAGCAGCGCGCGCGTGCGCACACACATGCATGCACACGCACACATGCACACACACACACACACACAAATAGGTGAGCCCAGGGACAAGCCAAGAAAAGGAAACACAAGTGGCTAAATGTATGAAGAGTTATACAACCTGGCTTATAATACAAGAAATACATATTTAAAATGTCAACATACTATATACATATTTTTGGCCACATCACACGGCTTGCAGGATCCTAGCTCCCCAGCTGGGACTGAACCTGCACCCCCCACAGTGGAAGCTCACGGCCCTAACGACTGGATCGACAGAGAGTTCCCACTTAGATACTGGCTTTACTGTCAGATTTGCAAATGCTCCAAAACACGACAGAACAGTCTACAAGCAGGGGTTTAGGGAAACAGGCACCCTCACCCACCACAGGTGAGAATATAAACTGGTATGCTCTCTCCACAGAGGGTGATTTAGCAGTACCTGCCAAAATCACGGCTCTACATATTCCTCCTCCCTACAACTCCACTTCTAGGGATTTATCCTATGATATTCTTGCACATGTGCAAAATGACAAACTGCGGCACAGTGTGCACAGTGAAAGACTGGAAACAGCTTAAAAGTTCCTCAGCGGAACTCTGGTTAAAAAAGGGAATCTAGTGGGACTTCCCTGGTGGGCCAGGGGTTAAGCATCTGCCCACCAATGCAGGAGACACGGCTCTGACTCCTGATCCGGGAAGACCCCACACGTCCTGGAGAGACTCAGCCCCTGAGCCGCACCTACTGAGCCTCTTCTCTGGAGCCCGGGGAGCCGCACCTACTGAGCTCATGTGCGCAGAGCCTGTGCTCCACAGCAAGGCAAGCCACCACAATGAGGAGCCCACGCTCCGCAACAGAGAGGGGCCCCCACTCTCTGCAACTGGGGAGACGCACGCAGAGCGACGAGTACCCAGGGCCACAACAGCAACAAGTAACCCAGAGGCTGCATTTGGGCAGTGGGATGCTAGGCAGTCAGTAAGAAAGAACGAATAAGCTATACACTGATACGGAAAGATCATCACGATATAAAGAAAGCAAAGTACAGAAGGAAAGTATGTAGACCGTGCTGTGTTGTTGCTGTTCAGTTACTAAGTGCTGTTCAACTCTCTGGGACCCCATGGACTGCAGCACACAGGCTCCCCCGTCCTTCACTGTCTCCCAGAGTCTGCTCAAATTCATGTCCTTTGAGTCGGTGATGCTATCTAAACATTTCATCCTCTGCCAACCCCTTCGCCTTTTGCCTTCACTCTTTCCCAGCATCAGGGTCTTTTCCAAAGAGTCGGGTCTTTTCCAAAGAGTCAGCTCTTTGCATCAGGTGGCCAAAGTATTGGAGCTTCAGAATCAGTCCTTTCAATGAATATTCAGGGTTGATTTCCTTTAGGATTGACTAGTTTGATCTCCTTTTTTTTTTTTTTTTTTAAATGGAAGTATTGCTCTATTATTTATCTGGAATCAGTCCTACTTAGAGATATTCTTTTGGCAAAAACCATACCTTTGACTACACACGGACCTTCGTCAGCAAACTGATGTCTCTGCTTTTTAATATGCTGTCTAGGTTTGTCACAGTTTTCCTTCCAAAGGGTATAATACGCTACCACCTAGCTTAAATAGAGGTGGAAAAACATACGTTTCCATGTACTTGTACATATATATATAATATCTTTGAAAAAATAAACAGGAAACTACTAACTGTGCCTGTGGGGTGGAGAGGTGTGTAGCTGGGAGCAGGGTTGCGAAACTTTTCACTGTATATCCTTTTATATTTTAAAAATCTTTGGTAAATGTATTTCGGATTGTAATTTAAAAAAATCAAACAGAATAAAGAAACAAAGTATCTGGGGAAAATTATGGCAAATAAGATCTGGGCCAGAAATAGGTAAACAAGCAAACAGTATTTAACAAGGTAAAAGGTAGACTACATTTGATTTCTAGTGGAGTTAAAGAATAGATTATCGACCATGTGGCTTAAAAGCACTTGGGAAGAAAACGAGTGCTACTGAGGTTTCACTAACATCAGGACATGAAAAACTGACCTCATTTTTATGGTCTCAAGAGGATACCAAGACTGGCATACTGGGAAACGCCACAGACGGAGGCTATCTTGACTATTTCAAAGTATCTGACAAGCTCTCACAATACCCTATAGACAAGATGAAAAATATGGGTTTCACAAGTGAAGAACCAAGCCCAGATGCAAATTCATGAACCAAAATCAACATAAAGGAAGTCCACAGGAACACAGCACTAAGCCTGGTGCAAAGTTCTGACGCACCACTTTTGCTGGCAATCCACAGACAGACAGAGAAAGCACGTTTATCAGGTTAGAAGATGATGTAAACAAGGCTGGGAAAAAAGGACTGAATCAAAGTTTGAAAAGATGTTGAGAGGAAGGAACTAAGAAGTACAATTATTAGTACTTATTAAGTACACTATTAAGATAAACCTTAACAGAAACAGATATAATCCTTTGGTTTTTAAAGTATTCGAACTGCACAAATAAGTACAGGGTGGTAGAGTTCTGGTATTAACAATTATCAAGGGATTGTAAGTGACTGCAAACCCAACAGTGGCTTCAGAAAAGGTTGCTGGAACTACCACTGCCAGACCGTCTCTGTGCTCTGTTTTCAGCTCTCATCGGGAGTGCTCCACTTTGTTGTGCCCCCCTCAAACGTAAACAGGGAAATGAGCACAACTGTCAAGGATTCGGAAACCAGATCTTAAAAGGCACCTCGGGAATTCTGGCCTAAAAAGAAAGATTTAAAGGGAAGTGGCAGTTTTCTTTCAAACAGCTGGAGGACTGTCAGTCAGAAGAGACATCACCAGACTTACCCTGTGGAGGTTCAGAGGCAGACCCAGGACCAACGGGAGGAAGTGACAGCAAGGGAAATGGTGGCTGGGTATAAGAAAAAACATCCGCAAAGGAGCCGAGCAGTGACGGGCTAGAGTTAACTCTTCAGACAGTGACCTTTCACGCCAAGCATTCAAGCAGAGGCTGAACCCCCGCTTCTCAGGAATGTGTGAGAGTGCATCATGAGAGAAACGAAATGAGATGTCTAAGATGCTGTGATTCCAACTGAACAACTGGGACATGAGATTGCGGAGTCCTTTAGAAGGTGGGAAAACGGACTGTCAGAGAGACAGTCTGCAAATCACACACCCATCAGGCCACTCCCTTTGTTCCATTCGGATCTAGATTAATATGAGTTTATCATCACTGTAGTCTTTCCTCAAGGGTCTGGCTCTCAGCTCCTATACTCCTGTCGCTTTCTCTTTCTCTCAGTTCCACCCAACCTCTAGGCTTGAGACAATGAATGCTAATCGGTAAAGTCCTGGGGCAGAAATATTCATTTTGCTGTCCACTTTAGTACTGTTCACTGCTCAGGGTGGGTGCTCAACAGACATCTGCTGAATTGCTTAGTGAGATCTGGAGGAGAGCTGCGGAAATGGCATGGAGCCGTCAGCTACTCAATGAGGTGATGAAGAGTCCAGTGCTATTGCGGGTCTCAGAGATCTGGCTCACCAGTAACAGACAGACCTTCCACCGGGATCCCCAGTTCTACGTTGGCTTACCATTACTGATTTCCGGGAGGTCAAACTTAGTGAAGTCCCACCACTGGAGCCGGTAGGTAGTATTGGCAATGTTACTGGCCACGGCAGACTGTCCATCGCCAATCACTGCCCCTGGTCGGGGAGAAGACAAAGAGAGCACGTTATAGATCTAGCTACATATTTCCACTGCAAACAGGAGGCAAAACTGGGGTCAGTAGGAGAGGGAGAAAAAGCAGATGCTGAAGGCTGAAGACAGCTGACAAGTCCTATCTGTCAAGTCTCTGTCTTAAAGAGAAACCAGACATGTTTCTCAAGAACAATTCTGCTTGTAAATATAATCCCACTTATGTTATGTTATATTAATCAGCCCCCCTTTCCACTATTACTTAACACTGACTGAGTGCCACCAGTGTGGCAACATACTGTCTGGTAGGCTTAAAGAGACAATCTGCAAAGACAAATGAGTTTTCATAAAAACGCTGGGAAAGAAACATGAAAAGTGAGAGGAGACTGTTAACACAGAAAGGCCCCGCAGAAAAGCATTCAGTCCCTGGATGTCTCTGTGGTGAGCGGCACTCTTCGGGAGAAAGCATCTCCTTTGTATATATATGACCTTCCTCCCAGGAAAGCATCTCAAAAGGAGAGGCTTCCTCCAGGGAACAGGCAGCCAGCATTCAGCTGACTGGATAGACAGAGACAGTAAAGAACAAATAAGGTAATATTTGTTCTTTTCTGGACTCCTGGCATGTGACACAACAGAAATTTATGAGCCTAGCTTTTCCGCATCAGAATATTTTTATTAAAGCAATATTTTATAACCCTCCTGCCCTGCCCCACCCCCACTCCAGGAGAACTTCCTTCAATACAGATTCACTTGTAAAATCTCACGGTTTAACATTCCCTGAGATATACGCTTCTGTATGACATTTTTTTTCCTTGGTAACCAATTAAAAATGGATTTTTTTTTTTTTAAACAGGGTGACACTTTAATTTGCAGTTGTATTTCATTTTACATGAACATGTCATTTCTTCCTCCTCCTCCTTCTGAGGTGCGTTTCATACACAACCACCCTTCTGATCAGACACAGCCAAACCCTCTTGGGAGAATAGAACGTTCGTATATGCTATATGCAACCTAAACGGTGTTTTCTGCTGCAAATCAACACCGATTTTGAGAAACTGCACTTGTTAGAGCTGATTGGCCTTGGAACAATGGACAGATTCTTCCATATTCTTCCACCTTCCTCCTATGCATGTCACTGCAAGAGTTCCCCACCCCCCCTTCTCCTTTTAGAGAGCTTCATTTATTGCTCTGTTCCTCCTGGTATTTCCCTATTCTTTCTTCAGGTGGTCAAGACTGTTCGGAGAGAAGACGATCTCCATACAAGTCATGAAATATGAGAACAGTACTCTGCTCACTCTCCCCCAGGAACTGCAGGCCACTGCATGAGAACATTAGGGAACTGGTAGACTCCTTGTCCAGGGAAGGCAATGGCACCCCACCCCAGTACTCTTGCCTGGAAAATCCAATGGACGGAGTAGCCTGGTAGGCTGCAGTCCATGGGGTTGCTAACAGTCGGACAGACTGAGCGACTTCACTTTCACTTTTCTCTTTCATGCATTGGAGAAGGAAATGGCAACCCACTCCAGTGTTCTTGCCTGGAGAATCCCAGGGACGGGGGAGCCTGGTGGGCTGCCGTCTATGGGGTCACACAGAGTCGGACACGACTGAAGTGACTTAGCAGCAGCAGCAGCAGACTCCTTGTCCCTGTTTCAATTTGTTAAGAAAGGCACACACAACAATTTATTTCCAAGATGATGATACTTCTATTGATGGATTAACATATCCTCAACAAGGGCAGTCCTGCCCCGGTAGGGGTGAAAACTAGTTCGGGGTGGGGGGAAAATCTTGAGAAAGTACAATCCCCAGGTTCCCATCAAAGTACTGCAGTATCTGAGCAGATACGCAGCATATCTGTGATATTAAAATTTCACGGGAGGGATTGATTAGGGGAAAAGTGTCTAAAAAGACTTTTTTGGAGGGTAATGATAAAATAAAGGTTGAGAAATACTGTTCTAGATAAACCAATCCTATCAAAATAACACATTCCTTAAAATCTTGCAGATTCAAAGACATAGTCCAAAATGGTCATGATTTCTCCGAAGGCCTAAGCAAGACAGCATTTGAGTGGTCTGTCAAACCCCTACTGAGGACCCTGGGGCGTATCACTTCAGTGAGACAAACACATGCCTTTGCTTTTAACCTTTATAGAAAATTGTGTAATGATGGTATCTGACTTGGGAAATTTTGCTGAACCTCTGGGTCCCAAGAAGGATAAGCTACCTATAGGACTTTCTTAATAGGAACTCTGTTGATTTCTCCAGGCTTCCCTGACAATGAAAATGATTCTTAAAATTCCAAGGTCCACTTCCCAGGAAAGAATTACTTACTTTCACTTGGACTCAGGCTCAACCACTGAGTTTATGAATTGTTCCTCTGGTTTGGTTGATATCAACCTCTGACCATTAGTCTCTCTCAAATTACTTTAGTTCCTTAAAATTTCCTTTAACTTTTAGCAGACAAGCACATAACCCAAAATGGAAGAAGCCAACTTGATTTTCTTGGTATATGATGAAAGAAATGCTAGTTGCTAAGAGAATAGGGAAAAAAAAAATCTGAAGAAACAAATCCCATATTGTAGGAGCTTAAAATCTGGGGGGGAGGACGAGAGCTACAAACAGGAAAACAGTTACAGAAAATACCAGCTGCTTTAAGAGCTCTGTGGCTCTATCTGCAACTGGAAAGCAAATGACTGAGACTCCAACCCACAGCTCCAGAAGTACCCCACATGTCCATGCCTCAGGAGACATCTTCTGGAGAAGAGCTGGGCAATAAAATCATCACGCACGGTTGGACTGTGTGGAAGAGACTGGGGAAGTATTCTCTGCCAGTGGTGCCAGAGTGCTGAGGTGGAATGGAGCCTGGCACCTGGGAGAGTTGATTTTCAGGGCCATGTAAACACAGATTAGGGAGCTAAAGATGCCAGCAACAGATTAGAGTATCGTCACCAGGTTCTCTTCCATAAGAACTGCAGGCCAACTGAGCCTGTCTCTTGGAAACATCAGGAAGAAAAAGTATCACCTTATTAAAAAAATAACAACAAAAAAACCACCAACCATTTAACAGGCCTCCTGCCGCTAAGCTGAAGGTATAGGAAAGGTGCCAGAGTGAGTTAATGGACGGAGTTACAACAAAGTATTTACAGAGGAGGCACTTAGCCTTGGTAATCAAACCCTGACAGCACAGGGAGGGGGAGGGGAAGGGCTAGAGGCGCTCTCAGTCACAGCAGAGCGGAATGAGTTGAGACTCAGGGTTTCTCAACCTCCGCAACTGGTTTTTGGGTCGGGTAAGCAATGGCACCCCACTCCAGTACTCTTGCCTGGAAAGTCCCATGGGCAGAGGAGCCTGGTGGGCTGCAGTCCATGGGGTCACTAAGAGTCGGACACGACTGAGCGACTTCACTTTCACTTTTCACTTTCATGCACTGGAGAAGGAAATGGCGACCCACTCCAGTATTCTTGCCTGGAGAATCCCAGGGACGGGGGAGCCTGGTGGGCTGCCGTCCATGGGGTCGCATAGAGTCAGACACGACTGAAGCGACTTAGCAGCAGTAAGCCTTCCTTTAGAGGGTGGGGTGGGTCTGGTGTGTGCTGGGATGCTCAGCAGTGGCCCTGGACACCTCCTGCTGGACTGCCAGGAGCACACCACCCCTTCACACCCAGCTGCGACCACCACCAACGCTCCCTGGGAATCAGAATCATTCCTGGTTGGAAAACTCCAAGTTAGATAAAACACAGCCTATATTTAAGCTTCAAGATCAGTGTTCTTAGAATTGTGCTGGGATGCTCAGCAGTGGCCCTGGACACCTCCTGCTGGACTGCCAGGAGCACACCACCCCTTCACACCCAGCTGCGACCACCACCAACGCTCCCTGGGAATCAGAATCATTCCTGGTTGGAAAACTCCAAGTTAGATAAAACACAGCCTATATTTAAGCTTCAAGATCAGTGTTCTTAGAAAGCAGTACTACTGGGATGCTCACTCACTGCTAAAGGCACCAGAACCGTCGGCGACACCGATTTTGGAGAGAAACTAACGAAAGGCACACCGTTATACAAGTATTCCTTCGGCAAACTTCCAGTCTCCCGTTTTGGCCACAGATTAGAGTCTGCCTTGAACTGGGATCTTTTGAGTTACCTGTTTTTAACATGGTTTCTGAGAATATGGGCTTCAGAATCAGATGGATCTGATTTTGACACTTACTGCTAGTACCTATATTTGTATGCCTCTGTAAATTAATCTCTCTGAATTTCAGTTGCCTTATCTGTAAAAAGGAAATAAAAATTCTTTCAATTTACAGGGCTATTGGGAAAACTCGCTGAAAAAATACTTGTAAAGTTATGGCAAACAGTAAGTGTCTAATAAATGTTATTGTTGCTGAATGGCTAAGTTGGGTCTGACATTTTCGTGACCCCATGGCCTGTAGCCTGCCAGGTTCCTCTGTACATGGGATGTCAAAGACAAGAATACTAGAGTGGGTTGCCGTTTCCTTCTCCAGGGAATCTTTCCAACCCAGGGATGGAATCTACATCTCCTGCATTGGCCAGGCAAATTATTTACCACTGAGCCACCAGGGAAACCCATCTAATAAATGACTTCCATTAAAATCATTTTAATTATTTACACCAATCTCTATATGCTCTTCCTCTGTAGGTATAGCTCTGTAAGCAACAGCTCAGAGGCAGAGGTTCTTGTGTAGGAGATGGGTCCAAATAGCGTGCCAGGACCAAGAAAGGGAAGCGCTTCACTTCAGAATTAAGAGCAAACGTGTAGGACCTAGACTCCTTAGGAACATTCTCCTTGAAAGACAGCTCAGGCAAAGACAGTCCACATACTGGTCCACAAAACACACTGTAACAAATTTAAAAGAACTGAAATCATTCAAAACATGCTGTCAGAAAACAAGGAAATTAAACTAGAAATCAGTAATGGAAAGACAACTGGTAAATTCCAAAATACTTGGAGATTAAGCAACACACTTTAAATAACACATGGCTCAGAGAAGACATCTCAAGAGAAATTTTACAATATTTTGAACTAAATGAAAATGAAAATACAGCTTATTAAAACTTGTAGAATGTAGCAAAAGCAGTGCTTAGATGGAATATTACTGCTTTGAATGCATACCCTAGAAAATAAGATCTAAAATCGATAATTTAAACATCTACTTTATGAAACAAGAAAAAGAGCTAATTAAATCCAAAGTAAGCAGAAGAAAAGAAATAATCAAAATTAGAGTGGGAATCAGTGAGACTGAAAACAGGAAATCAATAGGGGAAAAAAAAAAAAATCAATGAAACCAAAAGCTGGTTCTTTGAAAAGATCAATAAAATCAACAAACCTTTAGCCAGGCTAACAAAAAAGAAAAAAAAGAGAGAGAAGACACAAATTATTAATATCAGAAACGAGAGAGAGGCTATCACTACTGATTCCATGGACACTAGAAGGGCAGTAAAGAACTTCACAAGTAACTCAATGTCCACAAGTTTTGATAACCTAGGTGAAACGGACCAGTTCCCTGAGAGCCAGTCTACCAAAATTTACCCAAGAAGAAATAGATAACCTGAATAGGCCTGTATCTAATACACTGAATCAATCATTAGAAGGCTCTTAAAACAGAAAGTGCCAGGCTCATGTGGGTTCACTGGTAAATTCTACCAGACACTGAAGCAAGAAATTACACCAAATCTCTATAACCTCTTTCAGAAAACAGAAGTGGGACTGCTTCTGAGGCCAGTATTACCCCAATACCAAAACCAAAGACAATGAAGAAAGAAAAGCTACAGTCTAGTATCTTTTATGAACACAGAAGTAAAAATTCTCAACAAAATGTTGGCAAATAAAATACAATAATGTATATAAACGAGTTACAAAAAGGGGAATTTATCCCAGGTATGCAAGGCTGGTTGAACATTTCAAAATCAGTTAAAATATAATCCATCACATCAACCTGATAAAGGGGAAAACTTGTATGATCCTATCAATAGATGCAGAAAAGGCATCCAACAAAATCCAACACCTATTTTTGACAAAAACTGTCATCAAACCAGGAAGAGTGGGGTATTTCTCGATTTGATAAACAATGTCTACAAAAAAACTTGTAGCTACATTTAAAGGTAAGGAAAGACAGCTTGACCCTTGAAAAATATGAGTTTGAATTACAAGAGTCCAACATACGCAGAGATGTTTTTCAACAAACATGTACTATGGTACTACATGATTTGCAGGTGGTTGAATTCAAGGGTATGGAAGAGCAGGTATGGAGAATTGACTAGAAAGTTATACATGGATTTTCAACTGTGTGGGGGTCAGAGTCCTTATCCTTCACACTGTTCCAGAGTCAACTGTATATGCTTTCTCCCTAAGACTGGGAACAAGCACCTTTCATCCCTCCCCTTCGGCACTGTACTGGAAGCCTACTACATGCAATAAGACAAGAGAAGCACAGAGGGGACGAAATGAAACTTTGTTCACAGGTGACGTAACTGTTTATGTTGTGTTGTCACTGTTCAGTCCCCAGTCAAGTCCGACTCCTCCCAACCCCATGGACGGTAGCGTGCCGGGCCTCCCTGTCCCTCACTGTCTCCTGGAGTTTGCCCAAATTCACATTTGCTGCATCAGTGATGCCGTCCAGCCATCTCATCCTCTGATGCCCTCTTTTTCTTCTGCCCTCAATCTTTCCGAGCATCAGGGACTTTTCCAGTGAGTCATCTGTTTGCGTCAGATGACCAAAATACTGGAGCTTCAGCTTCAGCATCAGTCCTTCCAGTGAATATTCAGGGTTGATCTACCCTAAGATTGACCGGTTTGATCTCCTTGCTGTCCAAGGGACTCTCAGGAGTCTTCTTCAGCACCACAGTTTGAAAGCATCAATTCTTTGGCGTTCTGCCTTCTTTATGGTCCAGCTCTCACAACCATACATGACCACTGGGAAGNGTTGATCTACCCTAAGATTGACCGGTTTGATCTCCTTGCTGTCCAAGGGACTCTCAGGAGTCTTCTTCAGCACCACAGTTTGAAAGCATCAATTCTTTGGCGTTCTGCCTTCTTTATGGTCCAGCTCTCACAACCATACATGACCACTGGGAAGACCACAGCCTTGACCACACAGACCTTTGTTGGCAGGATAACGTCTCTGCCTTTCAACGCACTAAGTATGTCGTCGCTTTCCTGCCAAGAAGCAATCGTCTTCTGGGTTCACGGCTGCAGTCACCATCCGTGGTGATTCTGGGGCCCAAGAAGAGGACGTCTGTCACTGCTTCTACATTCCCCCTTCTATCTGCCGTGCAGTAATGGGGCCGGGTGCCAAGATCTTAACTTTTTAATATTTAATCTTAAGCTGGCTCTTTCACGCTCCTCCTTCACCCTCTTCAAAAGATTCTTGAGTTCCTGTTCACTTTCTGCAATTAGAGTGGTGTCATCCACAAATCCCCTTCATGCATCACTGCCTTGCCATGGTGAAGGGGCTTGCAAAACTGAGTGAGGCTATGAGCCCTGCCGTGTGGGGCCACCCAAGACAGACGGGTCACAGCGGAGAGTTCTGACAAAACATGATTCACTGGAGGAGGAACGGGCAAACCACGCCAGTATACTTGCCGTGAAAACCTCATGAGCTGTTTATGTAGAAAATCTCAAAGAATAAAAAACTAGCAAAAACAAAACAAAAAATTTCTGGAACTATTAAGGTTGCAGGATATAAGGGTGATATACAAAAAGTCAACTGCTTTCCTATATTCCATTAATGAATAAATGGAATTGAAAATTTGAAGTTAAAAATACAATACCATTTACATTAGCACCAGAAAAATGAAGACTTTATGTGTAAATCTAACAAAACATGTACAATAGCTATCTGATGAAAGAAATCACAAAAGATCTTAAAAAATATGGGTGAGATATTCTATGTTCATGGACAGGAATACTTAGTACTGTTAAGTACTGTTAAGAGACTGTCAATTCTTCCCAACCGGATCTACAGAATCAATACAATCCCAGTCAAAATCCTAGAACATTATTTTGTAAATATTAGAAAACTGATTCTAAAGTTTATATGGAAAGGCGAAAGACTTAGAATAGCCAACACAATACACAAAGAATGAACCCA
Source organism: Oreotragus oreotragus (assembly GCA_006410675.1). NCBI lineage: Eukaryota > Metazoa > Chordata > Mammalia > Artiodactyla > Bovidae > Oreotragus > Oreotragus oreotragus. Next base: position 344,427 of record SJYX01015768.1, on the reverse strand, counting down.
AATTTAGAGGACTTATCTAATGTCAAGACTTACTATAAATCTAGTCATCAAGATAGTGTGGCACTGGCAAAAGAATATGTCTATTCTAGACGTTTCTCTAGATCAATGGAACAGAAAAAAGAGACCAGAAATAAACCCACACAAATATAGTACACTGATCTTTGGCAAACAAGAAAAGGCAATTCAACAGAGAATCAAATCTCTTCAAAAACAGTACTGAAACAACTGGATATCCATCTACAAAGTAGGCAGACACAAACCTTACACTTTATTTATTTATTTTTTTTGTATCTCTATCATTATTCCAATTTTATTTATTTATTTTTTATTCATTTTTACTATTTAATATGTTTTCAAAGAATAATAAGAAATCAAAATAGCATCAGTGTTAACAATTAGATAATATAAATTATATACATACATAATTAAATAATTCAAAATTGTGTTTTAGTTTTATGAACTTTAGAAGTAAAAACATGAAATGTTTCATATGCGAGGCTGGTATTTTTCTCAATAGCATATGATCTGGTTGTTTTTCTACTAGAAATGACAGAATTACAAGGTCAATTTTATCTTTGGCCCTTGCAAACCTTACACTTTAAAAACAAATTAACTCAAATTGGATAGACCTAGATGTAAAACACAAAATTCTAACTCGTAGGAGACAATATAAGAGATAATCCAGGTGACCTTGAGCTTGGCAAAGACTTTTAGGGTACAGTCCATGAAAAGAAAAAAACTGATAAATTTTACTTCATTAAAATTAAAAACTTTTGCTCTGTAAAAGACACTGTTAAAGAGAATGAAAAGACAACAGATTAGGAAAAGATCTTTGCAAAACACTTTAACTGATAAAGGACTGGTACCCCAAATATACAAAGAACTCTTAAAAATCAATAATTAAAAAAAAAACAATTAAAAAATGTGCAAAGGATCTGAACAGATACCTCACCAAAGAAGATATACAGATGGCACATAAGCATATGAAAAGATGCTCAAAATCATTCCTCATTAGAGAACTGCAAATTAAAACAACAATGAGAAACCACCACACACTTCTCAGAATGGCTGAAATCCAAAACTCTGATAACACCAAATGCTGAACAGGATGTCAAACAACAGGAATGTGTAATTCCTTGCTGGTGGGAATGCAAAGTGGTACAGCCACTCTGGAGAACAGCGTGACAGTCTCTTGCAGAATTAAACATGCTCTTGCCATATGATCCAGCAGCCATGCTCTTTGGTATTTACCCCAAAGAGCTGAAAGTGTATGTCCACACAAAACCTACACAGAGATGTTTACAGCAACTTTACTCATAACTGCCAAAACTTGCAATCAACCAAGATGTCCCTTAATAGGAGAACGGATAAGTAAATTGTGGTACATCCATACAATGGAGTATTACTCACTTGTAAAAAGAAATGAGCTCCCAAGCCATGAAAAATCATGGAAGAAAGCATATTATTACTAACCGAAAGAATAAAGAAGTTGTATTTCACATGATTCTAAACTATATGTCATTCTGGAAAAGCCAAAACTATGGATACAGTTAAAGATCAGTGGCTGCCAGGAGTCTGGCGAGAGAGAGGAATGTATAGGTGGAGTATGAGGAAACTATTTTGTATGGTACTGTAATGGTGGATCCATGTCATCATTTATTTGGCAAAACCCACAGAACTTACAACAATGAGTCCTAATGTAGACTACAGACTTTAGGTGATGATGCTGGTTCATGGATTGTAACAAATGTACCACTCTGGGGCAGGATGTTGATGGTGGGGGAGGTTATGGGTGTGGGGGGAAGTAAGAAAATATATGGGAACTGTCTGCACTTTCCAAGTAAATCTGTAAACCTGAGACTACTCTAAAAAAGAAGTCTATTATTTGAAAGAGAGAGAGAGAAAGAGCCCCCAAGATTCTCATTCATGTTTTAGGAAACAGTGGAAAGAGCAGCTGTCCATAAGCACACTGTTAAGTCATAGCAGACCACTTTGTTACAACCACAGAATTCTTCTTCCAGAACCTTAGAGCAAAAGAGTAAATGAGGATTATTCTGATGAGAGATAATATTAGAGGAAAAAGAAACCTGAATTCAGTGATCCTAGCCAACCATCAGAAAACAACCATGGCAAAAATGAAGCTGCCGAGTCTCATTCTGAGTCAGGTCTTTAATATGCAGGCTGGAAGCCTCAGGAATGTGTCTAGGGATAAAACCTTAACAATCATGACAGTCATATGGTAGGTGAGCTCTACCAAGTCTGGTAGCCTGCATGCATCTCTGCTTCTGCTTCTCTCAGACTCTTCTCTCCTGTTGCTTGGAAAGGAGAATTAGGGACCTTTTGTTTCCCTAATAAACAGCTTTTTAGCCTCTCTCCAAGATCTGTTCTAGGAGCAGGAATGTGAAGAGTATGATTCAACAGTACAGGGAAAATATGGAACAATAGGGATCATTAGCAAATCTATCAGAAAAGCTAATTCGGGAGGGCAGAGAAGGTCAAGTTACAAAGAAGGAGAAGATTAAATTATATTTCAGTCTTATAAAATTGCTACATTTGAGGCTGCCTAATTCAGAATGGCTGTCTCTGAGTATGCCGCTGCTGGGAAGACAGAATAAGAATAAGGCTGGGGGTGCAAACACCCATCAGCCTGGAAGCACAATCACTCTCCTTCTGCTTGGTTGTGATATGAAGTTAAGAGCCCGCTTGCCAATTGGTCAGCAGAACTGACACTAGACACCCCAAGGCAGATCCAACTAAACAACTAATCAACTTTTCAAAATTCTTCTTAGAAATCCAGCCACAAAAGACCACACATTGTATGATTCCATTTACATGAGATGTCTAGAATAGGCAAAGCAACAGTCAAAAAGCAGATTAGAAATTGCCCAGGGCTGGAGTGGGCAGCGGAAGTGGAGGGGAAGGGGAAATGACTGCTAACGGGTATGGGGTTTTTTACAAGGTGATGAAATGTTCTGAAATTGCACACAGACAGCGGCAATGACTGCACAGCTCTGTGACAATATTAAACCACTGAACTATATATATACTTTACGCAGGTAAACTATATGGTATGTGAACTGCATCTCAACAGGGCTATTATTAAAAACTATACAATATACATTTTGGTCAATTTATGAGATTAAATAAGACAATTTCATTTTTGGTATCCTTTTGTACTTCTTTTATAATTTAAGAGTCTTGATGAGCATTTCTTTGTGCCATATTTGTTTACTGGCTCATTGTATTTCTTTTAGTGTGTGCTGCCTACCCACATATCTTTTCTGTATTTTTATGTTTGGTTATTTTTAAGCATTTTTTTTTAATAGACTGAGTTCTTTGTAAATTAATAAATTGGTTTCTGTTCATGAAAAATAACTTACAGCAATACAACACAGTATTATTTGGACATAAAAAGTATGCTTCCTAAGTATATATGAACAGCATTCTAGGAAGAACACTTCTTTGCAGAAAGCTTTATTTAAATGCAGTCCTTAACTTGGTCTCTGAAGGAGTATATAACGAAGGACTCTCTAAGACTCACTTTAGCTTCCCTGGTGGCTCAGACGGTAAAGCGTCTGCCTGCAATGCGAGAGACCTGGGTTCGATTCCTGGGTCGGGAAGATCCCCTGGAGAAGGAAATGGCAATCCACTCCAGCACTCTTGCCTGGAAAATCCCATGGACAGAGGAGCCTGATAGGCTACAGTCCATGGGGTGGCAAAGAGTCGGACACAACTGAGCGACTTCACTTTTCACTTTCACCATTTAAAAAGATCTCATCTAAGACCATAGTCAATTATTCTACAGCCTGGGGACCTGGGCAGAGTTCCTGGTGGCAGATGATAAGACTTTCTCCAAAGGTAGAGATTGCTTTTAGTTCTCATGTATGGTTTTGACACTGAGGAGAATGACCAAACTATATGCAGTTTGTTTACAAGTAACAGCTTTATTATGATATAATTCACACACCATACGATTTACCTACTTAGAGTATATAAGTGGTTTTAGGCTAGGTCATAGCTGTGCAACCGTTATCAAAATCAAATTTACAACCACCACCACGACCATCTAATTTCGGGCCACTGTCATCATTCCCCGCCTTCCAAAACACCTTACCTGTCAGCAGCTACTCCCCTCCACCCTGCCCCACTCGCTCTTTTTCCAAAGCAAGTGAAGAGATCAGCGGATCTATTTTCTGTCTACATAATTTTGCTTCTCCTGGAAGTGAATGAAGTGAAGTCGCTCAGTCGTGTCCGACTCTTTGCGACCCCATGGACTGCAGCCTACCAGGCTCCTCTNACCTTACCTGTCAGCAGCTACTCCCCTCCACCCTGCCCCACTCGCTCTTTTTCCAAAGCAAGTGAAGAGATCAGCGGATCTATTTTCTGTCTACATAATTTTGCTTCTCCTGGAAGTGAATGAAGTGAAGTCGCTCAGTCGTGTCCGACTCTTTGCGACCCCATGGACTGCAGCCTACCAGGCTCCTCTGTCCATGGGATTTTCCAGACAACAGTCCTGGAGTGGACTGCCATTTCCTTCTCCAGGGGTATTCCTGCTTCTCCTGGATATCCCACATAAATGGAATCATACGGTAAGTGGCTGTTTGCTTCCGGTTTCTTTCACTTAGCACAATGTTTTCCAAGTGCATCCATGTTTTAGCACATATTGGTGTTTCATTCCTTTTCATGGCTGTAACATTCCATTGCATGTATGTTTTTATAAATGAACCACAGGTTTGCATAAGAATAAGATAAGAGTTTTTATTTATAGGAAACACACTGCATGGAAACAAGAAACCATGAAAGTGCTGAGGGAAACACTTATTTCCTTTGGAAGGAAGAAGTATGTTTTCAAAGATCAAATCTAAATATGTCATCTACAGCTGAAACCAACCTTCACTTTTTCCTGAGGCTAAAAAATAAGAGAAGTATTAGGGGACATAATTTTCTATAAAGACATAATATTTTTGTATTTTGTTTTTTATATTCTACACGTGACACATAATGTTATAAACCACTGTTAGCTCAATGAAGAATAAAACAAAATAAGGGCCTCAAAAATATCACTTGGGTGACTATAATTACAACACAGGAAATATGCTCAGTAAGGTATGTGGTCTTTCAGACTTAGACTGTTTGGTAACTGCTCTAACTGGTCACTGAAACTGATGTTGAGATCACTCTTTGTATAATAAAGGTTATATACACACACACACACACAATTTCTTCCCCTCACGTGTTCAGCTCGTGGGATCTAAGTTCCCCAACCAGGGACTGATCCTGCGTCCTCAGCAGTGGAAGCATAAAGCCCTAACCAATGGAGCACCGGGGAATTCCTTGATTTGAAACACATTTAACTTCAATTAAAGGGTAAATATTTAGTAGATACCGATGTCATCGACTAGATGTGCTTCTTTTTTGGCTGTACCCTGAGGCTTTTGGGATTTTTTAGCTCCCCGACCAGGAATGATCCAGGAACTTGGCAGTGAGAGCAGGCAGTCTTATCACTGGACTGCCAGGGAATCCCTGACTGTATGTGTTCTTAGCAGGAACTGGGCCCCTAAACCAACATAACTTTATTGTCCAGTAAACATTTAAAGGCTCTAAAAGCTCCTGCTCATGAAAAACAAGGGTAACATTAGTCCACACACAAATCCCGAACTTTAGGAGCAGACCCAAGAAAGATACTGTTTCAGTCAAAGGCATTAGATGAGGCCAACAAAGTAATAAATTATAGTCTGTGAACTCAACAAGGATATTAGTAAGGCCTAGAACACAGACACTATGCAAGGAAGGGAAAAGGAACAGCTGTGAAAGATTTCTACATATCACAATGTCATCAGAATTTTTCTCAAAACAGCAATTCAAACCAGGATTATGTGGCCATAGCAGAGTCAGCTTTATAATAGGCCAAGAGAAGGAAGAGAAATTTAACCAGATGGTCATCAAGGCCAGAGCTGTGGATAGAACCTTCCAATGTGGAATAAGCAGCACAAAGAATCTGATATTATTATTTTTTTTAATTGTGGCAAAAAGCAGATAACATAAAGTTTATCATCTTAGCCATTTTTCAGTGTACAGTTCAGCAGTTTTAAGTATATTCACATTGTTGTAAAACCGATTTCCGGAAATTTTTCATCTTACAAACCTGAAACTCTACCCATTAAACAACAACTTCCCATTTTACTCTCTCCTCAGACCCTGGTAGCCACAATTCTACATTCTGTACGTGGAAGTATGTGGTACTGGTATTAGGTGGTTTTTTTTGGTCACACCATGTGGCATGTGGGATCTTAGTTCCCTGACCAGAGATTGAATCCATGACCCCTGACTTGGAAGTGCTGAGTCCTAACCACTGGACTGCCAGCGAAATCCTGGAATTAGTTTTTAATGTGTCTTAAAAGAGAGAATGCACACAAAGTCATTCACAGACATGGTGTGATACCATATGTGGCATGTGGGATCTTAGTTCCCTGACCAGAGATTGAATCCATGACCCCTGACTTGGAAGTGCTGAGTCCTAACCACTGGACTGCCAGCGAAATCCTGGAATTAGTTTTTAATGTGTCTTAAAAGAGAGAATGCACACAAAGTCATTCACAGACATGGTGTGATACCATAATCATATTCAAATCTGCTGCTGCTGCTGCTGCTAAGTCACTTCAGTCGTGTCCGACTCTGTGTGACCCCATAGACGGCAGCCCACCAGGCTCCCCCATCCCTGGGATTCTCTAGGCAAGAATACTGGAGTGGGTTGCCATTCCCTTCTCCAATGCATGAAAGAGAAAAGTGAAAGTGAAGTCGCTCAGTCTGTCCGACTGTTAGCGACCCCATGGACTGCAGCCCACCAGGCTACTCCGTCCATTGGATTTCCAGGCAAGAGTACTGGGGTGGGGTGCCATTGCCTTCCCCGATATTAAAATCTACAGGAGGTCATTAGGTCTGATGGGGGAATGTAACTTCTAGTCCTGGCATGGGTATTTTCCCTTAAAAAGCCATTCAAAGAGGTCAAACAGGGCACGGGGCTCATGTCACTAGACAGAGAGTTTCAGAAAGTTCAAAGACTGAGGGGCTGCCATCAGGCTACTTTGCTTCCTAATTCAGAGATCGGCAATGATTCAATCACGCTGCCTCAGTGGTACCAGTGTCAGCAGGAGTTAGCGATACACCGCCACCCTAAAGCAAAGGAGTAGGCTGCTCTCCACTGGGTCCTCACTCCATCCTCCCGTTCACATTAAAACTCAGGATTAATCCTGACTGTTGGCAGAGTGACTGGTACCTCCTAGCTCCCTGATGTCAAGCTAAGATGCTCCCGTGTGGGTAGATAAAGATGCCAAGGACTGTTTTCATCACCACTCTGCAGATCTGCCCTTCTTCGATATATATGTTCTAATGAAGCAATTATCTACACTTATACTAATGATGTAACTGGGACAAGTAATTATGAAAGCAGAACATCCGTTTTCAAAGAAATGAATATCATTACCTTTCTTCTACCCACAGACATTATTGAAGACAAAAAGACAAATAAGCTCACAAGAACACATGCAACTGAAAGATTAGGAGCAGCATTCCAAACCCCGACGGTGTTCAGGAGAAACAGAGACACACACAAAAAAGCCCAACAGCCCCCACAACAAAAACAAAAAATCCCTGCATTTACTCCCTGCAGCCAGGAATTTCCTCAAAGCCTCTACTCTGAGAGAAGACATGCAGGTTGGATGCGAGTATGAAGATCACTCGACCTCCACTTCCACATCCCCTACAACCTGGCACTTCCTATCTTTAGGTCCCAGCAACCTCTGCGCCTGGGAGGACACTGGCTCAGGCAGGTCCCCGAGAGAAGCCAGGAAGGGCGTCTGGAAAGCGGACATCATCCTCTCACTGCTGCAGATGGGGCTGCTGACCGGGGCGCCTGGGCAGCAGAGGACGGGCAGGGACCGGGGACACAGGGCGGGGAAAGGGCTCAGGGAGAAAGAAGTGAGAGAGAAAAATAAAGAGAGTGATGGCTGACTCCAGCACTGCCCGGTTCTCACCCATCACTGGCCTCAGACTGCTGAGCTCCTGCGGCCTTTACTGTGTGCCGGACGTGCAAGTGAGAGGGATGGGATCAGAGGGTCCTGGGCTTGTCAGCAGCAAGAGGAAAACGACCTTTACTGCTGCAAAGACGATGCAGATTTCAAAAGCCTAAAATCTGCAATGAAGGGAAATGGAAATGTGCTGAACGTGGGTTTGACTGGCAGCTTTCCTCATCTGTCGATCACAGGGTAATAAACACTGGGAGATGGCAGAAATGAAGATAAATGCTTTCAGCAGCACCAGTCCCCACCCTCCCCTCCTCTTCCGCCCCCACTCAGCACATGACAAGAGACTTACAGCAAGAAAATAAATCGGCTTCTTAACCAACTCTTTTGTTAAAACTTTCCTTACAGGCCACCTACACGTGAATTATTGCTCTATGAGCCCACATTCTCATTAGGGGGCCCAGTTTGTAAAGGGTGAAAAGCTCCTGTCAAATCACACCTGTACACTTTAGGGAAGAGCACTACTGGGCTGAGTCAGTTGGGGCCAACGTGTAAGAAAGAGGCCAGGTTGCTCCCAGAGGTGAAGGCTCAGAGGTCCCAGGCTTGTGACACTGTCTATCTCAAGCCTGGCTCACTTGATCTACAGGAGACGCTGGAGCTCCAAGGACAGCTCGGTGTCACTTCCCTTTAATCACTGCCACATCACTATTGACCCAGGGACAGAAAGGCTGAGTAAGCTCTGAGGGCCAACAAAGATGCCCCATGGGCTTGGAGGGCAAAGGTGATGTCTGATCTGTATCTGTGGATATAGCAGACCACACTCAAGTCTTAACTGCCAATTTCACCATCACTTTGCAGTGCAGAAACAGCTATAAGATGGATGACCTTATGGATTTCCCACAAGTCAGTCCAAGGGAAACACTGCGTATTTTAGGGCTTGTGACGTTGAGATAAAGTGTCTAGGCAACTTAGTTTTTGTTAAGGGACTAGGGCTGACCTAACAGAAACAGAAGAGATTAAGAAGCGGTGGCAAAAATGCCCAGAAGAACTGTTTAAAAAAAAAAAAACACAACGGTCTTAATGACCTGGACAACCACAATGTTGTGGTCACTCACTTAGAGCCAGACATCCTAGAGCATGAAGTCAACTGGGCCTTAGGAAATATTTATTACTACAAAGAAAGCTAGGGGAGGTGATGGAATTCCAGCTGAGCTATTGAAAATCCTAAAAGATGTTGCTGTTAAAGTGCTGCATGTAATGTGTCAGCAAATTTGGAAAACTCAGCAGTGGCCAAGGACTGGAAAAGGTCAGTTTTCATTCCAATATCAAAGGAGGACAATGCCAAAGAACGTTCAAACTACTGTACAATCGTGCTCATTTCACATGCTAGCATTTCACGGTAAACAGAAGAGGCAAAAATGGAAACAGGGACAGACTTTATGTTCTTTGGCTCCAAAATCACTGCGGACAGTGACTGCAGCCATGATACCAAAAGATGCTTGCTCCTTGGAAGGGAGCTAGGACAAGTCTAGACCATGTATTAAAGAGCAGAGGAAACTCTGCCGACAAAGGTTCCTACAGCCAAAGCTATGGCTTCTCTAGTAGTCAAGTACAGATGTGAGAGCTGGACCATAAAGAAGGCTGAGCACTGAGGAGCTGAGGTTTTTGAGTTGTGCTGCTGGAGAAGACTTTTTAGAGTCCCTTGGATAGCAAGGAGATCAAACTAGTTAATCCTAAAGAAAATCAACCCTGATTATTCACTGCAAGGACTGATGCTGAAGCTGAAGCTCCAATACTTTGGCCACCTGATGCAAAGAGCCTACTCATTAGAAAAGACCCTGATGCTGGGAAAGATTGAAGGCAAAAGGAGAAGGGGACGGCAGAGGATGAGATGGTCAGACAGCATCACTGACTCAATGGACTTGAATCTTAGCAAACTGTGGGAGACAGTGAAGGACAGGGAAGCCTGGCATGCTGCAGCCCAAGGGGTCGCAGAGTCAGACACAACTTAGCGAATGAACAACAACAAAAGCGTTTTTAAAGTGAGGTTAAAAGGTTGGTAATTCCTAATCCATGTGGTGCGGTTGCTTATAGGAAGATGCTTGAGCACTCTGTCAAAACTACATCCTGATTCTGCTAAAAGTAAACCTGACAGAAACCTTAGCAACGAGGTTCTTTAAGGCATTAAAAAAGACATTCTGCCCTGCTGGCCCCACCAGGCTGGTTTCCTTCAGATCCTGACGTGGAAAAAAAAAAAGATCTGAGACCTTTGTTCCAAAGTGCAGGCACCAACTGGTGGGAAGTGTGGAGCAAAAATAAGTGGGAGAGAGCTTGGTAAGTGGGTCTGTTTCAAACCACAAACCGCTTAGAGATGCGCGCAGTCCCCAGAGCCATGCCTGCGCTCTGTGAGCCTGGGGAAACAATACTTGTCACATGGAAACAGCTAATTTGAAATAGTTTCTAATTAAATTCACTGTTCAGACATTAATATCAGGCACAAAGTGGGAAAGCGTTATTAACAAGCCCCATACTGAGACAACTGCTTAGAAGGATGCACTCAGGTTATTGTTTATAATCCGGGTAAAATCTAAATAAAATCTCATCTCCTCCTGGAAGCGTCTCCCTTTTGAACCTCCCTCCCATCTCCCTCCCTATCCCACCCCTCTTAAGTTGATACAAAGCCCCTGCTTGGGTTTCCTCAGACAAACAGCAAATGCCCCCTGGCTACCTACTGTACACGCGGTAATGTAAATTTCCCTGTTACTCTCTCCATACATCTCAGCCTCTCCTCCCCCTCCCTGTGTCCGTAAGTCTATTCTCTATGTCTGTTTCTCCATTACTGCCCTGCAAATAAACCCTGCAGTACCATTTCTCTAGATTTCACATATATGCGTTAATATACGATATTTATCTTTCTCTCTCTGACTTACTTCACTCTGTATAATAAGCTCTAGGTTCATCCACCTCATTAGAACTGACTCAAATGCATTCCTCTTTATGGCTGAGTAATATTCCATTGTGTATATCTACCACAACTTTATCCATTCATCTGTCGATGGACATCTAGGTTGCTTCCATGTTCTAGCTATTGTAAATAGTGCTACAATGAATAATGGAATACATGTGTCTTTTTCAGCTTTGGTTTCCTCAGTAAATACTATAGATTTTTGACTTAGAGTTTTGCCATTCATACAGTTACAAAAGGTGAAGAACACCAAGGAGAGCGATAAGAAAGGTCACTGCCAGTCTTACAAAGTGCCCTTCCACAAGCAAGAAGATATGTCCTAGACAGTCCTTACTATCTATTATCCATTACAGGGACAGACCGAATTATAAAGAACCAAATCACATGTTAATTTTCAGTCCAGTAATTACATCCACGAATAGGAACAAGCAACACAGTTTGCAAAAGGAGCTTATCTTTAATTATAAACAGAAACATCCATCAAGGAATAAAACAGCCTAACAAACTATAATCAATAATACTATGGAACCCCAAGCAGCCAGTAAAAAGAATAAAGTAGATCTGTTTGCACTAATATAGAAAGATGTCCTTCATATATATTGATCCCTATGAGCCCATCTCTTATTAAAAACAAAACGAAGAAAACTATGTAAGTATAAAAATATACATATGTGTATGATTAGGCATAGAGAATGATTTGGAAAGACACATTCCAAAGACAAGTGAACTCACTGAAAGTTAATCTTTCACTTAAATCTTAAATACTATACAGCTGTAGCACTTAAAATTCCCTTTGGGGAATGAGACTAAGAGTGATGAGAGACTTAAGCACTTTATAGTGTCTATTTTGACACTGTCTAAATTACCTACTATAAATCAGTTTTAAAAACAAAATATAAAAGGAAAAACACAAGAGTGAGAAGTTACCTTTATAATGATTTATGGCAAAATTGTGCATTTTATCATTTAATATCCCCTATATTCAACATACACATTTATTCCACATAGCTGGTTTGAGAAAAGCCTTGAGAAAACTCCTTGATCCTGGGTTTGCAATAAAATTCACAAATCTTAAGTTTTCCATTTTTACGAAGTGCCAGTCAGGATGGATGATACCCTGAGATGCCCTTCAAGCATCTAAGAAGAGGGTTATGTCTTTGGTAGCCAGTAAATCTGTGCTATTTGACTAAAAAAGGAGCCAAAACAATTCTATCTCTGGGTTAACATCTTACCAAAAAATGCCACAGATGTTCACAAGGACATAAGAAAATTCAAGGCATGCTGGTACAGTAAAAATCTAGAAAGTTTCATGTTCATCAGTAGGGAACAGATAATGTGTATAAATATATCTATGTTAGTAGCTCAGTCGTGTCCATCTCTTCACAACCCTGTAGACCACAATCTGCCAGGCTCCTCCGTCCATGGGATTGTCCTTGCAAGAACACTGGAGTGGGTTGTCATTTCCTCCTCCAGAGGCTCTTTCCAACCCAGGATTGAACCGGAGTCTCCGGCCGCTCCTGCGTCGGCAGGCAGAGTCTTTACCACTGAGCCACCTGGGAAGCCCATGGATGAATACTAGGCGACAATTAAAAGGAGCAAGCCAAATCAAGCTGTGTCACTGTGGACTGACAAAACCAGGTAACACTGAATTTCAAAAGCTGTAAGAACGATACATACGGTATCATTTATTAAAATGCAACTCTTAAAACAAAAAGCAATGACATTTTACTAATAGATTAAGTTATTTAAAAAAATAGACTGCAATTATATAAACCAAATTCATGATAGGGGCTTCCTCTGTGCAGAATGGGAAATACAATTATGGAGGTCAAAGCAAACTCTGACTTTATCTGAAAAGCTTCTGTTTTCAGCAACTGAAGGAGGAACTCCTCCATGGTCCACTGGTTAATGGCTCCGCGATTTCACTGCAGGGGAACCAAGATCCTGCAAACCATGAGGCTGCCAAAAAAAAAGGACTGAGGCCAGCAGGGCAAACTTAACAACTATCACACGCTGGCTGCGGAGGCACACAGGCCTGCAATCTGCATACATGTGTGTGCCTGTACAGACGTGTTTACACTGTTTTATATGAAAGTTTCTCCCTACTGAAAGGAAAAAAGGGATACGAAGCAAAGAGACAAACCAGAAGCTGGGGCACACAGTGAGGACCTTTAAATGCTTCCCCACAATCTCAGGGCTTGTCCAACAAAGTGTGGGTGAGACAGTAACTGGCTAAAGTGAAATAGTCTGGGATATGGAGTCCCAGTAAATTCCAAAGGTGGGCAGAAATGGCCATATTCTGTTTACTTGGAATTCTTGACAAAAGATTTCTCCCACAGAAACACAGCCTGTGTCTCCGTGAATCAAGTTTATACCATGTAAAAGCCTGAGCTACTGCATGGTGAAACCACCCAGCAGACAGCTATCAATGGCACACGGTCACACAAACTTCGCACTCAGCAAAAGTAGGGGTTCTTAAGGCCATAGGCTTCCTGGGTTCACACTAGGAACAGTCTGTCTGCACAGATGAAATACACAGATGCCCCAAGCTTTTCTCTTAGACAGCACCTTAAAACATGTTGTCTTAAAGAAAAGAAAGGTTTATTTTTAATGTCAGGTTAGATAATTTCTGAGAAAGGCCTGTGGCAGAGTTCTAGGTTTTGAAAGCGATATTTCACAAGGGAAAGCAAAAGGAGCTTTAAGATATGTTTTAGTGTCTTCCTTATGCCAGAGCTGTTAGATGCACTCCTAGGGAACACTGGGTCTGCTATCACTCCAGGGAAGCCTGAAACCACTAAGTATGGCGGTGCTTTAAAGGCAAACTCTGTCCCTAGTTGTCATAAAGAATGTGTGACAACCTGCAAACTTCCTGATAGGCTGCTTAGGGTGTGGGTAAGTAACAGCAATGAGGTCAAACCAGTCAATCCAGAAGGAAATCAATCCTGAATAGTCAGTAGAGGGAATGATGCTGAGGCTGAAGCTCCAACATTCTGGCCACCTGATGTGAAGAGCTGACTCACTGGAAAAGACCCTGATGCTGGGAAAGATTGAGGGCAGGAGGAGAAGGGGGCGACAGAGGATGGGATGGTTGGATGGCATCACCGACTCAACGGACACGAGTTTGAGCAAGCTCTGGGAGATGGTGAAGGACAACGAAGCCTGGTGCGCTGCAGTCCACGGGGCCACAAAGAGTCGGACACAACTGAGCGACTGAACAACAACAGTGACATCATGAAAGAATCCTGTAGTTGTCACTAAGCTGTGGGCCCGTGTCCTTTACAAAGCCATCTTTCTTCCTCTCCACTGTCCTCACGCCGGTCCTTCTTCCTGTACCAGACAGATCATGTTTGAAAGCGAGTTCTGGCTGTGGCCAGACTGATCGTGTTTGAAAGCGAGTTTTGCATCTGCTCACAAGTCTCTAACGGCTCCCAGATGCCTAAACTAAACTAGATTTCTTGGTTGGTTATTCAAGGCCCTCAACCTTTCTGTGCTTATCTCCCACATTATTCCCGTTTCTGGAAATAGGCTTTAAATATATCTCCACTTTAGTACTTTGGTTCATACTGTTCCTACTATCTAGGTTCCTTCCTCTCTCCGCTAACAAATGCTTCCTAAAATCCCCCAATCAAGGACTTTCTCAATCCCTTTTTACAAGAAGACTTTTCTGATCTTGTTGACCTGACGTGATCTTCAGAAGCCCCACCGCACCTTGCTTCTCTCTCCTGTTCTGCCATATTCCTTCTACTCCACCTCCCGTCCTCCTGTCATTACTCAGTCCACTGAAGACAAGTACACAATTCAGTCCACCAGGGGCCAACTCAGAATCTAGGAGCTAAGTATATGCTTGCTCTGTTCCTGTGCAACACTTCCCCCTGAACCTGAATCTATACAGTCCATTATAAATAGGTTCTTTTTCTGTTTTGGCCTTGTCGTGTGGCTTGCAAGATCTTCATTTCCCTACAAGGGAGCAAACCGGGGTCCCTGGAAGTAAAAGTACTGAGTCCTAACCACTGGACCACCAGGAAATTCCTACAAATAGGTTCTTTTGATGGGAAGGAAATACATGATTTTCTCATCTTTATATGAGATATCTTGATGCTGTGCCACAGAAGCTGTGCGGTAAGTCCATACTAAACAGAAACAAAGAGTTTCCTCAATATGCGCAGACTCTTACTACTCGATTGTTAACCCTTTAGGAGTAAGGGCTATCTTAAATCCCTCGGTGAGATTTAAGTACCTCTCAGTCCTTGTACCCTAGAAAGAGCACCCTGCACAAAGCACATGGCTGCAACTCAATTCACTGCCTTGGAGCCACAGACCCTCTGGCTTTGAGAAATATCCATCCAACCAGCAAAAGGACACCTCTCGAATGCCTAAAACCATTTCTGTTTGATTTTTGAACTCTAGGAAACTACCCAACCTCTGGAATCTACAAAATACAGTACTCAGGGCCTAAGAAATTGATGGTTACATACAGGGGAAACACACCAAGAATTTACTTCCTTCTTAACTGCAGTCAAAACAAAGCAGGGGTGGGCAGATTTTTGACTACCAGTTGGTAAGGTTAAGAAGTTTCTCCTTCTGGCCTCTGGAGGGTCCAAGCTGGGAGCACGCTGTCCCCTTTGTCTGCCTCTGCCAGGCTCTTGCCTTGAGGCCAGCAGGATTAGCACAGCCATTTCATGCTCTGAAAAGTCAGAAAAGGCGAGATGGGGCGCTTTTCATTCGAGGAAATGCCTAGTAGTCAGAGCTGGTTCTGTTTCTGTTGAAAAGATAAGCGGGGATGCTGAGGTTAAAAAGCAAAATTTCCAACAATGCTTAATGAAAGGCTTGGAGACAATGTACAGAATTAGGCAGCGGGATAAACTCCAAGAAGAGAGGAGCAGGTGCCAGAGCAGAAATGCAGCAGAGACTCAGCACCAGACAGTTCATGCATCCAAAATTTTCCATGTATTTAAAATGTCATCAGGACACCCTGTGAGCACAGACTCGAGGCAGCAATTACGGGATACAGGCTTATCGTTCCTGGCATGAAATACCCACAAATAAGCTCCTAGGGTAAAAGTCAAAAGAACGTAGAAAGAAAAGCTTTACCATAAAAAAAAACTGAGCAGTTGCTACACTTTCTTGCTGAAATAGATAATTAAATACAGATCTTCTTGTGAAGAGAGTAGTCTAAACTCAACTACTATATTCAAAGGCACAGAGCTCCCAGGCCCACGCGGGGTTTTAAACCTCACTTGGGTCTACAGACGGCCTTCGGAAGCTCCAAGAAACCACTGAAACTGCAAATTAAACTGTGTGTATGCATGTGTCATTGTATGAGGCCATTTTTGTTTTCTATATCTTATGGTGCTTTGATCTCTGGGGTCCTTGTGGACTGCTGGACTGACCCTCTCCGGCATGCAGACCAACCTATCCAGATCCCATACCCCTCCTGATCAATATATCCTCTGGCCAAAACCACTCCATAGCCAGGTACAGACCAACTAGGGTCTGTCAAAATTATCCGAGCTATCTGATCCTGAATTTATTCAGCACACTTACCTTGCCTCACCCATTCCTTCCCCTGAGAATACGGAGAAGGGCTCTGGCTCAGGCATTCCCTTCAGCTCCTTCTGCCTCCTGGCTGACCCTGATACTACCCCATGTGGCCCTGCATGGCTCAGTGAGTCCCCCTACTCTCAGGAACTGTAAGTAATGAACTGTCTTTTCCACAGACTATCCTTCTCATCTGCTGGCCTTATTGTACCTGAATAAAACCCAAATTCTGGTTACTCTTTATTACAGTTTTGCATACACCTTTTTGTCTGAGGGGAGAGTCCAGGCTTTTAACACACATTCTCACAGAGGTCACTGGCCTCCAGGAGATTAAGAACCAGTGTTTCAGGTCACTGTGCGGCTCTAGCTTCAGATGAGAATCTATCACTGATGAAGCTCTCAAGGGCACCTGTAAAGGCCAGGTGGCTGTTCTTAGAGAGTGCAAAGAGAAAGCAGTGGAGACTGCAGAGGGCGTTGTTTCTGGTTTTCCTGGCTCTCTGCAGGACAGAGAATTGTGACACATGGGAGTTGAAAGGGAGAAGGTTCGCAAATTCCCAGAGGGGTGACAGTAATGATAAATCAGCATTTCTCTCAAATAATACAAAACATCTGAAATGTTTAAGCATCCAAAGGGTTGGGGAGATTAGGAATTGTCCGTGTTATGTTTTGTTAAAAACAACAGGCACACTGTGACGATCAAAAACAGGATAATCCGCAAAGAGATAAACTTTTTGGCCTTTAGTCTCACTAAGGCTGACAGAGATAGAGACATTTTTCAGGCCAAAGTATAGAGTCTTGAGACATGCCCAGAATAAAGGGTAGTGAACTCAAATCAGAGAGCTTTTGGATGACTGAATGAGAACTGAATATTAAACAGATATCTATCAAACATAGCACAGTGGAAGATGTATATAAAATGGTAATAAGATGTCCTTTTTGCTTGGTTGGAGCCAATAATCCAGTTGGGGAGATAAGACTTCTGTAGAAAAGCAACTTAAGCGTCTAACGAAAGGCACAGACCACGCGAGCCACAGCTGTTGAGGAGAGGCCACTAGACTTGGGGAGGGGAAGCCAGGAAAGCTTAGGGGAGAAACAGAAGCTAAGGCTTTCGAATGGATTTGGAAAGGAGGAGAGGAAGAGAATGGTTCAAGCCAGAAAGCAGCTCTAACTGCTCAAGGTGTTTCAGGGTTAACGGGCTAATATCAGTTCAGTGGGAAGCAAAGGCTCATATAAGGCAGAATATAAAATCAGGCTGAAAAAAAAGACAAGGAATTTGTCATCTGTACAGCAAGAAACAGAAATCCTTTGAAATTTTGTGAGTAAGGGAATTTTTTACAAAGCGGAGTGCTTTTAAATTTTAATTTTTATCAAAGTACTACATACACACAATTTTAAAAGTTAAAGAGTATTACAAGGCTAATAAAGTTAAATAGCAGCCTCCTGCCCTATCCTCTCCCTTGATTTGCTTTTTAAATCTTTTAGCTGTTTTTCTTCTGATAATTAACTGTCACATTTCTGCTGTTACTAATTTTTCAATTTTCACAATTATCTACTGGCTTCCTAAGATGGGAGATGATTTCTCCTGCCCTTTTCTTCCCCACCCTTCCAAAGAAGTTATACCCCATTTTTAGATTAAATAATGTTAATTATTTATAGTAATTTGACTATATAAATATTCATAACATAAACAGTATAATACATTTATATTTCCTTTCACATATAAATTTGCGTCTTCTGGAGAAGAAATGTTCCTGTCATAATTTGCCAGTCATAACCCTCCTTTCCCATGAGATGGATGAACGGGGAGTTTGGGATTGGCACGTACACACTACTGTATATAAAGTGGATGGGTGGTGGGGACCTACTATATGGCACAGGGACCTATATTTATTGTATACAGGTCTTGTAATAGCTTATAATTCCTGGAGAAGCAAATGGCAACCCACTGAGTATTCTAGCCTGGGAAATCCCATGGACAGAGGAGCCTGGTGGGCTACAGTCCATGGTGTCGCAACAGTTCGATACACTTAGTGCCTAAACCATCACCACCACCAATAGCCTATAAGAGGAAAGAATCTGAAGAAGAATACACTCACCCACACATACATACGTATGCATTTAAAAAATTTATTCATAACTGAATGGCTTTTCTGTGCACCTGAGACATAACATTATAAATTAACTACACTTCAATTTTTAAAAATGGTTTTTTAAAAAAAGTGATAAGAATGTGTAATAAGCAACATGTGCTGGTAATTATTATTATTTTTTTTTTAAAAGAGGCCCAGGCATCACTCTTAAGGAAAAGGAAGATGTAATCAAATGTTAGGTTTGGTTTATATCAACATTCTAACTGAAACTGCCTCATGTAAAATTGTTGTTGTGTGCTGAACTCGCTCTTAGAAACCTCCCTCCTCCAAATGAAACTACTGTTTGTTTTTCTGGCCATGTTGTGAAGCTTGTAGTATCTTTGTTCTCTGACCAGGGACTGAACCTGCACCCTTGGCAGAGAAATGCAGGAATTCCACTCCACTGCTGGAAAATTCCCCCAAACTCTGTTTTTATAACAGGATTTGTTTTATTACATTGAGTGTCTTAGGAACGTACCCTTGCATTACAGCCAAGCAGGCTATAACAGAAGCACTGGGCACTAGAAATATGAAAAGAGACAAGGTTCTTGACTTGAGGAAACTAATAATTTTAGAGAGAGACACAAAACTTGTATACAAATATGGGAATACAAGGGAAAATATTGTAAAATTGTAAATACATTATACATCCTAGGCACAATTTGAATATAAGATACCGAGAGTAAACTAAGATGTAGCAACAGGGGGCTTCCCTGGTGGCTCAGTGGTAAGGACTCCACCAGCCAACGCAGGGGACACGGGGCCAGTCCCTGATCTGGGAAGATCCCACAGGCTGCGGAACAACTAAAGCCGCGCACCATGGCTCCTGACCCTGCGCCTAAAGCCCGGGAACCAGAACTCTGAAACTGCTGAAGCCTGCACACCCATCAGCCTGTGCTTTCCAGCTAGAGAGTAGCCACCGCTCACCGCAACCAGAGAAAAGCTCATTCGACAATGAAGCGGCAGCACAGCCCAAAACAAAAAAATAAGTACCATTATAAGAAACAACACAGCAACAGTTCACATTCGTATTCTTGAGCTGTGTGCTGCGTGCTTAGTTGCTCAGTCATGTCCAACTCTTCGCGACCCCATGGACTGTAGCCCGCCAGGTTCCTCTGTCTGGAATTCTCCAGGCAAGAATACTGGAGCGGGTTGCCATGCCTTCCTCCAGGGGATCTTCCCAACCCAGGGATGGAACCCAGGTCTCCTGCATTGCAGGTGGATTCTTCTTTACTGTCTGAGCCATCAGGGAAGCCCCACCTAATATCCATACATGGCATTCTGATATAACAACACTATGGGTTTTGTTCATTTTTCAAAAATTTGTAGCAAGACACTTCATGTGCAATAATTGCTACTATTTTCTAAGTATTTATCTTGTACCAAGGGACACATTAAGTTCTTGTTTAACAAATGTTCCCATTCAATCTTCACAATTACCAACAGGAAGTCTGTTTATTCATTAGACAAATATATAGTGAGTTTCTAATACATGCCAGACAGTGAACAGCACACGTAAAAATTCCTGCTTTCACGGGAATTACATTCTGGGGGGGATGGGGGTTGGGAGGAAAAGCTATATAACAAAGACATGAGTTCACACAGCATGTTAAAATTATATTAAGTGTCACGGAGAAACATAAAACACAGAGGAGGACTGGAAAGGACCGAGGGTAGAGTACTGGCAGTTTTCAATAGGGTAGTCATTGAAAGGCTTTACAGAACCCCTCTTCTACAGACAAGGGCACTGAGGCTTAGATGAGTTAAACAACTTTCCCATGGTCACCCAGTCGGTAAGAAGTGAGATGAAATGCGAGTTCAGTTGTCCTTAGTATTAAGCTCTATGGCATCTCCTCAAATCAATAATAAATTCAATCACGTAGGTTTGCTTCATCAGATTATTTCTTTAAGATTATGTTAGCATTTTTAGTGTCCCAAAGGGATTAAGAAGTAACTTTATATTTTCAGGATTTGATGGCTTATTTCATATCTACGCTAACTTTTGCAAAGCAGCAGAGAATGACCTAAGATCTTCGGTTGGCTTTATATCCCTGAAAAAACCGAGAAGAGATCAAAACAACACTTAGTCAAGGAGAGTCAAAGGACACTTCACAGACTGCGTCCAGCCTTTGAGAAGATTATGCACAAACCCTAAACCCTAGGCCTGCTTCCGCTTTCTGTTACTGCGACCACCTCTATCTCGTTCATCAAGAAGTATTTCTTTTCTGTCCCAAGGGTGCCTAGCACAACTCAGATGTGCTTCGGCAACTCCGTTTATTAAGCTGAGATGGGTTCTTTACAGCCACCTGAGCCTGTCTCCTAGCATCGAGGTGTTCCTGTCACCGGAACATCTCAAGTTGGTGATCTCGGCTTGGGCCAAGTAGTTCAGGTACTGCAAATAACCTGGGTGCTAAGGCAAATATCTACTTTTATTCCTTCTAATTTCAGGTAATGTATTTTTCAAAAAAGTTAGAGTGCTTTACCATTTCCCCCCATACTTAATCCCTGGAAGGAACATGGAGGTAAGGCTAACCTCATCCTCACCTGTCAAGGAGACAAAGAGACCAGGTGACTCACTCAAATTACACTGTGAATTATTGAAGGAGCCAGAATGACAACGACCTGCCCATCAATGTCTAGTGCAGATTCTAACACGCAAGATCAGTAGCTCTCAGTGTTTTTTAATGTCCATAACGTACCATTTGGGTACTAGATTGTGGGGGGCAGTATTTTTGAAGCGATTAGAAGACACAACACAGTAGTAAAGCCACTTTCAATGATGAAGACGCTGCCCCGGTTTAATAAGACAGTGGCTCACAGTGCCCATCTGACAGCCTTGGTGCTTCTCCGCCTGCTCACTCACCATGCTAACCTCTCACGCCTCGGGAACACGAGCTCTGTCTTTGACACCAGGCTCTTACCTCTTACTCCTACCAACTTGTATCCTACTCTGAAACACAGGTGCAACTTCACAGGCCCAAAGTTAAGCTTACATTGCAATAACGATTTTATTTAGCAAAACTGCATTTTACCCACCAGCCAAAACCTGGTGGATTACCAGTGTGTTAGGCTGTACACAAAAAGCCCAGTTTCCCTTCAGGAAAACAAAGCTGCCTCTTTGACTAAGAGGTCAACTCGGATTTAGTGGTTAATTAATACTTTACTGTAACATCACCAGGAAATCAGCAGTTAATGATCAGTGCCAAAGACATTCATTAAAGCCTACATCCTCCTGTATCACATCAGAATGACAGCTGCTCTGATATGATAATCAGGAATAAGGAACCAGATAAAATCTAGGACTTCTGGATATAGTAATTTAAAGCACTTTTGAAAAGATATGAAAATAGTAATTGAACTTGAAAGTTAATCTATTTTTTTCTAGTAAAAATCCCTAGCACTTAGCGTAGGGCCTGGCAAATTGTAGCACTCAAGAAGTATATTCCAGAGATTTCCCTTATAGTCCGGTGGTTAAGACTCTACACTATCAATGCTGGGGTCGCAAGTTTGATCCCTAGGTGGGCAACTAAGACCCACTGAATTCATAACACAGAAGCTTAAGAACAGGACTGTATCATCTGTCTGAATGATGGCAATGAGAGAAGTAGTAAAATGGGTCAGTTCTGGTATTTTTCTTGGTTGATTATTTTCATGATGAAGTTAATATATATTAGAACCACCAGAGGCAAATAGCTTTCAACAAATAAGGGAATAAATGAACAAGTAACTATTCTGAGCTTTAAGATCGACATGAACAGAAGAGATCAATTCACATCCTCCTCATATGCAAAGAGAGACCTTAAGTTTTTCTGTGTGTTCTAAAGTAGCTCTGTTGCCTCCTGGAGAGAGTCGGGGGAACCTACAGAGGGCACGTGCTCATGACAGACTTGCCCCACGCCTCGCCGGTAAAGTGAGGCTCAAGGAGAGCAGTACAATCCCAGTGCACCGAGGACATCTATCACTGTCTATCCTCCAAGGGGACGCTGGACGTGGTCTTTAGAGCCAGAGAGACGGGGTGGGGCTGGAGGCTGGGGACTGGAAGTCAAGGAAGCCACAAGAGAAGCGACACAGGGTGGAGCCGAGAAGCGGAAGCTGGAAGCTTCAGCTTGAGAAGGCCCACGGGTGTCTACGGAATGAGGACGGCCACGCTATGTTCCCACAGGGCCAGCCTGAGCACCTGGAAGGAAGCCGAGGAGAAGAGAAACTGAGTGGGGTGGACTGAATACGTCTTTAAATGGAAGAAAAGTCTCATAGCAAACATTTTTAAATAAATAAAGTATTTTAGGTCCTTCTGAAAGTGGACCCAACTAGTTTTAAGTCCTGGTCAACTTAAATGGCAGGCAGCCTCCAAGGCCCAGTGCTAGGCATGATTTGAAATACAAAAGCTTAGTTATGATTAAAAGAAGAATCCAAACCTTCGGCTTCTCACAAGAAAGCAGCTATGGGTGACTTCTTAGTAGTTCCTAATGTTTACGTTTATGAATACCGAAGCCAAGGGAAAACATAAATGAAATATTCATGTTTAATGTACAAGTCCTAGGTTGAAAAAGGAATGGGGGCGTGGATTTCTCTGGGAAGCAGACTAGATCTTAATCTTCTCTGTTTTTGTTTGCAGTACTCTTTGACTGAGTCTATCTATGCACACACACACACACACACACACACACAAAACCCCCTCCCATCACAGACTGCCCAATTAAGAAACAAACAAAAAAGATTTCAGAGGAGTTCTGAGTATGGTTCAATTTGTCAAAATTAGGTCTAAGAACTCTTTTCAACATTGTCCTTCAGCGACAGGGCCCCGAGGCCACTTCAAGTTTGATAGTTTGTTTCAGTTATACTCCCCACACAAAAGTTATGAGTCATGTAAAATTGTAAAATGTGAAACAGTCAACTTGTAACAAACACTGCTCACCTCTTGCTGTAAGAATCCCATAATTTCTTGCCATGCTCTTGCTGTAAGAATCCCATAATTTCTTGCCGTATCCTTTTCACTCTTAACTTTAAGGTCTCAGAACAAGAAAGAGGTAGAAGAGGCAAGTCTAGCGTCCAAAATGAGGAGGACAAAGGAAGCAGGTGTCTTTATTTTTATTTGTTTGTTTGCCATGCTGTGTGGCTTGTGGGATCTTTGTTCCCTGACAAGGGATTGAACCTTGGCCCTTGACAGGGAAAGGCTAGAGTCCTAACCACTGGACCGCCAGGGAATTCCTAGCAGGCATCTTTAAATAAAGGAGATCCCCAGATACCAAGACTAAGATGATTTTTTTCAAGATTTCTAAACTCTTAACAATTATTCTTCACGTGTCAAAAAAAAACACTGTCTCTCTACGTAGGGCACTAGCTTTTCAGGAAAAAAGCCCCTCTCACATGTAGGACAGATGCTAATAACACAAGGGAAAAGGTAGGCAGCTGCACTTCATGCCTGAAAATGAAAACTAACAGTTCAGTTCAGTTCAGTCGCTCAGTTGTGTCCGACTCTTTGCGACCCCATGAATCGCAGCACGCCAGGCCTCCCTGTCCAT
The DNA here is from genome assembly GCA_006410675.1 of Oreotragus oreotragus. NCBI lineage: Eukaryota > Metazoa > Chordata > Mammalia > Artiodactyla > Bovidae > Oreotragus > Oreotragus oreotragus. The sequence continues at coordinate 320,252 of SJYX01015768.1, read as the reverse complement.
CACCAACTCCCGGAGTTCACTCAGACTCACGTCCATCGAGTCCGTGATGCCATCCACCCATCTCATCCTCGGTCGTCCCCTTCTCCTCCTGCCCCCAATCCCTCCCAGCATCAGAGTCTTTTCCAGTGAGTCAACCCTTCGCATGAGGTGGCCAAAGTACTGGAGTTTCAACTTTAGCATCATTCCTTCCAAAGAAATTCCAGGGTTGATCTCCTTCAGAATGGACTGGCTGGATCTCCTTGCAGTCCAAGGGACTCTCAAGAGTCTTCTCCAACACCACAGTTCAAAAGCAT
>SJYX01015768.1:295545-317726 GCA_006410675.1 Oreotragus oreotragus | reverse complement strand
ATATTGAGTGCGGCACTTTCACAGCATCATCTTTCAGGATTTGAAACAGCTCAACTGGAATTCCATCACCTCCACTAGCTTTGTTCATAGTGATGCTTTCTAAGGCCCACTTGACTTCACATTCCAAGATGTCTGGCACTAGATGAGTGATCAAATCATCATGATTATCTGGGTCGTGAAGATCTTTTTTGTACAGTTCTTCTGTGTATTCTTGCCACCTCTTCTTAATATCGTCTGCTTCTGTTAGGTCCCCATTTCTGTCCTTTATCGAGCCCATCTTTGCATGAAATGTCCCCTTGGTATCTCTAATTTTCTTGAAAAGTTCTCTAGTCTTTCACATTCTGCTGTTTTCCTCTATTTCTTTGCATTGATCGCTGAAGAAGGCTTTCTTATCTCTTCTTGCTATTCTTTGGAACTCGGCATTCAGATGCTTATATCTTTCCTTTTCCCCTTTGCTTTTCGCCTCTCTTCTTTTCACAGCTCTTTGTAAGGCCTCCCCAGACAGCCATTTTGCTTTTTTGCATTTCTTTTCCATGGGGATGGTCTTGATCCCTGTCTCCTGTACAACGTCACGAACCTCATTCCACAGTTCATCAGACACTCTATCTATCGGATCTAGGCCCTTAAATCTATCTCTCACTTCCACTGTATAATCATAAGGGCTTTGATTTAGGTCATACCTGAATGGTCTAGTGGTTTTCCCTGCTTTCTTCAATTTAAGTCTGAATTTGGCATAAGGAGTTCATGATCTGAGCCACAGTCAGCTCCTGGTCTTGTTTTTGTTGACTGTATAGAGCTTCTCCATCTTTGGCTGCTTAGAATATAATCAATCTGACTTCGGAGTTGACCATCTGGTGATGTCCGTGTGTAGGGTCTTCTCCTGTGTTGTTGGAAGAGGGTGGTCCACACTAATCAAGGCCATGTGTTTCCAGCAGTCCTGCATGGAGTGAGAGCTGGACCATGAAGAAAGGCTGAGCGCCAAAGAATTGATGCTTTCAAACTGTGGTGCTGAAGAAGACTCATGAGAGTCCTTCAGACTGCAAGGAGATCAAACCAGTCAATCCTGAAGGAAATCAACCCTGAATATTCATTGGAGGGACTGATGATGAGGCTGAAGCTCCAACACTTTGACCACCTGATATGGAGAGTTGACTCACTGGAAAAGACCCTGATGCTGGAAAAGACTGAAGGCAAAAGGAGGAGGAGGAGGAGGCAGCGGATGAGATGGCTGGATGGCTTCACCAACTCAATGGACTTGAGTTTGAGCACGCTCTGGGAAATAATGAAGGTCAGGGAAGTCTGGCGTGCTGCAGTCCGTGGGGCAGCAAAGAGTCAGACATGACTTAGTGACTAACCAGCAATAACAGCAAAACTGAGACATGGTGGACTCAGAAATGATGGTAGAATGGGACAAAGGTCAACCTGACTCTAAACATCTCCTTCACAGCTATCACCTCCAAACTCTATGGCCAACTCCCCTAGTACTTCCATTCAGTGGCAGCTTGAGAAATTCTATCAGTGAGTCTTAGAGTTGGCAGTTCGAAAGGTGAAGTGGGGACAGTTAGCTCTTAAAGCTGCCAGCAGGGCAAGCTCACTGTTTTCACCTAGATGGCATCATTTTCAAGGGCAGTTTGGCTTGCTTCATAGCAACAGAGGGGTATTAACGACTCCCAAGCTAACTCTTGGTGCTGGCTGCTTCTATCCCACAGGACTTTAGAGTTCTTCCTTGGTAAGACAAAGATTAGAACAGCTGGAAAGTTCTTCAGATCAGGTGTTCTTAAGCTGTCCCTGCAGTCTCTCTATCTGGACCATGGGAGAGGAGAAACTGGGCTATTTGAAACAACTTATTTCAAGCTTTGCATTGATATGTTCAGTTTTAATTAGTTTCCTAAGAAGCAATTTAACATTTTACCACTTTTCCCCAGTCACCCCATTTCAGCAGAATCAATGAAAATATTTAGGCCAAGAAACACTTTGTGACTTTTATAAGCTCTCAATTAGGTCTGATGTTAGCTGTATTTGCTATGCTGTGAAGAACATCAAGTTTAAATTCGGTGACCCATGATGGATAAAGGTCTAAAGGTAGGAGGGGAAGGGGACCCAAAAAACAAAGGCAGAAGAAAGGAAGGATACTGGCTGAATCCCATCACTACACATTCTAACTTCTTATCAGGAGATAAGAGATAAGCTCTAGTTTTATTTGGCTTGGCGAGCATCTCTGCCTCTTTTAACAGTCTGTACATTTCCATTCTCAGCACTGTTCTTCCCAAGACATACTGCTGCTCCGTTTCCTCTTGCGAGTGGAATCCTCCCCAGCGCGGGCCAAGTTGCTTCTCTTCACTTTCTAGGAGCAGACAAGGCCACGCACATGCCTTGCAAGCTGCGGCAGCAGCTCCCTGATTGCCTCACAGTCATTTCATGAATCCTGGCTGAGCTTTGAGGCAGTGCAGAGAGATGCTCAGGCAACATACTAAATCGCTGGGTGCCCTGCTGAGCTGGATGAAGTTCTTGAGAAAGCCAGCTTAAATCTCCAATGAGAAGTACACACCTTTCCTGTACATGAGTGAGTGAGTGAAGTCGCTCAGTCACGTCCGACTCTTTGTGACCCCGTGGACTGTAGCCCACCAGGCTCCTCCATCCATGGGATTCTCCAGGCAAGAATACTGGAGTGGGTTGCCATTTCCTTCTCCAGAGGATCTTCCCGACCCAGGGATTGAACCCAGGTCTCCTGCATTGCAGGCAGACGCTTTAACCTCTGAGCCACCAGGGAAGCATAGACCATCCTATTTTTGAACCCAACTTCCCAGTGCAAAATTCAGAGCTCACTAACAGCACAGCTTGCATCCCACCAAGTTATGGAGATGCCTCTGAACATCAAGCACGTTCTGAAGGAATGGCTCTGCATGCCTGAGGCCCAGTCTGTCCCTTCGTATCTGGAGCCCATAAAATAAGTTTCTAACCAGTCTCATCAATAAGGCCAAGCAAAAGCTAACTCCTATGCTTGAGAAGAACGGAATTCTAGCTTCTCCCAACGACTGCTCTAAGAAAGCATAATGTGCCATGGTCACTGGCCACGCAAAGATCCTCTGCCTTAGTTTTCAGGAACTTTTCTTCCAATGTGCTTCTGTTACAGAAGCTGCGGATTATAAATGATGCCATGGGTACAGGTTCACTTACAGCCAATTTAGGGAGTGCTTGCACAGTTAATCCTGTCAGTCTTACTCCCACACAGAAATACATGTGGCCCCAAGGGGCCCAACCACCCACAGAGCTCTTCCGCACATTTTTTTACCCTCCAGCAGGCAGAAATAGAGGGCTACATCCCAGAAAACAGGGGAAAGAGGTAGTTTTTCTGAAATGGCTCTGTCTAGAAAACCAGGATCTAGCTTTCCATTTGGATGTCATTTCCAAATGCATGTCTCTCTGAATAAACCAAATAATGATTTAAACCATTTAAATAATGAAAAATCAAGACATTTCTCTGGAATTCAAAATCTATACATTGATTTCCCTTGGTATGCTGAAACTTTCCTTTCACGTATATGTAAGGACACTCAAAAAAGCAGTTTGCTGACAGTGAGTTACGAGGCCACCGCAGATCTCAAAAACTGACTTCATTGTGGTATGTCCCTGTAATGACCCCTCATGATTCAAGCCTCTCCTCTGAAACCATGTGCTTAGAGACAGTCCCCTCTCTGACTGTGGGGTTAGCCGAGTAGCTTTCGTTAGCTGATGGGATAATAACAGAAGTGAAAAAGCAGAGACTTGCCAAGTGCGCATTGCATTGGGGCCTGATGGCTCATTTCTCTCTGGAAGCCTGGGAGGCTTTGTGAGGAAAAACTGGTGAAGAGAGAAGAGACAAGCCACCACAGCTGAGGCCAGTGACGTGTGAAGCCATCTGCACTGGTTTGCGGTGGCTACAGTCAAAAAATCACCACAAACTCAGTGGCTTAACACAAACGTACTATTTTTCATTGCTGCAGGTCAGAAGTCCAACGAGTGTCTCTTGGGCTAAAATCAAGGTGGTGGCAGGATTATGCTATTTTTCTGGAGGCTCTTGGGAAGGGTTTGTTTCCTTGCTCATTTGTTTTGGCAGAATTCAGGTCCTTGCAGTTTTAGGACTGAGGTTCTGGTTTTCTTGCTGACTGGTGGCTGAGCGCCAAACAACTCCCATCTTCTACCACTGCATCTCGCTGACTGACCTATCTGCCTTTCTCCTCTGCTTTCAAAGGCTTGTGTGATTAGACTGGGTCCACAGAGATAATTCAGTGTAATCTCCCTATCCCCAAATCTCAATCACGTGTGCGAAGTTCCTTCTGCCAGGTAAAGCTACACATCCACGGGTTCCAAGGATTAGTGATGTGGGGTCTGCGGCAGGCCACGGTCCGGTCTGTTACACACTCTACAGCCACCCACACCCAGCCAAGCCATTGCCAGACACGGAGAGCCACCAAGCTCGCTCAGATCAGGTAAGTGCATGGTGGATCCACAGAACCATAAGGAACAACACTTTTTTAAAGACAGTGAATTTTGGGGTGCACAAAAGTCAGCCTTATGATCTCAACGAACCAGAGAGGGGCTTCCTGATCCACAACTAGAAGCTATACACACAAGATTATATAAACAGATATATATACACATACACACTTGAAAGGTGGGGGAAAGATCTGAAGGAAGGACCAATCTCTGATACAGCAAAAGCTGCTGGGGATGATAGGGAAATTTCACTGCTACCTAACCGTTAGCCTCTTCTTCAAGTACAAAGACCCAAGAGGGCCTGGGGGCACGCCTTCTAAGCAGGGGTCTCTAACCCTTCATTAGCCAAATACATTTCTCCAAATGGGCTCATCCTCAAATCTGCTGATACTTAAAGGTCTGGAAAGCGGTTGGAGGAGAACGCGAAGAGCAAGTTAATGTCCTCTTGGCTCTCTTGGCTGACTTCCCTGTGCCTGGGCCTTGCCTATTAATTGAATGCTATTCGGATTCCATCTCAAAAACCAATGAGGATGGAGACCAGAGGCCTGCCTTCCCCAGACTGATAAGCGCAGCACAGCGCAATTATACTCGAACAGCTTTGTTTTGGAATGTAATCACCGCCCCAGCCTTCTTCCCAATGGGATGGCAACAGTGTAATTACCGCTTCAGGAGTCATTGTTTGGGAATGTATTTCTTCTACAGGGCTCTTTCGAGGGGAAAGGAGCTGCAACAAGAATATAAGAGAATTTGCACCCCGCTCCCCAGCAGCGGTTTCACAGGTTGAACAAATTATTTTTTGTTTTCTTACAAAAAAACCAGAGTTTAACTTTTCAGCCTCTTTTTCTGCCAACAAGGAATCACTCTATGCCCCATGACGGTGCTGTTTGAGAAATCCCAACCTAAAGCTAGACAGCCTGAGTTCTGGTTCCTGCTCTGTCAAGTACAAGCTGTGGTCATGGGCAAAATTACTTCATCTGCTTATGCCTCGGTTTCCCTATTTGTAAACAGGAGTAATACCAAGGCATCACTGGAATACTGTGAAGACTAAGTGAAATAATATGTGAGCAGTGCTTAGAGCTCTACCTGGCGTAAGGAAGGGCTCTAGGGTCTTTGTTTTCAGCACGTTTGAAGCACTGCATTCCACCGCAGTCACCGCATTTCGCAAATATGATTTAACATCATGTTCAGTCGTGCCCGACTCTTTGTGACCCCATGGACTGTAGCCCACCAGGCTCCCCTGTCCATGGGATTTTCCAGGCAAAAACACTGCAGTGGGTTGCCATCTCCTCCTCCAGGGGGATATTCCCGACCCAGGGAGTGAACCCATGTCTCCTGCGTCTCCTGCACTGGCAGGCAGATTCTTAACCACTCCGCCACCTTAGCTCATGGCAGTAAGCTTGAGTTACTGCATTACTTCTGTTCACAACCCTTTTACCAGTTCAGCATGAAGAGAAACGTTTTGGAAAATTTTAAATGCTGCTATAGAACTGTCACAGTCTCTAAGCTATTTCCTCTACTGAGTAAGAGTTACTGGATACGTCCATGTCACTCCTCTTCATCTGTTTACTAGTCCAAGGAAATTTCAATAAAGACACTGTTGTGAGTTTCCTGTTGGAAAAATGAGCAAGTACTACCAAAGCTGCCACTGGCAATTTGGCAGATTCGGAAGAAAGCTCACCTTCTTAGACAGATTTATTCATGAAGATGATGCTGTTTTGTTTTCCTCACCTGCCTCCAGCACATCGACCTCCCTGGAAGACTCTTATTGCCCCTGGGAACCTAGACCTTTTACCTCCTGTCTGGTTTTCCCCCTGCTCCTTTGCAGCCTGGACCAGTTAAATTCTCTGCCTAGGAAGACCATTTTGGGGCGTGAGCCATAAGAGTATAAATCATGAGTTTGAACGCGTGTACGCCCATGGCAGATTCATGTTGATGTGTAGCAGAACCAATACAATACTGTAAAGTAATTAGCCTCCAATTAATATAAATAAATTTAAATTTAAAAAAAATAAAGAAAAAAAAGAAATAAATCATGAGTTTGCTTGCCAAGCAATTCCAAAGAACATGACCCCACAGCTCAAGGCACCAGGAGTGAAGCTGGGCCCTTTCTGCATGGCCCACAGCTGCGCTGAGCTGGGCTTCGTTATGGTAGCCGTGTAATATGAGACTCTATTTTTCAGGCTGGAGTATGTCACTACAGGATGGCTTTCTGGCCCTGAGATGACGCTGAAGAAAGTGAAGTCGCTCAGTCGTGTCCGACTCTCTGCGACCCCATGGACCACAGCCTATCAGGCTCCTCCGTCCATGGGATTTTCCAGGCAAGAGTGCTGGAGTGGACTGCCGTTTCCTTCNCTGGCCCTGAGATGACGCTGAAGAAAGTGAAGTCGCTCAGTCGTGTCCGACTCTCTGCGACCCCATGGACCACAGCCTATCAGGCTCCTCCGTCCATGGGATTTTCCAGGCAAGAGTGCTGGAGTGGACTGCCGTTTCCTTCTCCAGGGGATCTTCCCGACCCAGGAATCGAACTTGGGTCTCCCGCATTGCAGGCAGATGCTTTACCGTCTGCGCCACCAGGAAAGCCTAAATACCTGACCAAAAGAAAAACCCCCCGAAGAGTCTCAGTGCTTCAAAAGGCCCCTGGGCAGCCACGTGACCTTTCCACCTCATCACGTACACCAAGATATCCATCTGTGCTTGCTCTGGGCTTCCAGCTGAGGGCCACAAGGACCCTGGGGGAAGAGCCAGCCTTGTGGATCGGCAGGTGTTTAAGAAAGGAAATTAACACCCACAGGATGGCTCTACTTTGGTAGAGAGGGTGAGAGGTGCTGTCTGCCAGCTCCCATGGCATTTCCAGCCAGTTTGGAATAAATGAGACTGCCTGAGGACATGAACTGAGAAAGGGAAAGAAAAGCTAATATGAGATCAGAGTTTTAAAAAGAAGGAGGTGGAGGGGTAGCATTCCTATCAAGGACTCAGATAAAAAATAATGGAGTAGATGGGATAAGCAACGAAGACTATTTCAAGTCTTTCCAGAGTATGTATAAGATCTCTAATCTCAAACAAAGTGAAGACTGGCTACTGCCTCCACTGGAAAAAAAGGGGGGGCTTTGATCTCATAGTTCGCTTAGTCTCTCCTCACATCTCCTCCACAGCTTTCTGTATTGTTGTACCATGTGTTCTGAGGGGTTGTAAAACATATCAAAGCATGTACTAATCATAACCTAAGAAGACGGAAGTAAAGTGTTCTGGCATTACAGTGAGTCCTTGGGAGATTAGAGGGCATCTTCAGTCGCCATCTGCAAGATGAGAAAGGTTCCTAAGAAGCACACAAGCCACGAGACTCAGACGCTCAGTTCTCTGGGTCTAGGGAGGCCCCAGGCACAGAGAACCCGCAGGACAGGTTGCACAGCAGGTCCCAGCCCAGATGGTCAGCTTGCTCTTTCAGGAGGAAGAAGTGGGACTGGCAGGAGACTGGTTAGGAATGAGGAGAAAGGCTATAGGTCAATTTCGCCTAGGAAGAAAACTCCTGGCAGAGTTGACAAGAACCTGTGGTCCCAGCAAAAAAGCTTAACAGACCCCTATTTTCCGCTATAGAGACGCTGGCAGGTTCCGCACTCTCATGCCGGTTTTTGTGTGTACTTCTTTTCTGTGTATACATTTAGCACAAGACATACTGTCTTCTGTTTCTGATGGGCTTACACAGCAGGTGGAAAGTGTACGGAGGGCAGAGATCATGTCTTTTTCATCCGGGTATTATCATATGCCTAACACTGTGCCACAGAAAAAACAGAAGCTCAATACATGTTTATCAAGTAAAAATTGACTATACACCAGCTGAGCACTCTGCAGGCAATAACAAATTCATTCACTTCCCCCTGCCCCATCACTCACAGCTCCAGATAAAGAAGACTTATATACCAGGGGCTCACCAGGACCAACGCATCTTAGATTCCGGGCACGCACACTCTTAGCAAGTCATCTCTTCCCATTTCTTCCTCTCTGCCTCTGTCCCTTGTTTTAATTAGTTAATCTAGAGCAGTAGTTCTCAATTTTTCAAGTGCACCAGGATCACCGAGAAGACCATTTAAAACACAAATTCCTAAGCCCACAACCAGAATTTCTGCTTCAGTGTATCTGAGGTAGGGATCAAGAATTTGCATTTGGAACAAGATCCCAAATGACACTGATGCTATTGGTCCACTATGAGAATCCTATGTTGCCATGGTTACACAGGAGCAAGTACTTGGTCTGGAGAGTAGATGCTTATTTCATGAGAGCAAGTTCTGATTAGAGACCGAAAAGGGTTACTGAAATGCAAACTCTGTGACTCCTCTAAGCTCACCCTCTTGGTTGACATGACTATAGGCAACAATGGATTCATTAGAATGTCAAACTATCAACATAGGGAACTTCAGGTTACCATCTGTTGGTGTCTTAGAGCACAAGCCCAGTTTTTGCAACTCACTGACCATAGCAAAGGGGAGAAAGCACTGCTTGGGACCCAGAAGGTGCACTGTTGAGGAAGACAGAAGAACAGTGAGAGATCAGCAAGGTTATAATCAGTGAGAAGTCTAGCACAGCTCTAACTCAATGCTGGCCCCAAAGTCATACAGCCAAAATCCTAATGATAATAGCTAAAGTCTACCAAACACTTACTGTGTGCCAAAACCCCCCCTCCCCAAACATGCTAAGTGTTTATATTAGCTCATTTAATCCTCAAAACAATTCTCTGAACTAAATACTATTCTTATGCCCATTTTACAGATGAAGAAACTGAGTGCCAAGAAAAGATTAAATTAACCAAGATTACACTGAGAGGAAGTAGCAGCATGAATATCTGAACCTAGATAGTCTAGCTCTGGAGCCCAAACTTTTGAACGCTTTGCTCTACTGCCTCTCAAGCCAACTCTACAATGCAAGTAGCAGCTGTCGTTTCTGAGCTCCACTCAGGCTCACAGACCCATGCAAAAGAGAAATGGGGACACATTCTGAGTTACTTCAAACTGCATCAAAACTCATAAAGTTCCTGGTTTGAGCCCAGGTTTGAGTTACACACACACACACCCACAACTATCAGGATTGGCAGTTAGAAGTCTCAGGGGAATTATTAACATTTTAGTGCAGCCACCCCCCACCCCCACCCCCTNGGGACACATTCTGAGTTACTTCAAACTGCATCAAAACTCATAAAGTTCCTGGTTTGAGCCCAGGTTTGAGTTACACACACACACACCCACAACTATCAGGATTGGCAGTTAGAAGTCTCAGGGGAATTATTAACATTTTAGTGCAGCCACCCCCCACCCCCACCCCCTGCCAAAAAAAACACACACAAACAAAAAAAATAGAGAAAACCAGGCTACTCCCTGGCTAGACAGTAAACTGCAAGGGCAGAACCATTAAAATCTTTTAAAAGGCTCAAAGTGCTCCTGAAAATGCTAAGCTTTTAGAAAGTGGTATGTACGTTTCAAAGTGAAAGTACAGAAAGAGCACAGGTGTGAACCATCAGCAGGGAGCGATCACGAGGAAATTTCCTAGGGCAGAGAGAGACGGAGGCACAGAAAACCTTAGTCACACGGTACAAAAGGGAGAGAAAAGTTCATTGACAAGGCCTGCTACTTTCCTCTAGAAAAGCCTGAAGAAGCAACAGACAAGCCAGCTTAGAAACCAGAACCTACATTCTTGACGAGCACACTTCTCACTAGTGGAAAAAGGAGATGTGATAAAAGGCTGGGGCAGAGACAGCACAGATGCCCAGTGACTGATGACAGCCGAGTGAGTACGAGGCCCTCGGTGCTGAAAGGGATCTGTGAACCTGGGTTCTCTGGGAGGAGTGCGCATTTTTTCCTCTGTTTCCCAGGCAACCAAGCCAGCCCCTTATCGCCTTTACTTTCATCACTGGAGCAGAATGAAAGGTAATTGGGTTAATTATTAAAGCAGTCCTAGCTAGTACCACCACCACTAATTGTCCATTTACCTGGGATTTACAAACAGCTATCTTAATTGATGTTGAGCTGGAATGTGCCATTCACTTTATCAGCCTGGCTACTGGAGAGGTCAAGAACATGAAGAATGGGCCAGCCAAGGAGCTAAAGGGTCTAATACCAGAATCATCCTTCATCTCTGCTCATACTCATGTAAGTGTGCTACCACAGCCTTCAACTATATTCACTATTTTTAATCTCTCCCAGATTTGCCAATTCAAGTGAAGATATGGTATACAGTAATTAAGCTATTGTATTAGGCAACTGTAGTATCAAGTTGAGAAATTAAACTGTTTTTTAAATGTTGGCATGGCCAGCAACCCAGATATCCACTTAGTTGGCCAAACTAGACTAGAAAGGGCTCCTAAAACTAATTTCCTAACATACCCGGAAAGTGGGAAATATCTAGGAAAGTGGACCCGTGTTTTTGAACCAGTGTTTTCTAAAAAAGATGTATCCCAGTTGTAACCACAGCACACAATCAACAGAAGGATGCCTGGAACAAGAGATAACACACAATAATAGTTAAAATGATAACAAGAGCTATAACAACTATAGCAATAGTTATAACACTGTACCATTGGGTTTATTATATAGACATAATATATATGGCAATGATAGCACAAAGCAGGACTGTAAGAATGTAGCTATAATGGAACAAGGTTTCTATATTTTACCAGAATTAGGTTTGTGTAAGTCTGAAGTAGATCCTGATATAGTTTAAAATCAAGAAAGGAATTAAAATAGCACATTAGAGGCTATCCACTCAATACAAAAGAAGTCAGTAAAGGAGAAACAGAGTAATAAAAAAAAAATTAGAAAGACAGAAAATAAGCAGCAAAATGGCAGGCAAAAATCTGACTACATCAACAACATTAAATACGAATGGACTAAACAATCTAATCAAAAGGCAGAGACTGTCAGGCTAGACGAAAAGTAAGATCCAGCTGCACGGTTTCTATAGGAGACTTATTTTAGATTCTAAGATATAAATGGGGTTAAAGTAAAAGGATGGGAAAAGATATATTATGCAATCAACAAACCATAAAAGAGCTGGAGTAGCTATACTGACGCAAGGAAAACTAGACTAAAGACAGTATTACTAGACAATATAACCTTTAAAAATTGTGAATCACTATCTTGTATACTTGAGACTTATTTAACATTGTATATCATCTATACCAGAAAAAAAAAAAAAGACAATCATTACATGAACAGAGGGACATTTTATAAGGAAAAAGCTGCTTCATCAGGTAGGCGAAACAATTACAAACATATATGTACCTAATAACAAGGTCCCAAAATATTTGCGGCAACAACAGACAATTCAGGAATAATGAGTAAAAATTTCAATATTCTACTCTTAATGGTGGGTAGGACAACTTGACAGAAAATCGGCAAGTGCAGAAGACCACTACTTGACGATCACTTGCCATGGGCGAGTGCAGAACGCCATCAACCAGTCAGACCTTCATATATGTACCTAATAACAAGGTCCCAAAATATTTGCGGCAACAACAGACAATTCAGGAATAATGAGTAAAAATTTCAATATTCTACTCTTAATGGTGGGTAGGACAACTTGACAGAAAATCGGCAAGTGCAGAAGACCACTACTTGACGATCACTTGCCATGGGCGAGTGCAGAACGCCATCAACCAGTCAGACCTCCCTGTCATCTACAGAGCCCTCCACACAGCGACAATGAATTCACAGTCCTCCCGTGCACACGGGACACTCTCCAGAACAGACCATATGCTAACCCACAGAACAAAGTTCAACAAATTTAAAGTAACTGAAATCATACAAAGCATGTTCTTCGATCACAGTGAAATTAAATAAGAAAGCAACAACAAAAGGAAATTTGTGAAAATTGGAGAACACACTTCTAAACTAATGGCTCAAAGGAGAAATCCTAAGAGAAATTAGGATGACTGGGCACAAGGCCATCTCTAGCCCATGACACTCAACCAGGCCCCAGTGACCTGTGGCCAGAAGAAAAAAAAAAAAAATCCCTGACACTTCCCATTCATTTTAATCAAAATACTAAATTAAATACATCAGGCTGACATCTGTTGGGAGCAGATGCTCATTAGGATGAAAGTCAAAAAGATTAGGCAGAACAGATAACTAATACCCTGCATTACCCAGGTCCCCATCCCTCAGAAGTTTTCCTTCCAGTAATTACCAGGAAGATGTCAGATGCAGGGCTTCTCATCTCACTTGTATGAGGCCTCAAGTATGCAGAAAAATATTACAGGCTGAAGAACCTTTTGGCAGATACTCCCTACTTGAACTCAGGCAAAACATGGCACAGAAGACAGGACAGAGTTATTATGAGTAAAGCAGACAGACCTGGGCAAGCGACATTTACTTCTCTGAGCCTCAGCTTTCTTCCCTGCAGAATGGAAAACACACCATCGACTTCAGACGGTTGTCAGAATCATTTAAGGAGACAATGTTTGGGAAACCACTCTGGGCTGTACCTGGCCCACAGCAGGCAGTCATTAACTTCATTTCCTTCTCTGTTACGGACTGCTGTTACTACACAGAGCTAGAGCTGTCTGCTAAAAGGTCAACAGAGGGAGTTCCCCAGACTTTTACAGGTTTCCCCCAAAATATACTCGTCAAGTTGCTGTAGCTTTAAAGGTAGTTATATCTCTTTAAGTACAGGCTTAGAATTTGTGTTGCTGAAGAAGGGGCTTGGTGTGGGTTGATGGGTGACTGGCAGCGACCGGGAACCTACAGAATTGTGGGAAAGGCAGCTATCAAGATAAGGCGGAAGAGATGAAGATTAACGGAGCAGCAAAACACTTCTCTGCAGCAGCTTCTGTTTTATATTACTGCTTTCAGGCTCTTGTGGGAGGAAGTGGGCAGAATGGATCTTAATTTTCTGCAAATCCATTTTTGTTGATGATTCTGAATGGTTTTGGCTAGGGTCCACTGAAAACTCATCTGCCACTGATAATGTCTCCTAAAACTGCAGGTGTGTGGATATGCTTTGTTCCTCCAGATCTGATAAATTTCCATGCTTCACCCCTACAAACAGCCACTTGCCATTCAAAGGGTTTTGACTTCTGTTTGGAGCTAAGAACCAAACAGCATGATTAAGGTATGGCCAACCACATAGACTCTGAGCTACAGAAACACAGGGATCTTGTCTGTCTTATTCACTCTGGTAGCCCACAACACTGCCTGGCACACAGGTACAGAACAAACCTCTACTGAACGTAACTGTTCTGAGACCATCACAACCTCATTCCAATCATATAGGAGAAAAGTGCCTTTCCAGGAAAACTCAGAGTGCTTACTGCTAAAACGCTAATTTGTCTTCACTTCGAAAGCCATTACAGCAGCTCTATTATATGATCACAAGCAAGTTTAATAAAAAGCAAAGCGTCTGTGTCCAGGAGGGCACGAAGGCTCAGGGAAAGGGTTGCTATATAATGAGATTTTCCTGAGCAAGCAGCACCAGGTCATTAAAAAGCTATGTCTAGAATCCACTTAAAATGGAGGCATTAAAACAAACAGGAAAATCCCCTGAAGATCAGCCAAGTTCCCTGGGACCTCTTTCCCTCTTCTAGATTAAGGACCTACAAGAAGAATGCTATTTTGATGCTTTGCACTTAAAAATAGCTGTGGGGAGACAGGCAGACTAGGAAACTGAAGTCCCACTGTCTGGTTCAGTTCTGGCTCCTTTACTTCTAGCTCCATCACTCTGGGCAAGTTAGCCTTCTGGGCTTCAATTTCTACCACTGTTAATTAGATAACAGCACCCATCTCATAGGATTACTGTGAGAAAGAAATGAAATAAGACAAGGAAGAGCACTTAAAACACTCTCCAGCATACAGCAAATACTCAATGAATGTTAAGCTTTTGTTGTTGCTATTATTATTATTGGAATTTTCTCAAGAGAAGGAATAAAGAAACACAACCGTCACGGAATCTGGAGGGACATCCAAATATCTACAAATAATGAGGGCATTTAAGAAAGGCCCGATGGAAAGAAAAAAACAAATATGTATTAACACACACATATATACGGGATCTAGAAAGATGGTACGGATGAAGCTATACGCATGGAAGCAGTGGGAATGCAGACAGTGAACAGACCTGTGGACACAGTAGGGGAGGAGGGGATGAGACGCACTGGGAGGGCAGCACGAACATAAACATTCCCGGACGTGAACTAGAGAGCCAGTAGGGATTTGCTGTGTGACCACAGAGCTCATATCCAGTCCTTTTGTGACAATGTAGAGGGAGAGGTAGGATGTGGTGGGAGGTGGGAGGGAGGTTCAAGGGGGAGGGGACATATGTATACTTATGGCTGATGCCTGCTGATATATGGCAGAAACCAATATAATATTGTAAAGCAATTATCTTCCAATAAAAAAAAAAAACCAGTAGGATAGATGCAAACTATTACACACAGGATGGATAAACAACAAGGTCCTATTCTATAGAACAGGGAACCATATTCAATATCCTGGGAGAAACCGTAATAAAAATACACATAGGTTATACACATATGTGTATAACCGAGTCGCACAGCTGTACTGTAAAAATTAACACAACACTATAAAATCAACTGTAAGAAAATGAAAAAGACCAATGGGTACTTTCTAACCGGTACCTTGAGAAAATGAAAGAAATGAGCTTAAATGTGAATGGAAACCACCCACTAACCTAACTCAAGAGTGAACGTCTCCAAGAGTCTAGATTTCCTTATCCTTAGGGTGGGGACTTTGAAGCTTCTGTTAGAGAAGTTTTCTCAGTAGATTTCATACTTGTAAACAACTGCCTGCTGGAATATAACCCCTATATTCAAAACTATCCATAAGTGAAAGTGAGCCATTTGGGGTCAGACCTCTGGACATAAAGAAGGGAAGAAGAAATGGAGATAAAGAGTTATTATATCAAAGGAGACAAAAAACAACATAGAGCTGTTAAAAAAACAAAAACAAAAACAAAACAAAAAAAAACACCAAAAAACGCAATGCCAAGGAAACAGAGACTTCCCAGCAGTAGAGGAGCAGGAGCTGCTGTGTAGGGTGGTGGAGGCAGATGTCTGGAACAAAGAAGGGTGGAGAGGAGCTCTGTAGTATTGTCTGGCAGCAAGTGATTATCTGCTAGGGAGGAGCTTCCACATGCCATTAGCCAGGCCACACAGAGGTGCCTGGTAAGGAGAGGCACAGAGCCGTGGAGTCTGTTCACCACCGAGGGCCACAACCATCCTGAGTGGAGGCTGTCAGGACACCATGGGGCAGTCAGCTCCTCTACCAAGCCTGGGCCTATGAAGCCCTGGCGTGCAGCAGAGAAACTGCCAAGGTTCCTGGTGGTTTCTAGGTCTTGACGCTGGCTCAAGAATACTGCTACTTAAAGGATGCCAGGTCCCACGGCCCACCCACCAGCTGTCGCCACAGCTTGGTCAGAAACCACCTTCCTGCAGCTCGATGGCGCCACTGCCTCACACAGATCCCTCTCTACCTTGAACCACCACATGGCCCAGATTTTCCAAAACATATTGTGATTTGAATTTTTTAAATAAGGATGCTTATTAAAGATACACCAAGATGTGGCTTGATTTTTATAGTTTATAATGCCTTCACGTACATAAATTTACAAGTTGGCAGTGCGAGTGGCGGGGGGGGGGAGGGGGGGGGNAGCAGACTCGAGGAGCGGGAAAGGCGGGCAGGGGGCGGGGCAGGAGACAGTGCTGGTTGTTGAGTCGCTAAGTCATGTCTGACTCTTTTGCGACCCGACAGACCATAGCCTGCCAGCCTCCTCTGTCCGTGGGATTTCCCAGGCAAGAATACTGGAGCAGGTAGCCATTCCCTTCTCCAAGGGAACTTCCTGACCCAGGGGTGGAACCTGCATCTCCTGCCCTGGCAGGCAAATTCTTCACCACTGAGCCACCAGGGAAGCCCGTAGGGGACAGTACTGAACTAAACTGCCAGAACCCACACATGACACAGAGCTGGGTGAACGGACACGTAAAGGTAATGCAGGAAAACGGACCAACACCGTGGCTGGGAGAGAATCTGGGCTCCTGGGACATATTTCCTATGGCTCTTTTCATTGTTATTAAAACCTAAAAACAATTAACTTCCTTCTGATTCAATTTCTCCTTTCATTTAAAAAAAGAAGGGAGGAAGGAGGACAAAACATGGTCAGAGATAATGGCTTCATGTTACTTAGAGATTACTGGAAGTATACACAGATGTATCCATATATAGCTATATCTTCCAGTAATCTGAGTAACATATCGTAACAATCTCCTTTTATATATATATATATATCTGTCTCTTATACACATCTAGATGTGTATAAGAGACAGGGGCGGGCCTCCTATTCTTGAACAGGATGCTCCCAATGCCACTTTTCTATGCCTTTTCATTGTGGTTAATCATCTCCTGGGAAGTTTTTAGGTGGCAGGGCTTGACTGTAGGCTCACTAGGACATAATTCCAGGTATAGACAATCCAGACCAGGAAGTAGGTTTAAAAATTCCAGTCTCTCGTAAAGGCTCCCTTAGAAAAGCCTCTTCTAAGAGCTGACTACCCGGTTCTTACCTTGGGACAAAGCGTCCAAGCGAAGGTGCAGACATCCGGGCATTGCGAGGAGCTCGGTGCCTGGACCTGTCACCACTGTCCCTGGAGAAAAAGACCAAGACTACACGTGAGAGAGTCACTAAAGCAGAATCGGACACCAGCCCCAAAGACAAGACACGCCCCAAACTAAAGTCCTACCCTTCGGTGAAGGCCCTGCAGAAATCAATCATCCCGGTTGCTTACTAACTTGAGTGGCACATTCATATACTGCATTTCTGGAGAACCTTGATCAAAACATTTATCAGCATTTACTAACAGTTCAGTAAGAAGGAAGATTTTTCTTGACTTAATGTGGTCTCTGAACTCTGCAGTGTCTGAAACTGAAACCAAGTTTAGATCTTCTAAAGGGATTTAGAATGGATATATATAAACTTTTTGTTTTCTCGATCGAAAGATGAGAGAACTTTGGCTTTAGAGGATCCTGACGGAAGAAAAATTCTCCCATCAACTTCATTCAACAACTGATTATCTTTAAATACACCTATTTAGGTCCTTGGTATGGAAAAATCATCGATATGGGAAAGAAAAACAACATAAGAAAAATACCAGGCAGTCCTTTCCTTAAGAGACTGAAAAATTAACAATGATGAAGATGATCAGACAATGCAATCCTAAGCTAGGCCATTTTAGCAAAAAGAAAAATGTTTAGTGTTTTCTTTACGGTCTGTTAGAATAACAGTAATAACCACCATTATTAAATAGCTATTAAGTCCTAATACAAAGGTTTTTAATTAATATGTTATCTCATTTAATCTTTAGAGTTTTCCATCAAGTATCATTAGATGTGTTCTACAGATAAGGGACTAAGGACCAGAGAGGGACATGCCCAAGGTCACACAGCTAGTAAGAGGTTGAGACAAGAGTCAAGGAAGATCCCTCTGGCTTCAAAGCTCTGGCTCTTTTCAATACACTTCACTGCTTCCTACAAGAGAAGAGAAGGCAGAAGCTTCATGTGGCTTAGTTTCCAATGCATGAAAGGAACCATAAGCCAAAGGGCGCTGGCTGGACAGAGGAGTTAATTTACTGCTCAATCAACTCTACGAAATAAATGAACCTCTTGAGAGCTTGATTTGGGATATTTTCTGAATTCTTCCTTTGGATTATCTTCAACTTAATGAGATAATCTTCAAACTGGCCCTGGATTCAAAGTTAAGACAACACTTTCACTTTCAAGGGCACTACTGAGAGCCTTACAAACCAGAAATGAAAGCCTAGGAAAATTTTTATATCTCGGTAAAATTGGATGCTGAGCATTTAGAGACAAATCAATATCAGGGATATTGGAAGCTGATCCATTAAAAGTCAGTACTTGGTTTTTATCTTCCCAGAAGAGACAGCATACTGCTGTTTTCTTTAACATAGCAAATTTCTTTGACTTGAAACTCTACAGATCAAGAGAGATGCAAGGAACAAGAGATAAGACCATACAGGAAGTGAAAAGGGGATTATAAAGAACGAGATCAGAAGTTCCTGACCAGCAGACTGCAACTCTGGGGAACCCACAAATTATTATAAGGAGCAGCTGATTATTAAACAAAAAATGCAGCTCCCAAATTAAGTATATTATCATTTTTCAATATGTAGATTCAACTTGTGATCAAAGTACCAATTCAGTTACAAGTACAAGGGAATTCATGACAGCTCTTAACATATTTCACTTATCAATGGGCACTAAGAGTGCAACTCATTAGATGAGAGGAGTGAGACAATACTTTGAAGTTAAAAAGGCTCTAAGGGGGGGAAAGGGTCCTAAGCCTCAAAACAGTCAAAAATTAAGTTACAGAAAGAAGCATCATGGGACAAATCCAATTACTTTATTCTACAGCTATGAGAGAGAGCTGGCCTTCCCAGAATCACAACGCAGAGCTGACAATTTACTTCTGAACAAGGGCCAAAGAGCCCTCTGCCTCTGGACAACAAACAGCACTCTATCTGGCATAAGCAGACTCGAGGAGCGGGAAAGGCGGGCAGGGGGCGGGGCAGGAGACAGTGCTGGTTGTTGAGTCGCTAAGTCATGTCTGACTCTTTTGCGACCCGACAGACCATAGCCTGCCAGCCTCCTCTGTCCGTGGGATTTCCCAGGCAAGAATACTGGAGCAGGTAGCCATTCCCTTCTCCAAGGGAACTTCCTGACCCAGGGGTGGAACCTGCATCTCCTGCCCTGGCAGGCAAATTCTTCACCACTGAGCCACCAGGGAAGCCCGTAGGGGACAGTACTGAACTAAACCGCCAGAACCCACACATGACACAGAGCTGGGTGAACGGACACGTAAAGGTAATGCAGGAAAACGGACCAACACCGTGGCTGGGAGAGAATCTGGGCTCCTGGGACATATTTCCTATGGCTCTTTTCATTGTTATTAAAACCTAAAAACAATTAACTTCCTTCTGATTCAATTTCTCCTTTCATTTAAAAAAAGAAGGGAGGAAGGAGGACAAAACATGGTCAGAGATAATGGCTTCATGTTACTTAGAGATTACTGGAAGTATACACAGATGTATCCATATATAGCTATATCTTCCAGTAATCTGAGTAACATATCGTAACAATCTCCTTTTATATATATATATATATATATATATATAGAGAGAGAGAGAGAGAGAGAGAGAGAGAGAGGACAATAAGATGCATATACAGGAAAATCAGCTGGCTCAGATACAAGCTGTCTCAGACTGACGGTTACATTAGGCACCACAAAAGAGGCAATATATTAAGTGATTGGAGATGTATCTAACATTTTGATTAATGACAGGGAAGTCGGAGTTAAAGAGCATTTCAATACAATGTAGAGAAGACTTCAAATCCAAATTGCTGGGCACGCCAGCAAAGCAGCAGAGATGACAGAACTGCACACAGACTGATTGGAAAGGTGGACTGTGGTGAACACAGAAATGAGGTGCTGCCTATAAAAAATCACAAAGGCACCTGGAATAAAACAGTCTGTAACAGTGACAACTCAAACATTTCCTGTCTGGAAAAAACTTGAAAACATAAATGAGCAAGGTGGCAAAGGCCAGAATGCCCAACCAGTGGACAAGCTAAGCAGGAAGAGGGCAAAAGACCCAGGTTTTCCTGCTGGCACACGAAAGTCCCTGACTAAAGGCAGGGCTCCAAGAAGCGAGAGGTGAAAAGAGCAGCCAATCACTCTAGCTGCTAGCTCTTCTATGGCTCAGAAAGGGGAGAAAACTCAAAATAAGGAGCTGAGATGGGAGACGTATTTCAATGTAAAGGATATTTGCAAAGGCTTGGAGGAGGGGGTGGGCAGAAGTGAGGGGAGAAAGGGAGAGCGGTAAGAGTGTTAGGAAAGGACAAAGAAATACAAAAACAAATACTTAACATGTTCAATTCAGAAAACTGCACAGACTCTGCCACTCACTTCAGTGCTGATACAAGATCAACATGGAGCAAGACTCCACAAGATGAAGGAGGCAAATTTAGGCAGGGACTGAAGGTTAGAAGATGTCTGCCAGATGAGCAGTGGGTGAAAGGCAGGCCCAGAGAGGCAGTTCATGGAGGAATAATGGAGGGCGCCAACTACTGGAGACTACCAGCACAGGCACTTCCCTGGGGGCTCAGAATCCGCCTGCCAGTGCAGAAGATGCCGCTTCAGCCCCTGGGTCAGGAAGATCCCCTGGAGAAGGAAATGGCAGCCCCCTCCAGTATTCTTACCTAGAGAATTCCGTGGGCAGAGGAGCCTGGTGGGTGGACTACAGACTATGGGGTCGCAACGCAGTGGGACATGACTTGGCAACTAAACAAGAACAAGGACAATGTAACACAGAGCATGCCCTTTGCAAGGAGCGGGCGGGGAGGGACTTAAAAACACAAAACCAGTGAAGACCCAAGGGTGCAAACATGCTGGCACTGCTCCTCTATCGCTGGAGGACTCTCGCACCAGAATCCTTTTCAGGGAAACACCTGAGAAATCCTCATCAATTTCCTCAGCCAGAAGCTGCCTTTAAGCCAGCGGGACAGAAGCTGGCTGAGTTATTAATGGCTTTCCCAGCTGTTGAACTTTGTGCATCTCTGATTAACTCTCAGAGGGGTATTTGGGAAGGAGAGGGAAAAAAAAANCATAATTTTAAAAGTGGGCAGGGGAAGGGAGGGGGGTGGGGACGGAGAAGGGGAGGAAAGAGAAAAACCTTTTGTCGGAAAAAAAAAAATGCATCTGCTTTGTTTCCTTCTCCAGACACTGCCCAGAAGCAGTAGGACACCCTGTGTCTCAGCCCAGTCATGTCATACATCCTAGGCCCCAAGCACTGGTCGCTGCTACTCAACCACCATATAACTGCCTCGGCCGGCTTGTCCAGCCCACTTTCTATTCTGTGCAAATTTTTAACCCGGCTCCTCCATGGGTCTCTCTGCCTCCTCTTAAGACTCCACAGGGCCTGGGAACTCCATGTGCTGGCAGCAGACAAGGGTCGGAGAGGTGTGCCTTCAGCTCCTAATTAAATCACAGGATCTGGCTCATGACTTCCTTCCTTGCCAATAAAACATGAACAAGGCACCTTTATCATTCCATTTTTAAAAGTCTATTTGCTGGCTTAAGAAACAAATGGTTTAAACAAATTAAAAAAAAAAAAAGTCTGAAGGAAGAGGGAATGGACAAAAAGCAGCAGCTTCCCTCAATCAGTAGCTTCCTGCCCTGAAGTAAGGCTTCTGAGTATGAGACTTTCTGCCAGATGCCAAGATGCCATCGTAACAACGCAGGGAAAGAAAGGAAAGCTCTCCTTGACTCCCTCTTCCTTTAAAATTTCAAAATCCAAAGAAATAACTCCTTCTTACCTGCCAGGACCCTGTTAACAGAAGAGTGAGTAGCCAAGCCAGGCTGTCCACGTTCATGAAAAATCCCAGCGTAAGGCAAGTACTCAGGCAGCAAGAAACGCCTGTAAGAAGGAATCCGTGTTAAAAGCCTATTATCTTAAAACAAAGGACATACACCATCTATCAACCCTCAATCAAAGATAAGGGACCCACCAAGCCTAGGAATCCACAGAAACCTAGAGCAGAGCGAAATTTCTAGGACACATTTCTTCACACATGTCTATCTTCTTCCTGATCCTGCTTTTAAGGTTTCCTGGGGCTTCTTTTCTTGGGGGTGGGGGCAGG
>SJYX01015768.1:261557-291515 GCA_006410675.1 Oreotragus oreotragus | reverse complement strand
GAGCGACTTCACTTTCCCTCTTCACTTTCATGCATTGGAGAGGGACATGGCAACCCACTCCGGTGTTCCTGCCTGGAGAATCCCAGGGATGGAGGAGCCTGGTGGGCTGCCGTCTATGGGGTTGCACAGAGTCGGACACGACTGAAGCGACTTAGCAGCAGGAGCAATCCTCAGGAGGGGAATCTGAACCCTGGTGGTTCAGATGGTCAAGAATCTTTCTTGAAAGGCAGGAGACCTGGGTTCAATCCCTGGGTCAAGAAGATCCTCTGGAGAAGGGAATAGCTACCCACTCGAGTATTCTTGCTTGGAGAATCCCATGGACAGAGGAGCGTGGCAGGTTACAGTCCACGGGGTCGCAAAGAGTCAGACATGACTGAGCGACTAACACCTTAGTGAGGAAGTCTCCCCACTTTGCTAAGACTTCTCATTATTCTACATCTGCCGAGTGCAAGGGAAATTCTTCTAAGACAGTTAGTTAGCTCCAACAAAGATCCAAGAGCTTTAGGGCTGAAATAAACTTCAGAGATTATCTAATCTGATTTTACAAGATCAGACATTGAGGCCTTGGGTAGGAGAGGGACTTGCCAAAGATCAAATAACAAATCACAGGAGTCCCTAGACGATAGGGTTAGGCCCTGGGGACCAGCGGGCTCGCACAAGAGATCCTGGTTACACTCGCCGCTGCTCTGGGAGTCACCTGCTACTTTTATAAACTTAGTTCAAAATCGGTTCCAGCGAGAGTAAAAAAGGACTTGGGCAACATTCTGTGTGGAGAAGTAGGAAGTGAGACAGCTCGGCACTCACACGGCTCGTCTCCCCAGGAACATTCACAAACAGGCCCCACTCTTTGAAAACACCAAGGCCTCTCACACCCAGTACGTCACAGGCAGTCCTCATATGTTCTCGTGTGGATTTCACCCACTGCTTTCTAACTGGTTTTCCTGCATCCATATACTTGCCACTTGCCTAACCAGTGCTGTCAGAATTCACTGCCTAAAATACATATTGAATAATGGCTGCCCTCGGATAAAAATGAGGTCAAAACTTCTCAGGCAGGCATTCCAGGCCCTCCACAGCCCAGGTCTTTCTGATCTTCTCGCTCAAACACTCCATTGCTCTGAAAAGTGAAAGTCGCTCAGTCCTGTCTGATTCTTTTCAACCTCGTGGACTGTACAGTCCATAGAATTCTCCAGGCCAGAACACTGGAGTAGGTAGCCTTTCCCTTCTCCAGCGGATCTTCCCGACCCAAGAATCGAAGCAGGGTCTCCTGCAATGCAGGTGGATTCTTTGCCAACTGAGTTATCAGGAAGCAACCTATTGCTTCCATTGCTCTAGCCACGGATGTCTGCAGAGTCTCCAAATAAAGCCTGTTAATCTTCTGTATTCAGGTTTTTGCTTAAGCTACTCCTTTGTCTAGAATCTCCTTCCCAACTCGCATCCTCCACGTCAATCCATCAGAGTCCTCGGCCGTCTTCACACCCAGCTGAAATCCACGAAGCCTTCTCACATCTCCCCTAGCACCCTCTCCCCGGTGCGTTGGTGGTATCCTGGTTAGCATAGCTGCCTTCCCAAGTACTCGCTCTCATCACACAATGCTGTCCTGTACTTCAGGGGTACCTTATACAGTCTGTTATAAGATACTATGTAAAGATCTGATCGTGTTATTCTACGGCTTAAAACTCTTCAGTGACTCCCTCTCACCTGCAGGGTAAAGGTCACCTCCTTGGCACCGGAGACGTCCCAAGATCTGGCGCCAATCTAACTCCCGGGCTCACTTCCTGCTGTATCTTGGAATTGACAACCTGCCCATACTTGTCAACAAGGGAACCCCTGACAGACTCCAGAATGTTTTATGTTTCTATGACTATGCATTTATTTGCCTTTCTTGTAAGTATATCGGGAGGAAAAGTCCTATTTTAAGACACATACTTTCTCTTTTATAAACCCACCCTGTAAAAACAAGCATCACAAAAATCAATTATGTGAAAATTATTTAACACTCTGTAAAAAAAAAAAAAAAGTGAACAGTTTCTTATCTCATCTCAGTTTCAGGACTACCTCCACGTAATACCACCACTGGATAAATGTCCTGGGCTGCCTGACTCGACTGCTTTGGCAGGTTCCAGGCAGTAAAGCGGGGAAGGCAATGGCACCCCACCCCAGTACTCTTGCCTGGAAAATCCAATGGACGGAGTAGCCTGGTGGGCTGCAGTCCATGGGGTCGCTAACAGTCGGACAGACTGAGCGACTTCACTTTCACTTTTCTCTTTCATGCATTGGAGAAGGAAATGGCAATCCACTCCAGTATTCTTGCCTGGAGAATCCCAGGGATGGGGGAGCCTGGTGGGCTGCCGTCTATGGGGTCACACAGAGTCGGACACGACTGAAGTGACTTAGCAGCAGCAGCAGGCAGTAAAGAGAACAGTCAATTAACAGCGGCTTCCCTCACAGTTTCTCTTGCACTTCTGATATCAAAGAGTTTACAGTCTGTAAGTTAAAGAGAGAGACAAAGGCAGCCTCATTTCAAAATGAATAGACAACTTTTTCCACGCAAGGTTCACCCTTTCCTTTCTTGGCTAGAAGTAACGCATTTGTTATTAGCAGTCACCGACTCCCACGGGAGTCCTGGAAATCTGGCACACAGAAGAGAGAACGGGGTGAAGCCGCTGCCGAGGACGTGTGGCTTCACTCGACTGCGATGCCTAGCCCTGAAACTGGACACAAGCGCGTGGGCCCCACAGAGCTGTCAGGACTTCACCTGCAGGTGCAGGATGAGAACAGCATGACTGGTTGCCTAACATATTTTCTTGGTGTGACTTAATTAAATTTTAGTCACGGCAAAAGGGCAGATGAAGAATACTAAATTCTGAACTATAAAGGCAAGTAACTTCTCCTACGTCACACCCAATCAGAGGGCAGAGCTGAGGGACGGCCTTCAGAACCCTCCTCAGCTATATTAAATATAAGAAGGCCTCTCGATGACTTCCTTGCTAGAACTTCCCTGTGTCTGGCAAGGGGAACACGAAAGCCACGGGCTGAGGCTCCTCTGCACGAATGGATGCGGCAGGGGCCAAACCAAGGAGCCGGCACCATCCTGAGCTCTCAGAAACGACTGTCAATCATCTCACAAGGAAACAGTCTGGCGTATTTGCTCACATCATGGATTTCTAGGTGAAAGGAGACCAAATACAACCAGATATATTGGAAGAGTTAATAAAATACACGCAACAGACTTAAAGAGGCTTCATCTTAAGGCTGAATGACTAGGATCTGTCACTGAGATGTTGTCCCAAAGTACAGCCCAGTGTCACAACTGTGAACGAGAGACTATTTCTCTCTGTGCGGGCAGCAGTTTTTAAGAAGTTGAATATAATTTCCCAGTGTTGGGAGATATCTGTGACTGATCTAATCTGAAGCTTCTCCAGTTCTGACTGTCATTACTACAGGGTATCTTTGTCTTGGAAGGCAAAGTAGTTACAAAAAGAGGCAAGAAGATGATCGGGAGATGATTCTGGGATCGTAATTACGTTTAGATAACAGATAAAATGAGGAAGGGGGGTAAGGATAGTTAAAACTACAGTCATCAAGTCACAGACACCACCTCTTTTGCAGGACTTAGGAACTACGGGAACACAGCACTCAACCTGGGCTTCACAGAAGCCTCTCTCCATCTTTTTCCAAAGGGATGGTGAATATAAAAATGCGAGTTTTCCTTCGGCTTCTTTGCCATCTACATTCAAGTGGGTGGTCTGAGCTCAGAAGCAGGCAGACAGCAGGGTCAGGGGCAGCCACATCTTGTCCCTGCTTATGAGCATCTTTATGCAAAGACAGACACTGAGGGCTTCAGGACAGACCTCCTGACAGCAGGTTTCTGGATGTTCTGTTTGTGCATTTTGACAAACACGGGGTCCCTGCAGTCTCAATCCTTGCCAAAGAGAGAGACGATGGTAGGAGAAGATGCCTGCCAGGGAAGATGGTCATCAATCCAGATGACAAAGAATGGAAAATTTAACCTGGTGCTGACCAACCTTCAAAGCTATCCCCCACGAGCAATAAATCTAGACAGTCTTATTTCCCCAGCAAGCTCATAGAGCTAGGACTCAAATATGGTTGTACATCATTTTTAAAGGGTTTTACATCTGCAGGATAATAAAGTCAGACACTAAATATGTTTGCTCCTGATCTCTAATCTTAGATATGCCTGATTTTGGCCAAGTTTCAGTATCCTTACTTTAAAAAAACCACACTGAAAGGAACAACTATCTCAGAGGATTATTATAACAAGTAAACTAGATTTTTAAATATACAATGTTGTGTCTGTTATTAATTAGTGGACATGAAAAATATGGTAGCTGATCCCTTTCATTCGATAGGAGATTAAAGAGAACCAAAACAGAAGGGATGTGGGAAATGTCTCCCTCTGTTTTCTGAGGCCACTATTCACCTGGATGGGACATGCTAGAGAAAGGCAAAATGATCACCGACTCTGCAAATGGAAGGAGAGAAAAAGAGGTCGTGCTGGAGGGACAGAGGTAGGCACGCACTGTGCTAGGAAGGTGAGGAAGCCCAGCAGGGCAGTGCCTCTGAATGGTATTCTAAGTGTTAGGAGGATTCCAGGCCACACCTAACTTACCTGCGTCTTGGTACTTGAAAGAACTATAAATTACAAGTGTACAGCCTGTAACTACCCTTCTGGTTGAGGAAAAGGATTGGGGAAACAAATTAAAAGGAGCCGGTACAGTCTCTAACTTTCTCACTGTCCCCTCTCAGAGCCCCTGGAAACTAACAGAGGGGCGAGCACAAGTAGCCCTCGGCCTACAGCAGGGGAGGAGGGTGGGGAACGAGAGGACGCACGAGCAGATGTAACTGGGCCTCGAGCAGCCAGCAGTGTCCTGCACGAGAAGGCCTGGACAGCTAACACTGAGGGGACTGACCCCCAGCTGCTCTTGAAAAACAAGATTACGGTCTGCTCCAGCCCCCAGAGAAAGGCAAACACCAGGGGAGGGGCTTTCGGGGGGGCCGGAGAGAAAGCAGTCCACCATCGCTAACCAGGGAGCCATGCGAGACCCCAAGGGAAAAAACAATGGCTAAGTCAGTGCATGAAAGGTGAAGAGGCGACGTAAACTCAGGCCGTGCTGAAGCCAGGGGGCAGCGAGGGCACAGGTGGGCTGTGGGGAGCACGAGGAGGAGGCAGTCTGACACAGGGAAATGGGGGGAGGAAGGGGAGAGGGAGGAGGCGGCAACAGAAGGAAGAGAAGGCAAGGTGGGAGCCGAACGCTTTAAACTAACCCAGAACTCCACTGTGAAGGACAAGTCACGAGGCAAGATACAGCTCAAAGGCACGAGCCCCACGTTTCACCACGGCGAAGAGAGAGCAGCATTCCACACGCGCGTGGAGAGAGGGCTCTGCAGTCTGCACTGACTCCCGGGGCTCCACGGGGTCACCGAGGCTTCTCAGCAGCCCCGAGTCCCGGCAGCCTTGGCCTTGTACCCGGAGACTGAGTCTCTGAATGGCCCCCAGGGCTGGAAAAACACTCATTTCGGCAAGGGAACAGATCTCCCTACAGGTGTCTGCCTGGCTAAAGGCGGACCGGAGACTGTCCCTTCCCTGCCAGGCCCACATCCCCCAACCCTCCCCCCAAGCAGGGACTTAAGCCGGGAGGACACATGCCGAGAGTCCCAGAGCAGCTGGGCCCTTCTCGCCCCGCTGCCTCTCCTCCGTTTGCCACAGCACAGCTGTTTCAGAGCATCCTTGCATTTCCTTCACATTTCCATCTTCCGCAGACAAATGAACCTCCCACTGAGTGTTCCTTCTGCCTCTAAGTACACAGTTGCTTGCATGTTTAAGGATTGAATCATGAGGGCAAATTGGTACAATGGGTGTCCCCATCTTCTTGGTCCTTGGAGGCAAAGATATTTCTCAAACACCTTAAAGCTCCACTGCAAGATGGCTCCTGGGGAACTATCCATTCAGCTCACGAAAGAAGGCGGAAGGGAGGCAGGAACTCTTAAGATCCCAGAGTTGACCAGGCCATGTCAAGATGAACGGGAAGAAAAAGGGAGATGACTGACAGGCTGTCCTATTCTAGTACTGGCAGCAAAAGAGATGGGTGGGGGGGGAATGCTCAACCATCCTTCTCTCTTTCTTATTTTGCATGTTTTGAGAAAATCAAAATGTAGGAATCAAAGCAAGAGCCAACTGTCCAATTTGATACGAGCCAGGAAAACTCACTTTCAGGATGCAAAGAAACACAAGAGGTGGCTAGAAAGGTCAGGCGTGGCAGCCACACTGCGGAGCTTGACCCCACAGCCCAGGGCTGATGCTACTCCTTCCGTTCAACCCTGTAACCCAGCTGACCACTCAAAGGGGCTCGAAGATGGAGGAAACGCCTCTCAACCCCCATATTAGTCTGAGAGGCCATCTCCAAAAGATTCTTGCTGGGGGTTCAGGGAGACTGAGGACACCGAGAGGCAAGGGTCCAGGACCTCGGAAAAGCAGTGTGATCGAGGGTGTAAGAGAATTCTGTCTCCTGGGGAAATTCAAGACTTTTATTTTTAATCTCTATATCCACTTTTTCTTAAGAGAAAAAAACACCAACCCTCCAGCCTCCTGGATGGTGTGAAGTCAGTCCACATGAAGCATTTCCACAGTCGCTGTTTGTGCAAAAGGGAAGTAAAAATGTCGCCCGAAGTGCAGCGGCCATCTTCTCCCAGGCTGGGCTGGGTCCCCAGGGCTGTCTCTTCCCCCAGGCGCCAGGCAATCAGCAGTGCACTGGCCAGAGGTGGGGAGTGCCCTGGGCATTTTAACCCTCTGTCCCTCACCCCATGCTACTGCTCATAAGTAATAACTTAAGGGCGTGAAGCCAGAATGTCAACCACTGTTGCTCGGAAAGTGGCCAACTTGGAAGTACTCACGACTTGGGAGGAGCGGGCAGAAAGCAAGCTGAACAGATACTTACTCAAAGTCCTCAAACTCCAAGTCGGTTCCCTCCACGGATGGACCCTGGCTGTCTGAGGAAGAGGAGGAGGTGGAGGAACGGAGGCGGTTCTGCTGGTAGCGCATGGAGCGCTGGCGGATACTGTCTCTCCGTGACAGGTACTGGATCATCCTCTGGGCATAGTATGCAGCAGGAGATAACCTGAGACAGACAGAGAGGAACAGACGCAAACTAGCGCGAATGTGGGGAACACTGCGGAAGACAGTGAGTCCAGCTCTCCCATCACTCTCCCTGCTGAGGCGAACTCCGGAGACATGGAAAAATAAAGGGCATTTAACTCACCAGGAGGTTTGCACTGTGCAACGTGCTTATCAGACTGCCTTATCTCTGAACAGAAATACTGGTGGTTAAAGAGGCTGTTTAATCAGCCGTTATTTGATCAACAGCTGCCCCCTCCCATGAGTTTAACACTAGAGTTTTCTTTTTTAGTTTCTCAAGGGACCTCTTTTAAACTTCTCAGGGTGCCCTTTATAAAGACTCGCAGCTTTCCCCTAATCGTCCATACTCAAAATGTAAGACACGAAAGGGACCGCATCTTCTTTCACTTTCCAGATGAGAGGATAGGCTGAGAGATGGTGAGCCCAGGGCGACTGAAGGAGGCGTCTTCAGGCATCCCCTTCACTAGGACTCCTTTCTTCTCTAGCAAACATCTATAGTTCCAGAACTGTCCTAGTTCCTTAGGATTATCTCTTTGAACTTCTTATCTCTCCCTTACAGATTATCCAGATATTTTAACACAGAGAAGATATGCAGGATAGAGACAGAGTACCATATACTCAGGAGAAACAGAAAACCTGAAAGATTCGTCTATTTCTTAAGACAGAGCATCAGAGGCCCCGTGGACACTGAGCAACACAGAAGACAGCACTCTTCTCCCTACGATGGCTGCTCTCATAAGCAAGTAATCTAGACAGACCTGCATTCTGACCATGGGTCAGCACCTTCATACTCCATGAAAACATCCATGTCCTGTACAATTTGCAAAGTCCCTGCTTTCTCAAGTTTTTCCTCCGTCTTTCACAACACATATAATTTGAGGCTGTGAATTGAGAAAGTGAGAGTAGACCAATAACAGAAAAATGCTTTATATATATATATTAAGTGGATACTAAGCCATTTCAAGACTTAAAACCTGCCCAAGGCACATATGCTTCAATTCAGCAATTCCATTAGTGATTTTATCCTACAGAAACACACAAGGATATTGAAGACAAATATATAAATTGTTGGCACTAGTGAAAAACCAGAAACACCTCAAATGTCCATCAAAAGATTAAATAAATTATACCTGTACAAAGAAACACTATGTAACAGTTGAAAAGAAAAAGTTATCCCTATATATGCACAACAAAAGCCCTCTAAAATAAAAATTTAAGTGGGGGAAAATTAAAGAACGGTATGTATGATGTATGTGTGTGTGTATGTGTATATATATATATATGTATATATATACAAATTAGAACAAAAAATAAAACACAGCAATCCTGATGAGGATTCCCAGGGACCTTAACTTCTACAATGTTTGAATATAAAAGGAAAAAAAGCATCTTTTTAAACAATGGAACTCTGGAAAAACTGATTGAGAATAGAAAAAGAAATACTTATAACCAAATGGTAGGAAAGTATTTACAAACATCTTGCTGCCTGATCTTTCATTGCTCCTGGACAAATAAGACCCTGGGCAAATCCTCAGTAAATCTACTCACTCAGACCAAAGAAGATCCTGCAGTTAAGACAAAATAAGGCTGCCTCGGAAATGACTGCCATCCCAGGTGGCAGCCTTCTGACCAGCCATTCAACAGACTTTCCAAGGAGGCCAGGACACAGTCTTTGGAACTCAGAAGGCTGTGTTACGGAACAATATGCTGCCTTTGGTGCCTCTGATTCCAAATTATCTTTATATACCAGGTGGCCATGGAAGGTACAAAGGCCTTGGCCAAGATCATCAGAGTTTAAGAATTAACATCTCAACTTGTGGGACATTCATTGTCTCTTTGGGCACCTGGTACCATGCGTCTGGTGAGGATGAATCAAGAACCCTACATTTTCAACAGACAGAAGTCAATACTGTCTCTACCAAATACACAGAAATCTGCCAGCAGAAATCAACTGCTGTTGGTTAAATTCTCAAGTTAATCAGACTAGAAAGGAATGAAAAACTGAAGTTTAAAGAAAAAATAAAGTTTTAAGAGGGGAATGAAGATTCTCTTTTTAGAAATGACACTGACAAGTGACCACAAAAACACCTGTTCCTCAGTTGACAGGCTACCCTAATGGAAAACGCACATTTAGGTGAGAGAGGCAGAAACAATGCTGCTGCTGCTAAGTCGCTTCAGTCGTGTCCGACTCTGTGCGACCCTACAGATGGCAGCCCACCAGGCTCCCCCGTCCCCAGGATTCTCCAGGCAAGAACACTGGAGTGGGGTGCCATTTCCTTCTCCAATGCATGAAAATGAAAAGTGAAAGTGAAGTCGCTCAGTCGTGTCTGACTCTTTGCGACCCCATGGACTGCAGCCCACCAGGCTCCTGCATCCATGGGCTTTTCCAGGCAAGAGTACTGGAGTGGGGTGCCATCACCTTCTCCGAATGCTGATGCTAACAATAATTAAATAAAGAATGCCCTTTTATGTAGGGGTAAAAATTCAGCACTAGGTAACCTCAACTGTTTAATTTCACCATTGAATAGGAATTCCCTAAGCTATAAAACTATGCATCAGTGGTTAAGAAAAATGTATTCTTGGCACAATTCTTAAGTAGAAGTATATCCTAGTCTTGTCTTTTTAGGTATCTGAGGGAAGCTAAGGATCTGAATGCTGAGATGTCTCATAAAGGTTTTGATCTATACATATTATGCAGGGTGAAGTCTAAGAGGAAAAAGAAATTAAAAAGCCAATAATGAGGTAACAATCATCCTTCTACTTGAGAGCTTGATAATTATCAAACTCTATAAGTGTTCCAAGTGAATATTTTAAATAACTCAAGTTTTCTTCAAGGAAGAATACCACCCCCCTTGAAAAAAAACCTACTTTATGTTTAAAAGGAAAATGTAAAAATACAAACACCATAAAGCCTGGTGTTTCTGTGATAAAGATCTGAGTAGGAATAAACAACAAGTTTATTACATGAAAGGAGGACAAGTAATGGTCTTTATGAATCACTGTTAAACTTTGTCAGGTTAAAAATTCTGGGGGTAAGATTCCCGCTACTGTCCTTAAAAAAAAACAACAAGTGCTTTACAGCAAGAAGCTCTCTCAGTGTTTCAAAGAAACTGGTTTATGCAAAACAATTCCTTCTCTTACTGAGGGCTGATTATTTTCAAATATGACAACAGACTGACTTCCTTGTTTCAGCCTTTGTCAGAGTTGTCTACCCGTTTTAAAATCATAAATCCTTGGTTCCCTGATCCTTGGACCGGCTATTTCTGGGGTATGAAAAAGGAAGTAATAGGATGATAGGGAATCTTTTCATTAGTGTCTTAGAAAGAATGCTCAGAACCATGACGTAACTGTGGTAACAACGAAATCATTCAATATCCTTGAAATCGACTTGGTCTAAAGATTCCAATCCTGACGTGAAATTCTTGATCTACAGCAAAGCTCACTTAGCTTTTTCTGACCCACATTGTTACCTTCAACCCCACCCTTATAAACTACCCTCTTTGGCAAAACTTCACAGCATGTGTTCTGGAGTTGCTTTTAAAGAATCTGCAGGTTATCCCCCTTTTGGATCACTCACAGAATTATTAGGTCCAGTTGTGACATCCCCAAAGGGCTGCTCACCATAAATAAATATTATACATCAACTCAACACCCCATCCTTGGTCCTGAGTTACCAGTATAAAGGTGGGCCTTAAACTCATGAGAACTTTTTTTTTAATCTCTTCAAGATATTTTCAAATGTCTGCTAGTTAGTGTAAGGCAAGCTCTTTACTAACATGTAGCTTATTTTACTCAGTTACCCTTTGTCAGCCATCTCTTTCTTCATGTAGTCTCCAAAAAGTCAACATGTGAATGACCTTGATTTCTGCCTTCTGATGTTCTAAATTCTCTCTCAAATGAGGATTTTTTGGTTTGTTTTTAACTCATTAAGTGATTTCCCTGTTAATAAAAACTGTCGTTTCCCTTTTGGCTGTCCATCTGAATGGTAACAGCAGAAAAGAAATATCCTAGGACTCTGCCAGGGAGCCCCAAAGGATGAAGGCTCGGCCATAACCCTCTGCCACCAGAGGCGCTGTTCACTTACCTGGAACACTCCCCCTTCACCTGAACCACCTGTCTCAAAACTGAAACTGAAGAGTCCAAGAGCACCAGGACCAGAGAGGCACAGGACGGGGCTTCCAGCAGCTCGGCAACCCCAAGGGCAGCCCCTCCCCCCACCTGGTGTCATTGCTCACTTTAGCCTTACCTCGCTGGGTCTGGGTAAATTGGGTGCTCTCTGGATCCTGCTCCATCATAACGGGATAATGAAATGAGGGAAGACTCCAGCAGCCTCCTAGCAGAGATTAAAAAAATGGCAATAATCCCTGTCAATTACCAACTCAGAGGTCATTCATAAGGAAAAATGGGGGAGAGAGATAAATAACATCCCCCTTTGCGGCTAGCTGACACTTCTTGTCTGGGCTCGCATCCTTCCTACCAGCACTTAGAGGCATAAGGATATGAAGCACTCCAGAGCGCCCACACTGGATTATGACCACTGTATGATCCTGAATACTGCTCTTCTGTGAGAAATGAACAAATGCTTTAGAGACATGATCTTATTTTCATCTGCAGTACCTCCAGCAAACAAACAGGAGGTTGGGATCAATATGAAAGAGGAAAAAGAGGCATACCTAGAGATTACCCTGGAATGCCAACATTTTACTCTGGCGTTCAGTTCCCCCACGCTACCCTCATCCATACCCATTACCTTCTAGGCGCTCTGCTCTGCCCACACCCTGCGTGGGAGGACCCTCTAGGCCTTTCTTGGTGGTTCAGTCACTAAGTCGTGTCCGACTCTGATCCCATGGACTCTAAGGCTCCTTCCGTGGAATTCTCCAGGCAAGAACACTGGAGAGAGTTGCCACTTCCTTCTTAACCACTGATAAAAAATCTTCAATTATATAACCTAGCCCAGCCATCAGTACAATGATCATGTGTGTTAATTTACTGAGCATTTTTTTAGTGCCAGGCAATACTAAGCACTTCACATGTACTTCATTTAATCTCGCCGCAGCCTGGAAAGGTAAGCATCACTACGCAAAAAGGAGATCAGCGGGCCAGGGAGATAGGTGCGCTGCACGGCACCAGACCGTGAGAGCACCGGAACCCTAGGGAAGGCCTGCCGACTCCAAATGCTGCAAATGACCACGCACACGAGGCCACTGCAAGTGCAAACTAGTGTGCACCAGTATCACTGGCTCCTTCTATTTCTTAAAGGGATGCCAGAAATTTGGACTTCTGCACGAAGTCTCCTGTTAGATTTTACTAAAACATTTTTCCTCCTTTTCGTATGAGAAGGGCCAGTGAAAACCCATCTGATAAACATGGCTCAGGGTCCCCCAGTTTGCTGTGTCTGCCACACTGCTTCTCAACTCCAGTGTGCCTTGGCGCCAATCAAGCTCCTGCCACAGAACACGTTTCTAAGGAAGAGGTCTCAGGAAGAAATGCACACTGTTCCCCTCCAGCAGCATCTTGCCTGGCTCTCCCAGGAGCGGGTCTCCAGCTCCCTGCCAGACTCTTCTTTAAAGCAGATCTGTAGGGTAAGGACAGCAGCTACCAATCTTTTCCAATTGAGTTAATTCAATTCACTGTTATTAAAACCAGCTGGCTTTAGGTAGAGTAGTGTGCAGTCACTTTATCCCAGCGACTGGCTCACCGGAGTATTTTCCCTAACAGTCTGGGGAAGGGAGAACAGCAGAAGCCTGTCAGCCTGGCTTCCTACCCTTCCCACCCAGGAGAGCCAAGTGTTATATCATGTTCTTGATCTACACAAGGCTTATTATCCCCACGCTTAAGACAAGTTAAACAATCCCACCCCTGAAGGGACAGAACACAGTGAAACCAATGAGGAAGAGAAGAAAGCAATACAACACTTCTCTGTGGTTGAAACCTGAATCTTCAATGATATCACTGTTTACAGCAGCATTCTGTGTTTCATCGATTGTAAGACATGCTCCCCCAACCCCCGCCATTTTAACATGTCTGGAATAGGGATACATCTTATAATTGTGTGATACAGTTTAATTGGCAGGATTTTTTTCTTTCATAGGTGCACATAAGATAACAGCATGTCTTTGAATCTTGAAATATGGGATGTTTCTGAGAGGAGGGGATAGTGAGAGTACACAGACTGGAAAAAGAAGGAAAGTGGAATTTTGAGAAGTGTATCAATTTAGGCCATAATATAAGGTGGTGCTAGTGGTAAAGAACACCCCTGCTGAGGCAGGAGACACAAGAGACTCGGGTTCGATCCCTGGGTCAGGAAGATCCCCTAGGGGAAGGCACAGCAACCCACTCCAGTATTCTTGCCTGGAGAATCCCATGGACAGAGGAGCCTGGTGGGCTACAGTCTACAGGGTCGCAACGAGTTGGACACGACTGAAGCAACTTAGCATGCACGCATGTTCGCTACTAATACATTTGTGCTACAGCAATTAGGTGGGAGCTGAAGAACAGAAGTAAGATCTGGGAACAGCTGACTGCCTTGGAACACCCAGAAGCTTGTTCTATCCCAATGGGTTCTGGACTGAGTCTTGAGTATCACTGAGCCCTCTTGTGTTACCCTCCATAAGCAGAGGCCCTTTGACAAGGGGCATCATCCAGAGTAAACCAGTGTATATCCTTCTTTAAAATGACCCTGCCAAATTAGGAGGCCAATGTTACCTCCTACTCTGCCAAGGCACTGACAGCATTCAGAGAAATTAGATGAGTTTTTAGGCATGCTGTAAAGGAGATTCTTGAGCCAGAAGAGCTTAGGTTAGGTCATTTCAATTTTACTAGTTCTATTTTATAATCCCACAAACTCTACTCCATACCCTAAATTCTGATCTTAATTAGGAAGACTTCTTAAAACAGAGTTACACCAAAATGTTAAGTTTTGTCTCTGGGGAGTCCCCGATGAGGTTCTTTTAGAAGATATACCCCCTATACCTACTTACTAGAATCTGTTGGCACCATTTGCTCCCAGGCAATACAGTGGACTGGCAAGTCATACATACATGGCATTTCAACTCTAATACACTACATCAGGAGAGCCAATTACTATGAAGAGCACCCCCAAACACGTATCACTGATGCAACATTAAGCTCTCTACAGTTAGCGTTTAGTAGGGTGTAATGTTAATTTTTGATGACTTACTCTAGTGTGTAATACTTTGATTTTAAGTTTTTCAAACACTATCTGAAGGATTAAAAAAGACTGTTACAATTGGTGTTGAATAAACAAAGAACTAGAGTGACTAGACAAGTAAATACCACCAGCACTCCTAGGAAACTCAAAGAAAGATTTTTCTCTCCCACAGTTAGCTTCTTGTCAAGAGCCATTGATGGGGAAATGACGCAAAAGAATGGAACAGAATGGCAGCTGAGTGCCTTCTGCTCTGGCTGCTACAAGTCTCACTTGACTTAATAGTTAATCAAGCAATTCAGTAATATGAAACCAAGTAGGACTTAGCAGGGCTCAGGCAAGTTGGTGGAAGTTTGAAGGTACCACTTCATTCTGACCTGTTAACTCCAGTTAGAGATGTTTTAAAGAGTCACTGAAGCTATGACAAAGGAAAAAAAACTTTTCTTTACAAGTTTGCCAGTTCATTCTCTAAGCCAGTGGTGTTCAAGTGAGGTACACCACGGGCTGTGCTACTTTGACCTACTGGAGAACAGGAAGAAAATATCAGAACATTTGATTTAAATGTATAACCATAATGTGTATCTCACACTCACACACACACACACACACACACACACAAGCACAGGTGCTCAAAAGCCTTTTACTAACAGAAGTGTTCTTTTTAAGTCTAAAGGCCACTGTTCTATCAAACTACACTCTACACTAATAAAATTCAATATTTAACACAATAATCACAAACATAAAATATTAAAACTAAACAAATAAAATCATAATCATATTCATATATAGATACAGCAAAAGAGAAAATAATACAGAAAATATGGTAAAATGTTAACATACAGTGAATGTGAGTGAAGAGTATAATGGGAATTCTTTGCACTATTTTTGCAACTTTCTGCAAGTCTGAAATTATTTCAAAATTTAAAACATCAAATATACAAAATCTAAAAGTAAACCACTGAAAACTAAAGAGAAAACTACTCATTTGCAAAGGAATCACTCACTTCTTAAAAAGACTTTCTTCAAAATAGCAAATTGCCTCTAAAAAGCAGGTTTGGCAAACTACAGGCACTCGGCCAGCTGCCTGCTTTTATAAATAAAGTTTTATCCAAACACTGCCATAACCATTCATTCAAATACTATCTGTGACTGCTTTGGAGCTAGGAAGGCAGAGTTGAGTAGTCTAGATAGGGACAGGCCTATAAGAAGCCTCTAATACATACTGCCTAGCCCTTTATAGGGAGAAGGCAATGGCACCCCACTCCAGTACCCTCGCCTGGAAAATCCCATGGATGGAGGAGCCTGGTAGGCTGCAGTCCATGGGGTCGCAAAGAGTCGGACACGACTAAGCAACTTCACTGTCACTTTTCACATTCATGTGTTGGAGAAGCAAATGGCAACCCACTCCAGTGTTCTTGCCTGGAGAATCCGGGGGACGGGGAGCCTGGTCGGCTGCCGTCTACGGGGTTGCACAGAGTCGGACACGACTGAGGTGACTCAGCAGCAGCAGGAGCCCTTTACAGACAAAAAATCTGGCCATCCATGCTCTAACATAAAAGGTGGAGTCACCACGGAAAGGAACAGAGAAACTTAACATCAAAGTATTACACACTAGAGTAAGTCATCAAAAATTAACATTACACCTTACTAAATCATGTCAACAGGAAGACAGTTTAAGCTACAAAATTCCTAACATTTTATGTGAATACAACTATTTCTTCCTGACTCAATTAATACCCTGAATCTGTACAAGGGTTCCATAGATCAGCTGGATCCTTTGATGACTAAGAATAAAAAAATAGTAGAAGAAAGCTCTGGAAAAGAACAAAGTTGTTGTCAGGGCAGATGAGAGGGGTCATCCAAAAGGAAAGAAACTTTCTTTCAAATTCACTAGATACTAGGATTGAGAAGCAGGAAGTCTGGGTAACAGTCTAGATAGAATAAACAAGCCAGGGACAACTCTTCCTTAATAAACAACTGTATCCTAAAGATATGCTTTTAAACTGGTTGTCAGATCACACGGAAAATCAACAAACTAAAGCCGACAAGCATGTACAGACTTCTCCAACAGTAGAAACAAGCAACTGCTAAAACTCTTATACTGATAAGGACAGCTGCTGCCGCTGAGTCCCTTCAGTCGAGTCCGACTCTGTGCAGCCCCATAGACAGCAGCCCGCCAGGCTCCCCGTCCCTGGGATCCTCCAGGCAAGAACACTGGAGAGGGTTGCCATTTCCTTCTCCAATGCATGAAAGTGAAGTGAAAGTGAAGTCGCTCAGTCGTGTCTGACTCTTTGCGACCCCATGGACTGCAGCCCACCAGGCTCCTCCACCCATGGGCTTTTCCAGGCAAGAGTACCGCAGTGGGGTGCCATCACCTTCTCCACAACTGCTCCTAGGAGCTACTAACAGGATGCCACTGGTGCCCCACACCTAATGAGTAATTTCCCAGTCTGGCTCTGGTGTGTGCGTGACACTCCCTTCTGCTTAGGGAATAAACTCCAAATTCCTCAGCGTGGCACTCGAAGCTGTGCAGTCCAATTTCTCATTCCTTCTGAACATACTATAAGCTCTGGTCCAGTGGTTTTCAAACTTTTTGGTCTCAGAGTTCCTTTAAAACTTAAAAAAAAAAAAAATTTTTATTGGAGTCAAGTTGATCTCCCATGTTGTACAGTTTCAGGTATACAGCAAAATGAATCAGTTATACATATATCCACTTTCTCTGATTCTTAACCCATATAAGAATATTGAGTATTCACAGAGTATTGAGTCAAGTTCTCTGTGATACACAGTAGGGCCTTATTAGTTATCTATTTTATATACAATTAACACTCTTAAAAATTATTGAGGACCCCGAAGAGCTTTTGCTTATATGGGTTTTATTTATCAATATGTACTATATTTGAGACTTAAACTGAGAAAAATGGAATACACAAGCACAAAGAATGAAAAAGACAAAAACTATCTCAGCATTGCTATAAAGATAGTTTTGACCTCAGGGACCCCAGGCCACACTTTGAGAACTACTACTCTAGCTATACTAAACACATCCCTTACTCTTTCACCCCCGTCTTTAGTTTGGCCATTCCTCTTTCTGCAAAGATCTTCTCCATCTCTGCCTATAAAAATCCTTTAAAGCTCAAATATCTGACTCCTCCGGTCAGAAGCTCCCCCTCGCTTCCCTCATCCCCCAGTGCGGTTGAACCCTCTCTTAAAAGGGCTGCCCCCTGGTACTGCAGTTCCTTACGTCTTCTTGTTCCTACCACTGGACTACAAGCTACATGAAAGCAAGTACTGGATCCAAGTGATCTTCTTATCCCCATTAAAACTCACATCCTAATGAACACACAAAAGGAAGCTAGTAAATATCCAAGGAGAGTAAATTAGCAAGACTAAGAAGATTTGGAAAAATAAGCAAGAAGACATATCTGATTGCCTGTCACTGACCCCGTGCCTTCCAGACAAGGTTTCTGGATGTCCAAACCCTCACACAGGAATTCCTGAAGGAACTAGTTTCTCAGAAACTGCTGACATCAGTCTTCACCCCTCGGGTCACTTCAGCCACTCAGGTTAAAGTGCTGACATGTTTGTCCTGATAAACGCGGTGCAGCCTGGTCCCTGGGAGGCTTATTAAATCATAAAGTCAGAGGCTGGCTACTTGCCTGGGAAACTACCACTGATGTTCCCAGACAGCTTATTGCCGAAGGAGAGCTCGCAGGGGAGAGAGGGCAGTGTTTTCAGGGGCAGTGAAGGGGTGGGAGGCCAAAGAAACTCGGACACTGCCTTCTTCACGTCTGCATCCTGCTCTGCAAGCCCCAGATCTCTGCCTCAGCGCATGCCAGGGCTGGGAGATGACAAGCCCTTATTCTTAGTAAAAAATGATTGTATGTTCTGAAACGACACCTCTATTATGATTTCCAAATTGACATCTCTGCTTTACAGCGGAGGCATCCAAGCCTCCCCATTTCACACAGTGGCAATTATCATTTAAGTTATCCAACGATAGGCACTCATCTGATCCCTGTAGGGCCCCCGAGTTCTAGGGGGTGCGCTTACGGCACATGATGCGGCTGCCAGCAGGGCCCGCCAGGCGATCCCTGCCCCTGCTGTGGGGCAGACCAAGGCAAGGCGGCACTGCTAGAAGGCTAACCTCGGGGAGAAGACAGGCACGCGACAGAAAGAGCGCACGGCGCCTGTTGTGCGGCTCAGCCTTATTCTACCACTATCAAGCATAAACAATTCACAGGGCTCAAAATAAAGGCTTTTTACCAGAAAAGCTTGAAAACATCTTTACAAAACATTAACATATTCCTCACTGTCTCTCTGCAGTGAGCAATAGATGGCAAAACATCAGAGCACACAGCACAGTCACAGACACCAAGAGGAAAGAAGCTGGAAACAATTCCTATGGGATGTGCAACCGTGTGTCTAGCTGCACAAAAGTCTTGCCTGAAAAGTCAGCTAGATCCCTCTGCAAACATCTGACCCTCTGCTGACCGTGAGGCCCTGAGGTATTTTTACTTTTAAATAAGTTTCATTCTATCCTGGAACATACTTGGTGGGTTGTTTTTAATACATTTGTAAAAAGATTGGCTAGTGCTATACTTAGCTCCTGTGTATCCTCAACACATCACACTATAGGTACGAAGCTTCCAAGTACAATAAAAACTCACTTTTGTCAGCATCTGAACTCAAAGGGCCAAGGTCATCTACATGGACATGTTTATGCTGTCCCCAATTCTTTCTTTGTGAGACTTGGGAGGTGGGCCCACAGATCAGACACTTTTAAACTAGGAATTTAGATCAGAGGCTTTTCACCAGAGGATAAGTAGAATCACATCAATGACAAGTTCCACAGCTGGTTCTGATGCTCACGTGCACATGGTCGAACAAGCAACAGCCACGACGTGCATGTGTGGACGTTAATTAAGAGGCGGTGAACCCTACTTGACTGGTTTCCCCCCCGAATCAAGAAGACATTTACAGAATTCAATAATCCTGGAATTCTCAGCTAATGTTATTCAGAATAATAGGTAATTCCAAAAAAAAGTCTATCTCTAGACCTACTAATACTACAAAGGCTGCAGGATATAATCATTGACGGCTTCAGTAACAGCAAACCTTGTACATTTCTTCTCAGATGATTTTTCACATTCACATTCCTGATCTGAAATTTTAAAAACCCTTGATGAGGGTCATTTGTTCCACTGACCTGGGTATACTGCGAACACTATACTCTATAACGTGAAGTAAAACCTTAGGGTCAACATCAGGATGGCAAAGCGAAGTTAGTAAACAAAACCTAACAAGAGAGTGAGGAAAAAAGACTATACAGCGGGCTGGGGCATTTATCAACCAGAGGCCGAGAGGCAGCCTTCCTGGCGCATGTCTGTTCAAGTAATGAGGTTTCTGGAGTCTACAGAAATAGAAAAGAGGGCAGAGACTCCAGCTGGGCCCCCAAACAATCCACTGTTAGCCCTGGAGCTAACCCGAAGCTCAGAGTACAATCACTTTTCTTATATCCTGGGTTCACACTGAACTACTTCTCTTAGTGACATTCGATTTTCACTGCTTCGCCTCTGGGAGTACACTACTTGCCCTCCCACCCTGATCCTGACTTCAGCAACCTTCCTGATTCCCTCTGGACTGAGCATTTGACTCCACTGGAATAATCTCTCTACCATTTCTCTGTCTAGACAACACGAAATTGTCATAAATGACACCTAAAGTACAATTAGGAGAAAAACTGCAATTTCCACTCTCCACCCCCGTTTTCCAAAAGAACGGCACATGCACATCAATCAGCTCTACCATGAAAATTAACCCCATGGAGCCTGGAAGCCATTTAATTCCCAATGTGCTAACTAGGATGCCTCCCCCTCACCTCTACTATAAGCAGAAGATGTAAAATGCCTTCTTTCTACTAGCACTAATGGTTATACTCTCAGAGATGTAAATGCCTGCAGAATCGATACCTGTGTAAAAAAGTCCTTACAAACACTCGATCCACCTGCATTATTTTATTTAGCAGAATCAGACATAAGCAAATAGACAAGGCGAAAAAGGAGAGAGGCAATGAGAGAAAGGCAGGACTCCTGAGTATCAGAAC
Organism: Oreotragus oreotragus; assembly: GCA_006410675.1. Lineage (NCBI taxonomy): Eukaryota > Metazoa > Chordata > Mammalia > Artiodactyla > Bovidae > Oreotragus > Oreotragus oreotragus. Next base: position 271,085 of record SJYX01015768.1, on the reverse strand, counting down.
CAGGCAGCATGATTATAACAATTATAAAAATAAGGCAGTTTGAAGCCACTGCAAGCTCTTTGTGAAATACAGTATTAAAAAACAGCCAAGGTCAAAGGACAGAAAATTACTATATACCTTATCAATGGTTTTCAGTGGGAGGGGGTGTCCCCCAGGGGACCTGTATCTAGAGACATTTTCGGAAGCTGACACTGAATGGGGGGAGTACACTGGTACCTAGTGGGCAAAGGCCAGGGTGCTGCACCCGAAGATGCAGGGACATTCCTCCCCAGCTCCCCGACAAAGAATTACGCGGCCTGAAATGTTGAGAGAGAAACCCTCTGATATATCTTAATGCTCTGAGATTAATGAAGGGAAGCTCTGAGTAACTAATATATGGGGCAAGTCAATGTTTTAGCTTTAGAAACAAACTGCAGTTTAACTCGTGATCTTGGGTCACTTATTAGGTGTGTGACCTCTGGCAAGTTCATTATCCTCAGTGTCCGAATTTAATGGGAAATGCCTATTTCACAAGGTTGTTATGATTAAGTAAGAACATTAGTAGCCAGTACACAGCCTAATAAATAGTGGGTTTGGTTTTTTGTTTTCTTTCCCTGGATGACAATTTCCAAAAGTATCTGCAGGGAACACACGGCCAGGCAAGTCACTGTTCCTAAAAAGTTGGTTTCCTAGAAAGACATGTGTTGAGGAAGGACCAGTTCTATAAAGGCATAAACATGGGTATTTCAGCACTAAGAATCACATGAGCTTCACCCAAATAAACCAACAAGAGCAGTCAGTCAACCAACCACCAATTTGGCTGTTGGTCCATCCAACCACTGATTCAAACCACAAATAATTATTGAGTGTTTTATTATTGGGTATACAGTAGTCTATAAAATGGACATGGTCTCTGAAGTAGCTAGTATCTGAAGAGGGTCCAAAGATCAATACTTCTTGGCATTCTTGCCCCCGTGTGGCCTCCTCTCGCACTGAATGTAGACTAGCCTGTTATTTGCTTTAATCAAGAGAACACAGAGAGTTCTGGGTCTAAGGCTTGAAGAGAACTGATGGCTTCCCTTTCCTCCCTCGTGGAACCGTCACTTTTGGAAGCCCTAAGCTGCTACCTTAAAAGTCTGGCTACTCTGCTGGAGAGGCCACAAGGAAAGAGGAGTCCTTGAGGGGCTGTTCTAAATGCACTTCCGGTTGACTTGAGAGAGACCCCAAGCAAGACCAGCAGAACTTCCCAACTGACCTCCCTTCTACCCAAAGAACAATGAAAGATAATAAAACTGCTATTTTAAGTCACTAGGTTTTTTTGTTTTTTGGTTATGCATCAGTAGATGAAGGAACTAGGTTCTGATCTTCTAGAACTTTCAAGCTAGCTACAACAGCAGCATAAAAAGTTAGCTTACAAGCCTAAATTAATTGTATTGGTACTCAAGGGAACCTCGGCTACCAAAACAGACACTAAATAAGACATTTGGAAACAGACTTTAAACAATAAAACTCAGGGCAAACTTGCTCACTGTATCCAAAGCATGAGGTCTTGGTTCTGGTCAAAAGAGTCAACGTCAAAAGAAAAACTTTCTGCTCTTTTCTGCCTGTCCCAGTCAGGCTCTCCTTTCTGAACACATTTCTGCCCTGGCTGGCTCGCTCTCCATACAGAAGGAGCCCTTAGAACTTGGGAAAGTAAGGCTGTTTGTACTCCCTCTCTTACCAAGAGGCAGAACCAGTTTCTTTTGCACGTATCATTATAATAGAGTGCAGGAAAGATGAAGACAATAGTCCACTCCCCTGCTATGAACCAGACCTCATTGTGTCTGCTGCAGGTGACTAACGGGAGTAACTAGCACCTGCGCCATCACCAGGCCGTTCCTTGCTAAGTCACTTCAGTCGTGTCCGACTCTGCGTGACCCCATAGACGGCATCCCACCAGGCTCCCCCGTTCCTTACCGCTCTTGGCACCTCGCTTTTTCATGTACTTGGTTTACTTCAATTTTATATGGTGAGATTTCACAAACACACCATGAAGGCTGAAGTCTTGGGGAAAAAAAAAGACACTAACACAGGCAAGAAAATGACCTGGAGGAAATGTGTCACAGCGAAAGGAGCTTTGTTGTTGTTTTTGTTTAGGGACTTTGTTTGTTTTTTGAGCAGAGTGATACCAGAGAAAAGAGAGGAGAGCTGGCATTTCTTGAGCATCTGAATATGTAAAAGCAATGGATGCTTACCTCATTTAACCTGCATCACAGTAACTTTAAAATTGAGGAGACTGAGGTTCAGAGAGGATCCTTAACCTCCTCAGGGTCACAGAATAGGGCCAGAATTTGAATACAAGGTTGCTCAAATTCAACTCCTTCTATCAGAATCCATTGCAAGAAAAGAAAAGAGGGGGAACGTAAGGAGATGACGAGTTAAAGCAACACTGCAACATGGGACAGGAGGAAAAGGAAAAATAACGGTGATGGATAATGCAAAGGGATTTTAGTACACTACAGAGACTTAGGGATGAGACGGTGGTTGTGATGTTAAGAGTTTCTAGATGGTCTAGGACTTTCCAGATGGTCCAGTGGTTACGAATCCGCCTGCCAATGTAGGGGACATGGGTTCAATCCATGGTCCGGGAAAATTCCACATGCTGAGGAGCAACTAAGCCCGTGTGCCACAGCTACTGAGCTGGCGCACAGCAACCACTGGAGCCCGTGTGCTCAGGGGCCTGTGAGCCCCAACTGCCGAACCCGTGTGCTTCAACGGCTGGAGCCCGTGTGCTCAGGGGCCCATGAGCCCCAACTGCCGAACCCGTGTGCTTCAACGGCTGGAGCCCGTGTGCTCAGGGGCCCGTGAGCCCCAACTGCCGAACCCGTGTGCTTCAACACTGAAGCCCGTGTGCGCAAGAGCCCGTGAGCCCCAACTGCCGAACCCGTGTGCTTCACCAGCTGGAGCCCGAGTGCCTAGAGCCTGGGCACTGCAACAAGGGAGGGCATCGCAATGAGTAGCCCTCACACTGCAACAAAGAGGAGCTCCTGCTCGTCACAAGCAGAGAGAACCCATGCAGCATGGAGACCCAGTGCAGCCAAGCGGAAACACAGAGGAGATCATAAAAACAAGTCATAAACAAATAGTAAGAGTTCCTAGATGGTCTGAAACTGTTCTCTAACTTGGTGCATATCAAAATCATCTGGAGAGCTTGTTAAAAATGCAGACTGCATGCCTCCCACCCCCAGTTTCTGATTCAGTAGGTCTGGAATGAGCCCAGAAACCCACAGTTCTAACATCAGCAGGAGTTGCTGATGTTCCTGGTCTGAGGACCACACTTTGAGGACCACTGGCCAAAGATCACACAACAAACACATTCTCATATATGGACACCTCTCTCCCACCCCCAATCTTATCACATCCAAAATAGTACCATCCAACACAACTGTCAAATTTAGTTGCTCTGCTGCTGCTAAGTCACTTCAGTCGTGTCCGACTCTGTGCGACCCCAAAGACGGCAGCCCGCGAGGCTCCCCCGTCCCTGGGATTCTCCAGACAAGAACACTGGAGGGGGTTGCCATTTCCTTTTCCAATGCATGAAAGTGAAGAGTGAAAGGGAAGTCACTCAATCATGCCTGACTCTTAGCGCCCCATGGACTGTAGCCCACCAGGCTCCTCCGTCCATGGGATTTTCCAGGCAAGAGTACTGGAGTGGGGTGCCACTGCCTTCTAGGAGGGTCTAAAAATTCAGCAACTCTTTGTAAATCAACTATGCTGCTGCTAAGTCGCTTCAGTTGTGTCCAACTCTGTGGGACCCCATAGATGGCAGCCCACTAGGCTCCTCTGTCCCTGGGATTCTCCAGGCAAGAATACTGGAGTGGGTTACCATTTCCTTATCCAATGCATGAAAGTGAAGTCGCTCAGTCATGCCTGACTCTTAGCGACCCCATGGAGTGCAGGCTACCAGGCTCCTCCATCCATGGGCTTTTCCAGGCAAGAGTACTGGAGTGGGTTGCCATCAACTATACTTCAATTAAAAATTTAAAAATTAAATAAAAACAAAGCAAAACAAAAAAAATACAGTAGTTCTGTTAGGACGACAACTATAGCAATGGTCCTTTGCCTTCAAGGAGTAACAGAAAATGATCAGTCAAGCTTCTGTCTCAATTTTGAGAACCCATAAGAGGCAGTCGGAGAAGGAATCAGAAAAGCATGCCAAAAAGAAACAGTGCTGTACTTCTGGGAAAACACACTTCTTAAGTGAAAAAAAAAAGTTCCTTTTTGTTTTAATTTTAAAGATTTACATCTGCTAAAAGGGAAATTAAGAAAATACTCCTACTTATAATAGCATCAAAAAGAATAAAATATATAGGAATAAACTTAACCAAAGAGGTAGAAGATTTATACACTGGAAACTATACAACACCACTGAAAAAAATTAATGAAACAATAGACATCTCATATTTATGGATTAGAAGACTTAATATTGTTTAAATGTCTATAATACCCAAAGCAATCTACAGATTCAATGAAATCTCTATCAAAATCCCAATGGCTTTTTTTTTCTTTTTGGCAGAAAGAGAAAAAAAAATCCTAAAATTCATACAGAATCTCAAAAAGAGTTCTGACTATAAGTCAAATAATCTTGTGAAAGAGGAACCTAGCTGGAAGCCCAACACTTCCTGGTTTCAAATCATACTGCAAAGATACAGTAATTAAAACAGTATGGCACTGGCATAAAGATAGACATATAGACTAATGGAATAGAATTGAGAACCCAGATATAAACTCTTGTATATATGGTCAAATGATGTTTGACAATGAGGGCAAGAAGTCTTCAAAGTGGTACTGATATCAGTCAAATAATCTTGTGAAAGAGGAACCTAGCTGGAAGCCCAACACTTCCTGGTTTCAAATCATACTGCAAAGATACAGTAATTAAAACAGTATGGCACTGGCATAAAGATAGACATATAGACTAATGGAATAGAATTGAGAACCCAGATATAAACTCTTGTATATATGGTCAAATGATGTTTGACAATGAGGGCAAGAAGTCTTCAAAGTGGTACTGAGAAAACTGTCTACATGCAAAAGAATAAAGATTGACCCTTATTTTATGTCACGGGTAAAAATTAACTAAAAATGGACTAAAAATGTAAACATATGACCTAAAACTATAAAATTCACAGGTAGGGGGAAAGTTTTATGAGAAAATATAGAGGGAAAGTTTTATGACATTGGAATGGGCGATGATTTCCTAGATATGACACACAAAAAAACACTGGTAATAAAAGTAAAAACAGACAACTGGGACTGCATCCAATTTTTAAAACTTAATCAAAGGAAACAACAGAATAAAAAGGCAAACTACAGAACAGGACAAAATGTTCGTAAGCTATTTATCAGATAAAGGGTTAATATCCAGAATATATAAAGAACTCACAATAAGTTAAAAACAACCAAAAACCCAACTTTAAAAAATGGGCCAAGGACTAGAATAGATATTTATCCAAAGAATATATACAAATGGTCAACAAACATGAAAAGATGCTCAACATCATTTATCATCAGGGAAATAACCCTGCAAATAACCCACAATGACATATCATCTCATGAATATTAAGATGCAACTCTCCCAAAAAAACAAAAAACAAAAAAAAATAACAATACTGATGAGGATGTGGAGAAATAGGAACTCTTGCACACTGTTGGTAGAACTGTAAACCTGTGCAGTTGCTGACACAGAGCATTGCAGCTCCTCAAAAGTTGAGAATATAGGTACCATAAAACCCAGCAATATCACTTCTGAGTGTATATCCACAGGAACTGAAAGCAGAATCTCAAAGAGACATCTGAACACCCATGTTCCTTGCAGAATTATTCACATAGCCAAGGTGTGGAAGCAACCTAAAGGCCCACACACAGATGAATGGATAAAGCAAATGCGGTATATATACACAAGTGAATATTATTCAGCTGTTTAAAAGGAGGAAATCCTGTCCTATGCTGAAACATGGAAGAACCTTGAAGACATTATGCTAAGTGAAATAAGCCAATCACAAAAAGACAAACACTGCATGATTCCACATATATGAGGATCTGGAAATGGCAACCCACTCCAGTGTTCTTGCCTGGAGAATCCCAGGAACGGGGAGCCTGGTGGGCTGCCGTCTATGGGGTCGCACGGAGTCAGACACCACTGAAGCGACGCAGCAGCAGCAGCAAAGCAATCAAACTCATAGAAAAAGAAAGCTGAACTGTGGTTGCCAGGGAATGGTGGGCGGGGGAAATGAGAACTGTTCAATGATCGTTTCACTCTTGCAGGGAGAAACAGTTCTGGAGATCTGCTGTACAGCTCTGTGTGTAGACTTAACAAGGCTGTGCATTAAAAAATTAAGGGGGTAAACTTATGTGTGTGTTTTTTTAATCACAGTAAGAAAAAAGATCCCCCAAATAGGTAACATTTGCCATCAGAACAAAGGAAAGAAGAGGTGAAGTGACCCAAAGAGATGGCAGGGAGATAGAGGAAAACTGAGAAACGTGTATGAACCTGTGGAGGGGAGGAAAAAAGCAGAAGAGGCAAAAAGATTCAAACTCATACTCTGTGATGCAGCAGAGGAAAAGGACACAGCGTTAACAAGCTGCAGCTCTCCCTCCACAGCACCGTCACACTCTCTGCCTCTGACTCCTGTATCATGACATCTTCTACTCCTGCTCCTAACTTGATTTTAATTCTCTGGCAGGTTGACATCCAAATCAACCGACCTCGTCGCTGAAACCCACGCCTCTGTCCAAGGCGCTCTGCTCACAGACCGTTTTGTCCAAGATTTTAAACAAGCCCATCATTAAAGGAAGGTTACTTTCATACGGCATAATCTGACACGACAGAGATCCGCGCACTCAACTGCGTCCCAGCCAGCAAATGAGCTTGGCACCCCCACTTTCCCTCTTTGGAAACAGAGGAGGAGTTTATTAATTGTTGCTATTAAAAAACAGCCAGGCAGTTTCTCAGGTGAGGAGGCTGTCAGCATGTCAGCCTACAGCCAGCAGGGGCGCCCTTGGTGGGTGAGTTAGGCAGGAGGGGTGGGTTAGAGGAGAGAGTCCTGCCATGTCCAGTGTCTCCCCCTGGTGGAGCTAAGTGGTAGGGAACTTAAGACTTGCTTTACCTAAGTAATGCTGTGGGAACCAACACAAAATTGGAATTAAGCTGGAAATGGATGAGGTCCATTTTTGTGGTTTTTTTTTTTACCTATAGAATCCAGAAATCTTGATTTATGTAGAAAGAAATGAAATTTTTAGTAATAGTGTGAGTGCCAAACAAATGTATCTGAAGGCTATTCTGCAATCTCTGGGTGAATGTTACAGATCCACCCACTAGAGCCGAACGTGCTCGCGTGAACACACTGTCAGGTGCTTCCAAGAAGGAGCAGAAGATGGACTGGAACTCCCCCCACCTCCACCCCATAAATATATAAGAAGCCCAAGAGGAGGGGGAGAAGCTACCTGCACAGCCCTAATGGGCTGGGACCGATTACAAGAAGCAAAATACATCATGCAAACAGAACCCCGTACACCTGGTGTTATCGTCTTCAGCAAAACCTCCAACGCATCCTTGAGAGCACTACTCTACACAGATCCAGGAGAGAAGGGGACCCGAAGGGGGTAAGTGAGTACATAGGAAACCGCTCCAAATGGATTCTGCAGTACACATACAGATCCCACCGGAGTCCCTGCAGCACTCCAACACTCCGAACTGGCAGGACTTACATCTCTTCAAGTTCTCCATGTGCATCTACAAAGCACACAGCCTTCCCTGCAACACGCAGCCCCAGAGAAAGGGATGGCGGGGGATAATTTACATCAGCCCAACAGGTGCTGATCTGACCTACAGTGGGGCAAGGACTGTCTGTGGAGCCGACTCTGCCTGGACCCGGAGGCTCACACCCTCCCCAACACCAGGGCAAGCCTCCTCACTTGCCAACGATTCCCAAGATAGATATGGAGCAAGGTTAGAAAACCTTGCTTCCGGGCAGAGAGCAGAGGAAACAAAGAAATTCTTCCTGCACTTAAGCCATCAAAGAAATCTCACAAGAGCAAGTACTTAGGACATCCAGTCCAAAGTACAGACAGAGGGAACAAGCGCGAGAGCCCACAACCTACCTCTTCCGGGACTCTTATTATCATAACGCTTTTTATTACCACAGCACCTGACTCTCTTCCATTCCCAGTCATGTTCACANACGAACTGGCAGGACTTACATCTCTTCAAGTTCTCCATGTGCATCTACAAAGCACACAGCCTTCCCTGCAACACGCAGTCCCAGAGAAAGGGATGGCGGGGGATAATTTACATCAGCCCAACAGGTGCTGATCTGACCTACAGTGGGGCAAGGACTGTCTGTGGAGCCGACTCTGCCTGGACCCGGAGGCTCACACCCTCCCCAACACCAGGGCAAGCCTCCTCACTTGCCAACGATTCCCAAGATAGATATGGAGCAAGGTTAGAAAACCTTGCTTCCGGGCAGAGAGCAGAGGAAACAAAGAAATTCTTCCTGCACTTAAGCCATCAAAGAAATCTCACAAGAGCAAGTACTTAGGACATCCAGTCCAAAGTACAGACAGAGGGAACAAGCGCGAGAGCCCACAACCTACCTCTTCCGGGACTCTTATTATCATAACGCTTTTTATTACCACAGCACCTGACTCTCTTCCATTCCCAGTCATGTTCACAGAAGCAGGGATTGGCAAGCCACAGCCTGTCGGCCAAATCTGGCCTGCTGCCTGTTTTTGTACAGCCCATGTGCTAAGAATGGCTTTTATATTTTTAAATAGCTGAAAAACATCAAAGGAAGACTATTTCATGACATGTGAAAATTATATAAAAATCGCATTTGTGTCCATAAGTGAAGCTTTTGTTGGCATGGAGCCACACTCATTCACTTCCATACTGTCTGTGGCTACTTGTGTGCTACAATGGCAAAGTTCAGCATTTGTGGCAGAGACCATATGGCCTGCGCAGAGCCTGAAATATTTACAGGCTTGCCCTTCACAGAAAAAGTCCCAATCCCTGATACAGAAGACACAACCAGGGGTCACTCAGAATTCAGAGGCTCAAATACAGCGTGACCTGGTTGGGCAGACGAGCAGAGAGAGGGGAAAGATCAACAGCAATGGCCACCATCTCTCCGACCCTACCCTCACCCTCAAACTGCCAAAGAGAGAACTGGGTTTTAACCATCCCTGAAAACAAACAAAGATCTAAATGCTGCCACTTCATGATGGGCAACAGATATCCGGATTCTTTGGATCATTTAGCAAGGCCAGGAAGACTAGGTGACCCGGAGCCAGTAAGTCAAGTGGTTTCAAAGATGAAACCAAGGTTATGTCTCCCTCATACACGGCGGTTGGAGAAGAAAAGCACAGGAACACCTCCGGGTGGCAGATGTTTAGAATTTAAAAAACCACACAGAAGTCATCCTCAACTTGGAGGATCAGACTCCTGAAAAACCCAGTGGTAGGATTTACTGCTAAGAAATTTAACACTTTATGGGAGGGGCGGGGCGGGGG
>SJYX01015768.1:119698-260208 GCA_006410675.1 Oreotragus oreotragus | reverse complement strand
CAAAGGATATGTACTATAGACAGATAAATCACACGTTATGTTTGAATTATTACAAACGAATTCGTATTAGTTTTGTGAGCAAAAAAAAAAAAGCCAGGCATCTCACAATTTCCATTTATGATCCCTTGCTCACTATAAAGCTTTCAGGCTCTCCCTTTCCCAGTTTTAATAACATGCTGTCATGGTTGGGGAATGGGGGTGAGGCGTTGCAGATAATATGCCTGCCAAGAGGCTTTATTTCTTTATTTATTTGGCAACTCTCATCCCAACATTTAAGGTCCTTCTAATTCTGACACAATGACTGACTCCCGTCTTCAGGTTTTCACCACAAAATACAGATACAAATTAATCCCAATGTGTGTGCTGCTGGCCTAACTTTAATTCACTCTATTTAGCAGAGCCTCTTCAGTCCACTGCCAATCAGCAGCCACAGAGACCCTTTTAAAATATAAGATCTCGCAACTCCACTTCCCAAGGCTTCCCAAATCTCTCAGAGTAAGATGTAAAACCCCTTAAATGGCTTAGAAGGCCCACATAATCTGGTCCCCATTACCTCTCTAACTTCATCTTCTATCACGCCATTCTTCGCTGTGCTCCAGCCAAGCGTTTCAGGGAATTTGACTTGTCCTTCTCTGCCGAGAACGTCCTTGCCCCCATCTCTACAGAGGTTTCTCCCTTGCTTGCCTAAAGGAAGAGGTGTCTGCCCCAATTTCACCTTACCAGACTTCCTCTGATGACCCCATTTAACACTGCAAACTTCCACCCTAGAAACCCCTACATTTTAAAATATTTTTCCTCAAAGAATTTACCACCACCTGGTATGCTAGCCATCTTATTTATGTGCTTATTTACTTTCTCCCATTAGACTAAGAGACTTGATGCTGGTGTTTAAATAATATATAGTACAGCCCACAGGTACTTAGCAAATACTTGTCAATTTATGAATGAATAAATTGACCAGAGTAATTATTTTACCAACCCAGGGTTATATAAAAAGACCCATGCTCCCTGATAGGAGCCTCCTCCTTTAGGGCCTGGTTTTATCTTCCCCTAGCTTCCCTTACTCTCTTAAAACTAACCTGCTTAATTCCACCATCAGCTTTTTTGATTTCTCAAAACCTGGTTCTCTTTCCCAGAAGGACCAAGTCAAGATTTGCCCATCCAGATATTAAATTTCCTTGGTGAAGAATTCTCCTCTATTCATCGTCCTCAAATCCTAAATTTCTGAGTAAGAACTCAAAAGTTAGGAAGGGCTTATTTTAATTTGACTATCAAAGACTGACAAATCCACCAAATTTTTAGGGGCATAATCAGAGGTAAAGCAAAACTCTTTCTTAATATAAGGACTCTGCCCCCAGGAAACAACACAAAACCTAAAGTCATTTCAAAACTAAAAGAAAAAAATATTCAGTTTAATAATGCTCAGATCCCCCCAAAACGGAATTTAAAAAAAAATTAGAGAACCCATTTTCCTCAGTCCCCAAACATCCAACTCTCAAGTACATCCAGTGCAAGCTTTCCACAGAAAACGAAAAGAAACATAGAGCAAAAACGGGCAACAGAGCCTTTAGATCTAATTTGGCTTATTCACATCTAATTTGAATTTGATCAAGATCAAGTATTCCATCTCTGAGACTGCAGAGAGTATTTAAGGAGAAAAACAAAACACAAGCACTGGCTGGCGGAGACACTAGCATCACTGAGATGCCGCGCGATTCCAACAACCCGGCTCAGGAGGGGCCTGAGTACCGTGCCGAGTGTGCAGCTGGGGCGGTGAGCACGGCCCGCCTGAAGGACAGCGGACCGGGTGCCGAAGACTGACAACAGGCCTCAGCACCGGCAACACACACCTGGAGACACGGCCCAGTGGCGCAGCAGCAGAGAGCAAGTCCCAGGGCGCCCGAGTCAAGTTACAGACAGTGTCTTCACCATGTACAACTCTGGTCACGCCACTTGGTTTATCCAACAAGCGCTCACGGAGCCGACGACCCTCCAGGAGACTAAGCGTGTGATATAATGATTTTTTTTTTTTTCCCTCCTTTAACTAAGAAAGCCAAAAAGGATATACACTGCATACTGAATCACTGAGGATGTAACTTCCATTCGACAACTTGAATTCAATTTACTGAGCACCTACTGTGTGCCGGATACTATCTAGGTACAGTAAAGGATAAGGCCCAATCACTGCCTTTAGGGAGCTCGCTGACATGGTTCTCTGTCATGGCCGTGACACTACAAGGAAGGTTCTGTGTCCTGACACAAACAAAGAGGAGAAAGGGATTATCTGGGGCAGTCAGAGAAGGTTTCCCAAAGGAAAAGAGGCCTCTGGGTTAGGTTCTGAATAAGCGGAGTCTGTTGTTGCTTGATTTTAGATATATGAAACCCTCATATGTATCAGGTCAGTGGCACAGAACCCTCAGACTCAGGTCAGTGGCACAGAACTACTTGAGGTGAACCCCTGCATATGTTACAATCACACTGAGAAGCCTGGTACTTTCCTAATTTCTTGTCTGCCTCCTGCCTCTTGTGGACCCAGGACTAGCCCCAGGAACACAGCATCAATGACATTCTGCTGCAGCTCCGAGAATTTCAACATGACTAGTGCTGAGAGACTAAGGGGTTAAGCACGTTGTTGGCTCATGAAGCCTCAAGAGGTTTCAGGCTGCTCCAACAAAGCAATCCACTCACAAAAGTCTTAACACCACCACCACCACAGAAATCTAATGAAGACTTTCAATTCTAACCTTCTAGGGTCCGGGTCAAATTCTAAGCTTATAACCATGTCTTCCCCCAGTCTTCATCTATCATAAGAAAAAAGTACAGATCAAAAGACATCCGTTCTTAGAACACACAGAATTTTATAGTAAAGATTTCAGACCTAAGACATCACCGATTCAGTGGATATGAGTTTGAGCAAACTCTGGGAGATAGTGAGGGACAGGGAAGCCTGGCGTGCTGCAGTCCGTGGGGGCTGCAAAAAGCTGGACACGACTGAGCAACCAAATGCCAAAAGGCCTTGTTCCCTATCTGGAGAAACGCAGTCATTTCAGCTAGGAAAGAGTTAGCCCAGATTTGAGTCCCCAGTCGTTGAGACTTTAAAAGTGAACTTCCCTAATGGAATCACTTTAAAAGAAATAATGAGGACTTCCTGGCAGCTGAGTGGTTACAACTCCTACTTCCAATGCAATGGATGCCAGTTTGATCCCTGGTCGGGGAACTAAGACCCCATATGCTGTGCAGCCAAAAAAACAAATTGGGGTCTTCCCTGGTGGCTCAGCGGTAAAGAATTCTCCTGCCAATGCAGGAGACGTGGGTTCAGCCCCTGATTTGAGAGGATCCCACATGCTGTGGAGCAACTGAGCCCGTAAGCCACAGCTACGGAAGCCCAAGCGCCCTAGGGCCCGAGCTCTGCAACGAAAGAAGCCACTGCAAGGGGAGCAGCCCCTGCTCGCAACCAGACGAAGCCCGCACGGCAACGAAGACGTGCCGCCAGAGACAGATAAATAAAGTCACATACATGCATATACAACGGGACTTTTTTGTGGTCCAGTGGTTAAGACTCCACACCCCCAGTGCAGTTGGGCCTGGGTCCAATTCCTGCTCAAGAGACTAGATCCCACGTGCTGCAACTAAGCATCTGCATACTGCAACTAAAGGTCCCCGACTATAGATGCCCAGTGCGGCAACTAAGGCCCAGCACAGCCAGATAAACAAAACCAAAAATATTTTAAAAATAGGTTTAAAAAATATTTTTAAATAAATAAAAGAACTCATCAACACAGTTCTGTGGTAAATAACTAAAACAGTGTTTCTCCCATGGCCCTATAAACATCACATTGATTACATTTACCCAGTGACAATAATTACAAATGAACTATCAGAGCTCCAGTTTCTTACAAAGAAAAGTCCACTGAAGAGCCTCTCAGGCACTGATCTACAGGAGCAACAGAGGTTTTCACAGAGAAAACTGACGGTTAAAGCATTCATTTCAAATGAAGAGGAGGAAAGAGTGCCTTCTTTAGGACCCAGGAGTTCTGACTCCCATCCTTGCTACAGGCACCTCTGTAAGTCACTTCCCCTCACCGTATCTAAGTTTCCTCATCAATTAGAAAAAGAGAGAGACAGAGGCTGGGCAACATAAACTACATTGTCTCCAGTTTTAAGGTGCCATGTAAAATAATTTTCTCTTTTCCTTAATACCAGCCTTTTAGGGCCACAGAGACTCCTGCTGCAAGGAGCCAGAATACCCTCATCTGCTCAAAGGCCATCAGACCCCAAAAGCAGCTTCTCATGGTGAAGCAAAGGGCCTGCCCTGCAAGTTATACACTGTAATCTGGAGTCAAGAATAGAGAGAGAGTCACTTTCCACTGCCCACAGGCAAAAGCAGATAAACTGTGAGCTGTTTATCACTGTTAAGTTGAACACAGAGCTATACTGAAATACACACGCTTTTGTTTCATATTCTCACTATCTGAAAACACTATAGATTGTATCAGCGGAGGCAAGGATCAAAACATGCCTCCTTAGACTGTCTCCTACTACAAAGCTGAAGAAGAAACCCCCTCCCTTCAAGAAGATGTGCGCACACAACAATTATACCTTCTCGTCCCTGCCAGCCCAGCGGCAGCAACAGCCCAACAGTGACACCTGCTGGGGAAACTCCAGCCAGGGCCACTCGACAGCCAGAGAGCGTGGGACCTGCGGGAGGCAGGAGGAGCTGCAGCTTTGTTTACACCAAGACACAAGCTCTTAGTTTATGAGGAAGTGGTGGCCCTTCTCTAATGGGTGTGCACTTAGAACACTTTATAATATACCTCACTTTTGAGGAGGCTGTCAACCTTCATGGTACACACCTCATCTCATTCAAGCTCATCTGAAAAGAAGCAATTCCATAAATAATGTATCCGACCACTGTATTAATACATTATTTTACAACGAGAACCATGCATCTGTATGTTTTGAATTTAAAAAGCATATATATAATTATTTACAGCAAGATGACAAGGGATTTCGTCTTCTGCAACATACATTTTCTAAATACTTGAACTCTTTTTATTTAAACCACAAATACATACTACTTCTTGTCTACAAAAAATTTTGATAGATCCTTAATAATAGTTTCAGGGTTTTAAATGGCATACATTATTAAGAAGTGACTATTCATATTTTAGTCACATGTGGTTACCTATGTAGTTCCTCAGATCACACTTGTCACATTTCAAATGCTCAACAGCCATATGTGGCTGGTAGATACTATACTAGATGGCACAGATACAACATTTTATCAGACAGCACTGCTCTAGAAACACATGGGATATTTTCAAACAAAATTATATGATGTCTGGATGGAAAGGAAGGGTAGAGGGTACAGACAAAAGTGTTGAAAATTTCTGGACTCAGGTGATAAGTATATTATGGGAGCTCATTTACTACTTTATTTTTATATGTTTGAAGATTTCTGTAATCAAAAAATTAAAAGAAAACATAAAAACGGTTCGCCTAAAAATGATATTATCACTTTAAGAAATACACCATAGACAGCAGCTTGGAAAAATCTTTTTTATGCACAGCAGAGTTCAAATTCCCATTCAGCAACCTACTCTGTGTGACCTTTAGCAAGAAACTTGACTTCTCTGAGCCTCTCTTTCCTCAACTTAAAGATGGGAAATTTAATGCCTGCTTTGCACAGAGTTACTCTAGAAATCAGAAATAATGCAAAGCTAGAACACAGGAACTGGCTCTCAGAAATCGGTCTCTCTAACTACTATCAAACGGTCGAGTCTGCTTTAAATGACTCAGGCTTTTCTCAGCACAGCAACACATGAAGCGTGTTCTGCTAGAACCAGAATGAACAAAGGCTAACCACAAGCCCACCGGTGCCAGAGCACCAGGTACTCGTAGACTTTCAGAGCAGTAACTGAAGACAGTCCTTTCCGGTTGCCTTTAAATACACTCCCTGAACGCCTACTGCATGTCAGGTACTATGCTTGCTACCATCTCGTGGGCTCAGAAGCTCAGTTGTGCCGGACTCTGCGACCCCGTGGACTGCAGCCCACCAGGCTCCTCTGTTCATGGGATTTTCTAGGCAAGAACACTGGAGTGGGTTGACGTTTCCTTCTCCATCTTACCTCTTGACAAAAAGGAAGAACAGAGTCTCCAGCTCCTGATAGGGGACATTATACAAAGCAAAATATTACAAGACAGCAATGCAGGAGATATTAATCCAGAACTGGCCTCAACCATACGGGCACAGCATCAGTCTGTCATTTCATCTCCCTTTCCTATCATGACCAAGTCTCTCTGTATTCTCAGACAGTAACTGCCCTTAAGTAACTGCTTTTATCTAGAATTCACCACACTCTTCCCTTCCTCAGCATGTGCTATTCCCCTAAAATAAAAAGGTCTTTCCCTTTCCAGATCCCACCCTTCTTTCAAGGCTTGATTTCGCAACGCCTTCTTTGATGATACTTCCCTTTCTCTGAAATTAGACTACACTGAGTCTCAGTACCATACAATGGAGCATTTGGCTCATTTACATTTTTTATATAATTACATGTAAATAAGTCTTGCCTCTACAACAACACTCTATACTGCCCGTGGGCAAAGACCAGGTACTAAGCTTCTTTTGTATTCTTGACAGTGCCCAGCAGAGTGCTGGGAAAAAAAAAAAAAAGTAATTTAACAAGACTTATTAACTGGGCAACTCTCTAAAGCATCCTCCCAAAATAACAAGTACATGATGTGCACAATCCATATTCCCACCCTTGTTAGAAGCTTATGTCAGAGAAATTTCAGTTGCTTCAACAGAGGATGCAATGCAGAGAAATATGCTGCTTGAATCCAACAGGCATATTCTGGGAGTCGGTGATTACGCTAGATCTGACCTTTACAGAATTACAGAAAGAAGTCCCTAATAAATCAAGATAGATGC
Source organism: Oreotragus oreotragus (assembly GCA_006410675.1). NCBI lineage: Eukaryota > Metazoa > Chordata > Mammalia > Artiodactyla > Bovidae > Oreotragus > Oreotragus oreotragus. Next base: position 253,277 of record SJYX01015768.1, on the reverse strand, counting down.
GCACGCAGCCATACACGGAACACGAGGTGGGCGATCAGCTACACCCACGCTGTGTCTTCCATGAAAGAGCTGCCCAGGATGCCAAGCCAAGTATGGAGAGGCCTTCCTTCTATGAATCTCTTCTTCCCCACCTGATGTCCCTCTGGAAGATCTACTCAAAAAATCTTAAGTAACTTACTGTCCAAAACATATATATATATATATATAGCTACAGGAAAAAAATAGTCCTCAATATATATCTATATACTATTTTCTTTCCCTTTTGTCAAGTTGCAATGTTCCAAAAAGAGGAGGTTTAAGAATCTGTCCAAAGCAATACAAAGACCCAATACACTAATCTGTCCCAAGTAGGGTTCTCTTTCACTGTTAGAAATTTTTTTCCCCCCTAGCCTCTCTGGGATATTGTGTTGTTTAACGATAACCAGCCCTGCACAGACAATCCTTTAAGGAGGAAGTTCATGGTTCTACCTCCTCACGCCTCTCTAACCTCACCCACAACTCTCCTTTAAGGCTACACGTCATGAGAGCCAAGCCAGCGTCACAGGGCAAGCGGAGCCACTGGACTCGGGCTGGCAGGCCTTATCCTCTTTCTGCCACCACAGCAAGCTTTTCCACGAAGATGCAATGCAAGCTCGGGAGATCAGAGCCAGATGCGTGGGTCCCAGACGCTCCAGATCCAGCCACCGAGACCCGCAGGGCTGAAGGAAGAGGCACCAGGACAGAAGGAAGGGGCGTGGGAGGAGACCGGGCGGCACCTGCTCACCTCCTGAGGGAATCCTCCTCGGCGCTCTCCTCAGGCAGGTCCTGATGCAAGGCCTCCTGTGACACAGCTCCAGGCCGGCTGGCCTGGGTGTAGATGCGTTCCCAGTGGCCCGTCTCCTGGTTGAAGGCCACCCCCACAGTCCTCTCCTCCTGCGGGCCAGCGGAGCTGCCCAGCTCCAGCCTGCTGGAGCTGGCCGTCTGGCCCTCAGTCCGCTCAAGAGGGGGCAGCTGGCTGCCACTCGCGGCCATGCCCTCAAAGGTGCCGGGGGCCTGCCAGGAGGCGCTGGCCTCGCCAGAGGAGTAGCTGGGCACGCTTCTTTCCCAGCGCAGGGTGTCGTTGTTGAAGGTCAGCAGATTGTGGCAAGCGCGGCACCGGTTCAGGTGGCCCCGGGACAGGTTGGAGTTGTTCTCGCTGCTGTGCGGGGTGGGCTGATGGGACGGCCCTGGCCGCTCGGATTCAAGGTTATTGTTGAGCATTTCCTGGGCCTGCTGGGCCTGGGGGGCCTCCCCGCTGAGGCTCTGGTCCAGCTCCTGAAGCCGGTCATACTCCAGAAAGAAGCGTCTCAGGTCACACTGAAGCTCGTGGCGGATGCTGCCCGAGTTGTTTTGGCTGGAGCCGTTCCCTCCATCTGACTCAGCTGCCAACCCCGAGGCTGGAAAACCCCTCCCTTCTGTCGCTGAAGTGTACACAGAGGCTTGAGAGCCACCTTCCTGCTGTCGCAGCACAGAGAGCAGACTCACTGAAGAGGCGCTGGTCCTGGGCGGGGGCATGGACTCCGCCTCGGGGCGAGAGTTCAGACTGAGCACTGTCCGGGTCCACTCGGATCCCGTCAGCCCAGGGGCTATGTCCCGGTGGTACCTGGAAGGGTGGCCAGACAGGGGGCCTGCCAGGGAGCGCCGGGGGGGACCCAGGCTGAGGTTGCGGAGCGTGTTGCCGGCGGTGCTGCTCTGGACCGTGCTGAAGGCAGACGGCCGGCTCAGGAGGCCTGGGTCGTGCGGCGCGGGCGAGGCCTGCTCCGGGGGCTGGAAGGGCTCGGTCTGCACAAAAGAAAAGGAAGGGGTAGGAGCCCTGGCGGAAGCAGGGGGGACACTGTCCTGGTGTGGCAAGAGGGAAGGAACTCGAGTGCCCGAGCAGCGGCTGCAAAGGCACAGGATCCCAAGGTGCTGGCAGCACTCGGCTGTGGGGTAACTGACCCGCTGTCGGAGCCGGATGTAAGCGGAAGTCCTGGGGCGCTCCGTGGAGGGCTGAGGGGGAGGCGGTGGGGGTGAGGGGGTGGCAGGATCTTGCACTGTGCTTTGCTCTCCCACCTGGATGCCAGAGGAGCGGGAGGACAGCATGTGCAGGAAATTGTGGAGGAGAGGCGTCCGGCGCACTGGCTGTGATTGCAGGAGGGCCCGCTGGCGGTAGTGCGACAGTTCTGTTCCGTCTATGGGGATCTCTGGTTCATCATCACCCTGCAACGTGGACCAAGGCGGGGCGGGGGCAGAGCCAGGCAGTTAGGTAGAACTTCCAGGTAAATCCAGAGAAATTACTGATAATCATCCAAGGACAACACACATTCTAGAGAGGCAACAGTGCCACCCTTGAAGCACTGAGAGCTATCTGGGTCCAGACTCAGAACTATCACATGGTGTCAAACCATTCACTTGCAACTAGTAACACTGCTCAACGAGTTCAGCTGGCAACCCAATTCTCTTACAACAGGCATCTCCACGACACGGAGGCTGTGAGGGGGAACAGGACGCCAACCAGCCAAAGGCACCCGAACGACAAGTTATCCAACGCGGTCTGGTCACCTCTACTGGGACGATCACTCAGGGGTTTCGGAACGGACTCCCCCGTCAGGACCTACAGTTCTAACTTTGAATATGGTCTGCGGCTAGTTTTAAATCTTGACTGGAAAGAAACACTCGGACGTTGAAAATGAAAGTCCAATACCATCAGAATCCGAGCACTACTTGAACAAACAACCCACAGTTTAGATGGAGCCGGACCTGATGACTAACTTACCTGCTGATTAGAGGGGTTAACAATTGCTGTCAGTAAGTAGTGTCCAAGAGGATCAAATCTCACCAGACTGAAAACACAGAAATGGACAGAGACATGGAGAGAGAAATTCTGTTAACTGAAGAAAGGAAACCCAGGAGAAAATTTCTAACGATCGTTACTGACAACTGTGGGATTTACCCAGGCATCCACCTAATGCTAGAAACTTCCAACACTTTCAAACAGATTAAAATAATAAAGCTCACTCCTTCTTGTTGCGTCCTCACACCTGCCAGAATAAGGGAATACATTTCACAAAAAGTAATTTCAAGAACACCCCTGGGCTTCCATCCCAGGAAGCAGCTACATTAAGCACACAGCCGCTCATGGCCAAGGGCCCATCATAATGGTAAAGCAGAGGACGCGTCCATACTCTGCCACAGGTTCACACCTCCCCTCGCACAGCTGCTACACTGGCGAGAAGCATGAGGGCTAGTGACAGGGAACAGTACCGGTGTCAAGCGAACCACCTAAGGCTAGAAAATTAGTGAAGATCCAGTGGCAATACCAAGAGGCCCAAAGGGAGCCAGTGCCTTAACTTCAATTCAGGCGGTATGTGCACGGACTTTGAAGGCTACTTACGTCAGTATTAGCAGACCTGATACCTCTCTACATCTCCACTTTCCATTTTGACTAACAGAAAACCAGGGGTGAGCAATTTACCCACCAAGCTCCCCACCGCCAGAACACCTTTTAAGGTTCAAAACATACAAACAAACAAAAAGCCTTTATCCCAAACCAGACAGCTTTGAACCTAAAAAATATTCTAAAGGCCTTCACCTACAAAGACCTGAAGATGAGGCCAATAAGGAACAGCGGAGATGAACAACACGCACAGCTTCCCGGCTGACTGCCCAATGGTTCAGAGTATGAAGAGCCACAGGAAAAACACCCCTGCCCTGAGCTGGGATAATACAGAGATAACAATCTATCTTTTGGGGTGAAAGCACCCTTAAATGTTCTCCGCATGTTAAATCTATGCCAGACACTGCTGGTGCCCAGAGCACTCACCGGACCCGTTCCATCTCGCTAGCTGTCTTCACCACGGCAAAGGGTTCCCGGCGACTCCAGTCCCAGAAGTGGATCTCGTTGGCAGTGGCAATCAGCAGAAGCTGAGCCGTGGGGTGGAAAGCCAGGGAGGCAATGGCATTGTTGCTATCTGTGAACCAGCTTTCACTGCCACCCTGTAAATGAACAAATCCCGGGCATTCTCAAGTTACAAGCTGCCAGCGAACTAAGTCAATTTCAAAAAAAGGATCCAGATAGGGTAAAATGACTCCTTGTAGAGCCTACTTTAAATATGTCTTCTGAAAACCAGTAATCTGGCAGTGTCACCAAATTTACTAGAAAAACATTACTGTCAATTCAGTTCTACCATCTACAATCTATAAGCAATGAGCATCTGTTCTATCGTCTGTGAAGACTCAAGGTTTGGTGCATACCACGGTACACAACAGCCCACTAGCCAGTCTCCAGGACAAGAAGCACACTGCTTTGACGATCGTGATCAGAGTAACAGTACAATCCTTGATCTAAGAAAAGAGAAATCCACCCTGAAAACGTCTCAGCAAGTCCTGTACCTTGTCACAATGGGCAGACAGTTAAACAGGGTGTTCATCTTGAAATGGAACATCCCTCTCATTAAGTAAGCAGTAACTACTAAGTACTCAGGGACGGTCCCGGAACATGGCCAGTCTCTCCTTCAGAGTCAAGAATGCAAGGGTAAATAAGTCTCTGCATCTAGAGTACCAAAGAAAAGTAAACGCTTACGTGTAAATCCCAGATCCGAACCTCCCCGTCTAGGCAGCCAGAAGCGATGAGGCCTGAGATGGTGGGATGAAACGTGACGCACCATGGAGTGCGGCGGTGTCCAATCAGAGAGTGCACACACTTGCCCGTCTTCACTTCCGTGATATAGATGTTATGGTTTACGTGAGTGGAAGCCAAGAGAGTCCTAGGGAATCAACGAGGAGGAAGCCGGTGTACAGTACGTCGGACGGAAACTGATGCTCATTCCCCATCCCAACGTGGGAAACTGCACCTTGGGCTTTACTAACAACAGAAACATTCTCATCTGTAAAAGCTTTTGGCTTCTCCATTCTGTCCCCAAATGACACATAATCCCTTCAGAGAATACTTTTTCCAACAGGGAAAACTATTACGCTATTAGTGGCCTATATCACACAGGCAAAGGATTCAGAAACTTGCCAAGTTTTGATCATCGATGTTCACAGGTCCCTTTGCTTATTCCCATTACTTTAATGTTAGCACTGGTCATCGAGTTTCCCCCCTTTCTGATAACACTAGCAAAGTTCTGTTCATACAGTGCCTCAAAGAGTCTTTAGGGATTTCACTTGGATGAAGCTCAGCAAAATACACAGAAACCAACGCTACCCCAAGTCTCAGGTAAAGTTTAGGTAAGAACTAGGTACCTGTCTGGACTGAAGGCCAATAAAAAGGTGGAGCGTGGACTATCCGGCAGTTCTACTCTCTGAGAAATAAAACAAACAAAAGTTAAAACACATTACTTATAAACTATGGCTCACTCTATCTCAAAAGCACCATTCTACATAGATTAGTATTTACAGTATAAGCTGAAAACTGGAGACAACGATCAAGCTGCAGATTGAGAGAGATAAATCTGAATTACCTTCAGGAAATCTAGCTGCAAAGGAAAAAGACATTTCTAGCCCATTAACGCTTCCATATTTGTAAACACAAAAACACAACACCCCAAACAACAAAAAACCTAAGTTAGATATATCGATTCTGCTACACAAAGTAGACTGGGTGCCAACTCTGTGTCATTCACTCATTCTAAGGCCTCATTCTATTGCCACCCCTACAAGTCCTATGTGAAACATAACCAGTGTTCTTACCTTGCCCTCCCACTTCATACACCGGGTTTTGTCTTCAACCAGCTCCTGCAGAAGCCGCTGAGCTCCAAAGGTCCGAGTGCCCCGTTCTCGCCCCCAGAGAATCCGGACAGCATTCTTCTCTGGAACAACCTTCATGGCGCTCAGTAAGCACTCTCACACCAGGCACGAAGAGGAGGAGCGAGCAACAGCTCCACACACCGAAGCAGCTAAGCGGAGGCCATTCAGAGCCTTGTAAGTTGTCTTCATGGAAATCTAAGGTAAGATATTTAATGTCAAAGAGCATCTATTCTGCAACGAGAGGAAGTTCCCACCTCAAATACGACTCTAGTTTAGAGATGAAAGTACTATTCTCTTCATATGTAATGACACCTTCTCAGAAAAGCCGCTTCTTCCGTAACTTTTCGTCCAAGACTATCTCACCCTTGAATTCCTCTTCTATCCTCCATAGGTCAGCCTTGTATCTAAAGAACAGAAGAGGCCTTCTCTGGTGGTCCACCAGTCTGGCTAAAACTCCACACTCCCAGAGCAGGGGGCTCAGGTCTGATCCCTGGTTGGCGAACTAGATCCCATATGCCACAACTAAGATCCAGTGCAGCCAAATAAACAGAACTTTAAAAAACAGACCATTGTCAAAAGGAGTTATTCTTTTTATCAGGCAACCAAGAGCTTTTACTTCTAACCAAAAGGGCTAAAACCCTGTCAAAAACAAGACAAATCACAACATTTGTACTCCCTGCTGTTTGCCGCGCTGCCTGCCTAACTGCTGCTGCTGCTGCTAAGTCACTTCAGTAGTGTCTGACTTTCTGCGACCCCATAGACGGCAGCCCAAAGTGAAAGGGAAGTCGCTCAGTCGTATCCGACTTATAGAGACCCCATGGACTGCAGCCTACCAGGCTCCTCCGTCCATGGGATTTTCCAGGCAAGAGTACTGGAATGGGGTGCCGTTGCCTTCTCCAGCCTAACTGGTAGGACCCGTCTGATCACTTGGGCAGCCTCCAAAGCAAAGGATGGGTTACTGACTTTAAAAGGTTATTACTTGAGGTACAGTTCTTATGTACCAGCTTCAGTTCTATCTCCTACCTAAAAGCAAGAGCACAGAACTACTCTGAGGCACCTTTCTCATTCTTTTTCTCATCTCCACTCAAGTTCCAGAATACAGGAGAGAGGAGCAAAAAGAAGAAAAAATTTCCTTTCTAATCATCCACGGCAAGCCTTAACGGTATAAAACTGTCACAAAATAAACACAAATGCCGCTAAAATGTCAACTAGCAGCAAAACAAACACACGTGAAAGTTAAAGAAGTTTGAAAATACATATATAATTTTTATTCATCGCGGCACTGTTTCTTCAACTCTGCTATGAAAAAAATTGAAATAGAAAAGTTGAGAACACAGTAGAATAAATACATACTGCTCATTACTTAAGACTCAAGAATTGTTAATATACTGTCAAATTTGCCTCATTTGTCTCCATGGATAGAGAGATAGAAGGGTCCCTTTCAATTTTCCTGTGAACCATTTCAGCAGGCATGGAGACAGTCTAACCCTATATACCTCACTGTGCATCTCCTGAGAATGATGACATTTAGCGTCATTAACTACAACACTATTACCACCATTATCATTTGTGTCTTTAATACACCAAATACTCCAAAAAGAGTCTTTAAGAGTGGTTTTAAAAAAAAAAATCCAGAACCCAATCAAGGCTCAAGAAATGAATGTGGATGATGTCTCTTTAGCCTCTCTTATTCTAGAATGGCCTCCAAGTTTTATTCTGGTTGGTTTTGTGTATGGTTTGTTTGTTTACAAGTTTTCTAAAAAGACCAGAACAGCTGCCTTGTTGACTGGTAGCTGACTGTTACGTCTCGTTTATGTGTGATTATTTCCTCACAGTGCCATTCAGCTTGCCTCTCTACCCCTAACAGCTCCTGTAAACACGGACCCGATGGAGGCTGAGAGGCTTGGGAAAGGGTGCGTCACAGGTGATGCTACCCATGTCCCTCATGACGCAGCCCATCGTGCTCTCAGCTGCTCCACTCGGTGAGACCTGGGAAACTACACGACTGTCTGGCAAAACATGATCACCTGGTCGAGTCTGTAACAGCCAGAGCTCTTCAGATTTTCTCCTTTACAGTAAGCAATCTGTGGCTAATGTTTGGCACCATGGGAATACGCTGTTCCTCTTCAACCTTGTGCTCAATAGTTCAGCAGTTATTGATGATTCCTTCATAAGTTATTATTTCATTTGGGGGCTGGAATATGTTGATTTTCCAATTCCATCATTATTATTTCTACATTACTGGCATTCTTTTGGAAAGAATAACTGAAGTAGAGTAAATGCTTAATTTTTTCCCTTAATTACTACTTATTATCTGTAATAGTAAAAATCGGGGACAACCCCAGTGCCCATCCAAAGGGGACGAGATGACTTACGATAGTAAGGAAGATTCTCTGGGTAGTGATAACAAAAGATCTTCAAGATACATTGTTCAGAAGGGGGAAAAGCAAGCAGCAGAATAATGAATATAGCAAGGCTACCTTTTGAAGGGGCAAGGAGGCCAGAGACACAGGTGGAGGCTGGGCCTCTGAGTGCTCCCATGTTACGGCATTCTCATTGTTTAACTACCTATTCAAATTTTATTATTAAAATATTTGATGATGGGAAGAAAACGTTAAATGATAAAGACAAAACATAAAATTTATATATACAGTGTGATCTCAACTTTGTTTTTTTAAAAAATCTTTAAGAATAACAATACAAAAAATTATAAAAAGCATTAACCATGGTTCTCTTTGGGTGGAAGGATTATAGGTGACTTCATCATCAGAAAAGGCACTGTTCATTTTTTAAATTTAAAAAGTAATAATTGCTTATTGTAAAAAGTCAAACAATAATAAACTCTTTACATTTTATGAAAGGGTAGCAATCTAAAAAGTATACAATAAGACGCATCCAAATACAGGAGGGAAAATACTTATTGTCTGTGCTGAAATGAGATTTCTCTTTGGAATATTAAAATAGAAAAAATCGGAAGAAGGCTACAGAAAGATGTGACTCTGCGTTCCTAGTTGCATATGGCACAAAGTTCGTCAGGAGTGACTAAGGAACAAACTCCAGCCTATATCCTCGGAGAACAGTTCTCATCCGCCAGCAGCACACAAACGTAAGGATGTACACACTGACTATGTCAGCACAGTGCAGGCCAACCTCCCCCATAAACTGAGGATGAACTAGCTAAAAGGAAATTATCTCCTTGGTGACTGTGACAACTCATGGTTCAAAACCAAAAGTCTGGAAGTGAAACTGCCACAAAGCTGAATAATTACTAACCAGGAGGGTGGCAGAAATACAGTTCCCATCCATTCACTTTAATCCTTAACTAAGCCTGTCATTTTTCTTACAGCCAATCATTCTTTTACCTAATTTAGAGGTCTTCCGCAGAAATGAGTTCTGAGGGGTCCTAACAGTGCTGTGCTTAGCCGCTCAGTCGTGTCCGACTCTGCAACCCCCATGGACTGTAGCCCGCCAGGCTCCTCTGTCCATGGGATTCTCCAGGCAAGAATACTGGAGTGGGTTGCCGTGCCCTCCTCCACAGCATTTTCCCCACCCAGGGATCGAACCCAGGTCTCCCGCACTGCAGGCAGATTCTTTACCATCTGAGTNACTGTAGCCCGCCAGGCTCCTCTGTCCATGGGATTCTCCAGGCAAGAATACTGGAGTGGGTTGCCGTGCCCTCCTCCACAGCATTTTCCCCACCCAGGGATCGAACCCAGGTCTCCCGCACTGCAGGCAGATTCTTTACCATCTGAGTAACCAGGAAAACCCAGTGTTGTCCTATGGTGCAACATTAAAACTACTTTGAGAGAAACGTATTTAAACCATTTATAATCTTATAACATGTGGTGAAAACAGCAGCAATCCAATTCCTTAAAAAAAAATCTGACCTTCTGACTTCATGTAACTCAAGAGGGAAGAAAATACAGGTCACAGACACCAGCGATTCAGAAAACTGTGATGCAATCTTAAGTTCCTACACGAACCAGAAGGACAAGGGAAGAGCTGCTGCAAATACCAGTTATCAAGAAAACTCAAAAACTAAAGCTCGGGATTACCGCAGAGCTTGTCTACCACTTCCCAGAGACCTAAACACACCAACGGTTCAAAGAGCAGAAGTCTGAGGAACAGCAAGAAGCCGAAGGGACTAAAACAACTTCACAGTATCTTTTGTCGGAAAAAAAAAATTTGCTCTGTTTCTTTAAAAGGATAAGGGGCCTTTTCCTGATACACTCCTAATAGCCACCTGAGAAGAAATTCTACTTTGTTCTCCATAAAGAACAGGAGCTGAATCAAACTGCAGCTGGGCGGGCCTGTGGCTGAGGAAGTCCCAGTTGAGTGTGTTTTTCATTCCTCTCTTTAAAAAGGAGAAAGAAACAAGTTTCCCGATCTGTCCCTTAAGCCAGATTGGGACAACAGGTGCCAAGAATAGTCTTTGTGACACCGTTACACAGGCCCCCAAGTCAGTTCTCAACCACCGAAAGCCTTGTGCACGTACAACCAGAAGGACCCGATTAGGATACGTACGCAACACAAATGCCAAGATCCGCCCACCCCCATTTCTAACCACTTCCCCCATGACATGACCCATCACTCTACAAAAATGGGAAGAAAACTTCTCTGCTTAATTCTAGGACATAAATTATACTTAACAACCACTAATAAAAATCACCTAGAAGGGACTTCTCTGGTGGTCCAGCGGTTACGATGCCATTTCCAATGCTGGGGGCATGAGTTCGATTCCTGGGTGGGGAACTAAGATCTCACATGCCACATGGCACGGCGCCTCCCCCCACCCCAAAAAAAGTCACTAAGATTATGCACAACCCAGTGGAAACTAAAGTTAGACTTACAGGTTCCTCTTGCAATTAAAAAAGATTTATGTACGACTCTGCTGGGTCGCCAGTGCTGTGGGGGCTCTTCTGGTCTCGACAGTCGGGGACTGCGCTCTAGTAGCAGCACACAGCCTCCCCACTGCGGTGGTCTCTCCTGCTGCAGAGCACTGGCCCAAGGGTGCTCCGGCTCCCCGGGCTCCAGAGCACAGGCTCAACAGCTGAGGCGCACAGGCTTAGCAGCTCTGCAGCCTATGGGCTCTTCCTGGACCAGGGATTGAACTCATGTCTCTTGCACCGGTGGATTCTTTACCACTGGGCAATCAGGGAAGCCCCTTCCCTTTGCAATTTGATCATCTTATTATGCTAGCAATTTCACTCCCCCTTCTAGCAATATGACTTTGGACAAATTATTTAAGTTCTTTGAGACTTGGCTGCCTCCTCTGTAAACAGGATTCACGCTACTGGCCTCATGAAGCTGCTGTGAGGCTCTAAGAAAAGAATGGCAGAGCATTAAGACCCCTGCTGTTATTGTCGTTATTATTACTGAATCCTCTTTGGGGTTCACCATGGTTTCCCTCACCAAACAGTGTGCCCAGCTATCAATAAAACCCGAGACCTGTGATGCCATGATTCCCAAGGGAAGCAGATTGCTAAGAAACATTTCAGACGCTGTTACCAGACAACAAATTAAAGGAAAAGTATTCATTTCTGTGGCAAAACATAATTAAATGAGATTTGGGCCACTTATACATAAAAAGTGAATTAAAAAGAATAGATTCAGCGACTTTCAGCTGTATCTGTAAAACCTGGCCAATAATTCACACCCCAAATCCTCCCTACCAATAGCATTCCAAGGGTATGAATCAGAAAGTTATTAGGCTTGGAAGGGACTATGAGAATGCAGGCCAATGACCTCACTTATTTGAATAACTGCATCTCTCCCCACTTCACTGTGCCCATGCAGGCAAAGGCTAAGAGTCAAATCAGCCATGTAATACCAATGTACATCCAAAAAAATAATTCAGGATTCATCCCAAGGTTAACTCTTTAAAAGGAAAACAAAAAAATCCTTTTCTCAATCTAGGATTATCTGCATAAGCAAAGTTCTCCCAACAGCTGGAAAATTAACTTCAAAATGTCAGACCTTTAATTAGAGGCCTACAAGTAACCAAGAAACTCTTTAGAAACTCCATGTCGGTGGAAGTACACAGGGTCTTTCTAAAGGGTTTTCTAAAAAACTTCAAAAACTAGCAGTTTTGTTTTCATCAATAGGACTTTCTACAGGGCATTTCAGGACATTTCTTAGGACGCCGTATATGATCCAAGTCCAAAATGTAAGCACCGTAGCAGCCATCATCCCTGCCTCTACACAGCTCCTGCCTGACTCTTGGAGTAGACTGAATGTGGGAGTGGGGTGGGGAATTTGGGGCAAAGCAACACAAATCCAGGACTGTAAAACAGGTAAATTCTGAACGGAGACATATCTGGGGACATAAAAATTTCAACTATTACTTGAACTGTGTGCAGACTGCTAAATGAGATCCTAGGATATACCAAACTGCTAACTGTGGCTTAAGTCTACATAGAGAAACTTTAACGTTTAATCTTTTTATCCGTAAGTTCTAAATAAGAGACAGCAGTAGATTTATATATGGGTCCCGACAGGCCAACTCAACCCAGTTCTGTCACTTTCTCGGTGAAAGTGTTCGGCACCGAGTCGTGTCAGACTCTCTGTGACCCCATGGACTGTGTGTAGCTTGCCAGGCTCCTGTGTCCATGGGATTCTCCAGACGAGAAAACTGGAGTGGGCAGCCATTCCCTTCTCCAGGGGAATCTTCCCAACCCAGAGGCTGAACCTGGGTCTTCTGCATTGCAGGCAGAGTCTTCACCGTCTGAGCCACCAGAGAAGCCCCTGAGCTAACAGGGAGGCCCATTTTCTCAGTACATGACAGTTTCTTGGAATAGTTACTTAACTTCCTTGTACTCCAGTTTCATCATCTGTAAAAGGCAGCATGTATATGATAGGATTACCACTAGGATTAAAAGACTTACCAAATGAAAAGTGCTTGCTATTCTATAATTCCAGTGCTTGTACCAAATAATACCTTCTTTCTATAATGAAGAATTACAGAAAGGCAATAAGAAAAATATATTTAAGGCCACAAAGTCCTATCAACAATCAGCCAGGGACTTCCCTGGCAGCCCACTGGTTAAGACTCTATGTTCCCAATCCAGGGGATGCTGGTTTGATTCCTGGTTCAGGGAAGATCCCACATGCTGTGTGGCGCAGCCAAAAATAAATAAGTATGCAATTCTAAAACAAATAAAAATCAGCCAAATTAAAGAAAATTATTCTAAGCAAATTGAGACTACCACTGCAAAGGTCTCCAACTCATTTTGTATTAAAGATATCTTACTGCTGTCACCTTTAAAAAAATAATAAGAAAATCTCAAGATAGTGGTTAAAACAATAACAACACTTTCATGATCTTATTCATTCCCACTGTCCTCAGCATAAGTAACTCACTTATAATCCTCAGATACACGAAGCCCTAAAGCACAAGTCATACTGTCAGCGGTGGGTTCAGAATCCAAACTCAGGCAGTCTGGCTCCAGCCTGGACGCTTCATTACTGCAGAACACTCCTTACTGCCTGACACAAAACCTCCTATGAGGTCTCTCCTGTTTCATGTGCTGGTCTCACATATAGTAGGCCCTCCATCAATGTTTCACTGTCTAACCGTTATCAACTGGAAATCAGCCTGCTTTGTATTTTTAATGTTCATTTCCCCAAAGGTCAAGAAATTGAAGAATCATGATGAGGGGAATTCCCTAGTGGTCTAGTAGTTACAGTAGACCTCACTTCCACTCTCAAGGGCACAGGTTCAATCCCCAGTTGGGGAACTAGATCTACAAGCTACAGGGTATACCACCCCCCAAAAAAAAGAAAAAAAATGATGTTGAAGAAAAATGAAAAGAAAAAATTCTCACTCCTTCCTTTACAGCAATTTATTCACATAGTTTCTGGGAGAAAAGGGGACTTTAAAACCTTCAACCAGAAATAAATTTGATAAAGTACCAAATAAAACTACATCATGAAATTCAGTTACTATGTATTTACCCTACAAACCCACCAACTCCATCCAAGTAAGAAAAATTACCTATCAGGAAATAGAGATTGATGCCACAGTAAATTTACTTTTGTAAGGCAACCAGAATAGAACATAAATCTCAAAAAACATAGTCAACAAAGAATGTGAGTGAACAAACTCTGTCATGTCTGTGCACTACCCCTTCATCCAACATGAAGTATGACATCCCCACACCTGGCCAAAGGAAACGCGGAGCCTGTGCGCAGAGCCCCGTATCGGCCCCTTCTCATCCACAGAGCAGATGCGTGCACTGCCAGAGCTAGGATTCTCCACACGTTGGTCTGCCTGCCTGGGACAGATCCTCTCCAAGGACAGTCTCCATCAGTTTCTTCTACCCTGCTCCCATGCTGCCCTACCCATCAAGAAAATAAGAACATATCCCTGAACCTGGGCAGACCGTGTGACTTGCGTTGACCACAGAATGTGGCGGAAGTGATGATATGCCAATTCCAGGCCTGGCAACATCCACTTTCACCCTTGGAAACCAATCACCAAGCTGCAAGGAAATTCAAGACATCACACTGGACAGAGAGGCCATACAGAGAGGTCCTAGATGGTAAGACTTACTCAGAGAGAGGCCACACTGAAGACTATCAAGGTCCCAGACCAATGAGTTCAAACTCTGTTGCCCTGTCTAAGCCAGCTCAGACACCAGCTGAAAACAGACAAGAAAGCGACCCCCACAGATGTGACACAGAGCAGAAGAGCCGACCAGAGGAGCCCTGCCCAAACTTCTAACCCACAGGGCCGTGAGCAGCAACAAATCATCACTGTCCTAAGCCACAAATGTGGAGGTGGTGTGATACTACGGTTTATAATAAGAAATACACATTTGGTCTTTGTCCCCACTTTTGCTCAGATTTCCTAAAACCCTTGAAATTTCCTGAGTGAGAGAAATCTTCTGTTATTCATAAGGAGCTTCTTTTAAACTTATAGGTTGACTTAGGGTGGCACCCCTACAAAGCCTCAGGATAGGGCTGGTCACCAGAAAAACCAAGTGATTAGAGGAAAAAGAAAGGGGATTAGGGGTTAGATTGGCCGGGAGATTAAGCACTATAAAAACTATTGAACAAGATTTGATGACCTTCCAGATCGGTGGACACATTCACACGCCAGGAGGGTGATGCATTCCAGTTCTATGAGGATAGAAGCTCCTACGTTTCAGACCCTTCCAGATCTTGCCCTATACACCTCTTCATCTGGCTGTTCATATGAATCCTCTATAATAAACTGCTAAGTGTAAGTTTGAGTTCTGTGAATCACTCTATCAAATTAGTCCAACTCAAGCAGGGGGTTACCTCCCACCTATAAGCCATCAATGAGAAGCACAGGTGACAACCTGGGCCTGCAGTCAGCATCTGAAGTCCAGGTGGCACAGTTCTGTGGGACAGAGCCCGTAAACTTGCGGGATCAGATGCTATCTCCAGGCAGAGTGTGTCACAACCGGTTAAATCTGCAGAACACCTAGTCACTGGCTGCTGAGATCTGGAGAAATGCTTGCCAGTTTTGGAAAAAACACCCACTGAGGTTGTTTTTCCATAGCAACAGATAACTAAAACACTACCTACCTAATATCCAGTGCACCGAATTCCTTGTTAGAGCTCTTTCTTCCTCACTACACTACAAACTCTGGGACATGTCTATCCCAGTCCAGTACTTAGCCCAGTGCCTAGTACAGAAGAGAATGAATATGTGTGCGTATTTATATCCAGCTATGAGGGAAGCCCAAAGCAAACTCGAAACTGTCATAAAGAGCAACACCTAGGTGAAAAAAAAATGTGGTCAGTTATAGGTGGTGCTGATGGTCCAAGGTTATCAACTCAATTTTTACAAGTCAAATATCTCCCAAACGAGAAAACTTTGTACCATTAACTAATCTCAACCAGTCATTTTATCATGCACAGGTCATGAATCAGGAGAAGGCCAGGCACCAGAGTATGCACAGGTCAAATCTACCCCCACCACTCCCAACTCGGGGGGAAAGAGGGTGTGACCCAAACTTAAAAACTATATACCCTAGGGAGGACAGCAGTCTTTTGTAATTTTTATACTCATGTAACAGTGCTTCTTTATACTTATATTTGAAACAGGGCACATTCATAACAAAATACAGAAGCAGTGGATTTTCTGAGAGCAGGGCTGGGAATATGTGCTACTGAATATCCCAAGCTTGAGAGTGGTGGATATAAAAGTGATGTGATTTAATGGGTAAAGCTAAGACTAAGAGGTAAGAAGCTTCAGTGACTGATTTCTACCAGTGAGGTGTTACATAATCTTGGACAAATCACATTCTATGTATAAAAACTGAAAGTAATAACACCCTCTCCTCCTACCTTAAGGAATAATATCTCTGGAATATCTTGGGAGTTACAAAAAGCTCAAGGCATGATTACAACTTTTCAAAGTAAAAGGCAAGTTAGGAACCAACAGTAACCAGAACACACAATGATAGGACTTTGCACCAAGATGTCTGGCACACGCAGCTCTAAAAGTGAGAAGGAAACTACACTGGCTATGAAGCAGAATCAGAGAGTACCTACCTCTAATTAACCACCTCACATACTAACAGCAACTAATTTGATGGCATCAAGACCTATACAATCAAAATTAATACAAAGCCACTTTATAAGCAGCCAAAGACTAGAAATATTAATAAAATGCTAGTGGAGGACTTCTCTGGTGATCCAGTGGTTGAGAATTCACCTTGCAATGCAGGGGACATTGGGTCCAATCCCTTGTCAGAGAATTAAGATCCCACATGCCAAGGAGCAACTAAGCCCGCCTGCCTCAACTAGAGAGTCCGCCCACTGCAATGAAAGATCATGCATGACGCAACAAAGATTCCGCTTGCTGCAACCAAGACCCAACACAGCCAAATAAACTAAATAATTTTTTTAAATGTTAACAGAACCTGCACCTGTACTGCAGACATGCACAGCATTTATGTTCAGAATTACAAACACTCTAAAATACAACTGGTCTGCTTCTAGAAAGTTAGGCTAAGAGGTTACAGTGGATCAAATACCTGTACAAAGGTTGTCAGCCCAAATTTACTAAGAGATAAGCAAGCAATGTGACCTCTTTTTCTTATATCCACACCCTCCCCCAACAAGCTTTTTAAATATATAAACTCGGTGTAAGGCAGACCACTAAGGGTATATCACAAAGAAGCTGACAACTTTCAAAATGCTTTTAAGATAGGAAACTAAATAAATTTGAGTAATTGTTATTATAATAAAAGGGAGGGAAAAAACACCAGCTTTTCTGCTACAGATTTTGCTGACTAGAGCTTCCAAAAGTAATTCACAAGGATGTAACCTAATGTCTGCAACACAGGAAAGTATGCTCAAAAACAAAATATGATCAAAACTGGGAACAGAAAGCTGTAAGACCCAAATTTAAGACTGACAGTCTTCCTTATTCTCACCTCAGAAGAACGAAAAGAAAAGAAGTTTTTAACCTGCACAGTCTTCTGGGGCAAAAAGGGAGCTGAAACCATAAGAACCCCTTCAGGTTCTTGCAAGAACACAGAAGAAATAAATCACTGAACCAAGAAGAAACTGAAGCTCAATTTCTGAGTCGCAAGCTATAAACAGGACCAGGAAGGCTCCTGAGAAGAGGCTCCCTACTAGCAAAAGAGAGAGAAAGACAAAAAAGAGCAGCTTTCGATGGAAGAAATTTCACGGAGACAAAGACAGCTTAACCCCAGAGTCGAGAACGGACCCCAGCTGCTTCAGGCACGCAGGCCTAACGGCTTTGGCAACAACATACCTCTCATCTACAAACAACATTAGGAGGCTGAAGTGGAGCCGCTTTCAAGTCACGAAGGATCACATCTTTCTGTTTTCTGCGTAGTCTTTGGGCACAAGGGAGCCCAGCTCTCCTTCCTGGAGTGCCACACGGCCCCCAGTCGTTCCTGGACACCCCTGGAGCCATGGTGACAGCACCGTAACAAAGCTAAGGACTCTAAATCAGGTGTCCTCACAAGCCCAGACAGACAGGATTACTCACCAAGCAAATGAGAAAATGTACACCTGGAAGAGGCTGAGAAATTCATCCAGGTTTACAAGATGAGTCAGTAGGCAAAGCAGGATTTGAATTCAGGCTTTGCCTTCAGATAGTATCAGAGCTTGACTCCCAGCCCTTGGTCAGCAGATACTGCGTTCAGTGTTCTCCAGAGTTAGAGTCAGCCCAGGTCAGGTTCTTGGCTGACTAGAACAGGGAAAGGAAAAATTTCCCTCAAGGCTTCAGGAAAAGGAGAAGTCAAATTATTAAACGCAGAGCTCTTATGCTAAAAGGTCCAGATGCCCTTCTACCTCGCCAATCACATTCCTCAGCCAATCAAAATAAGGCACTAGATTTTAAGAAACTAGTCGTTTTAAGCTCTGACTGGAAGTTGGATTGCATTTCCCCAAATTTCCAAACAAAAAACACTAAGGGGGACAAGAAAGATGCAAAAGCAATTACAGCCAGCCAGCAAGTGTTTACTGAATATCTAGGCGCTCAGCACTACTCTAGGAGCTGAGGAGCCTAGAGCCAATGAGAGCATTCCTGCCCTCAAGGAGCTTATAAGATTATTTATGTAATAAAAAGTGACACTTTCAAGTACTGATAAATGCTAGGAAGAATATATAAATAGTAATGCTGTTTAGAGGGGACAGATTAAAGGGGGGAAATCAAGAATTCAGAATCATTTCAATTTTCTATTACTATGAGCCTGAGAAAATATGAATAAGGAGAAACATTAAAATATTTTCATTCAAATTAATACTACAATATAATCCAATATCACTTCTTATTTTTAAATAACTACATGCTGCTGCTGCTAAGTCACTTTAGTCATGTCTGACTCTGTGTGACCCCATAGACGGCAGCCCACCAGGCTCCCCCGTCCCTGGGATTCTCCTGGCAAGAACACTGGTGTGGGTTGCCATTTCCTTCTCCAATGCATGAAAGTGAAAAGTGAAAGTGAAGTCGCTCAGTTGTGTCCGACTCTTCGCAACCCCATGGACTGCAGCCCACCAGGCTCCTCCGTCCATGGGATTTTCCAGGCAAGAGTACTGGAGTGGGGTGCCATTGCCTTCTCCGTAACTACATATATAAGACTAAATTTGAAATAGCCTTCAAAGGAAGCATTCTTACCTCAAAACTTACAGCAAACTTAAAGCCTTTATGCAGATGGCAGTGCTGCTGCTGCTGCTGCTGCTAAGTCACTTCAGTTGTGTCCGACTCTGTGAGACCCCATAGACAGGGGCCCACTGTCTCTGGGATTCCAGGCAAGAACACTGGAGTGGGTTGCCATTTCCTTCTCCAATGCATGAAAGTGAAAAGCGACAGTGAAGTCGCTCAGTCGTGCCCGACTCTTAGCAACCCCATGGACTGCAGCCTATCAGGCTCCTCCGTTCATGGGATTTTCCAGGCAAGGGTACCGGAGTGGGGTGCCATCGCCTTCTCCGAAATAACTACATATATAAGACTAAATTTGAAACAGCCTTCAAAGGAAGCATTCTTACCTCGAAACTTATAGCAAACTTAAAGCCTTTAATCATATGGCAGTAAGATCCCAATATTTATCCACCAATGTTTATCATCCACTGACTGATAAAGATGAGTGGTAGAATATAACACATATTTAAAATAATACTTTTATGGAACGTTCACTGAATGTTTGCAGCATACCTGACAGCGCTAACTAAGCATTTCTCTCCACATTATCTCATTATCTCCTCACAGTGACACTATGAAGATAGTGTCCTATCATTATCCCCATTTACAAATCACAAAACTGAGGCTTAGAAAAGTTAAATGATCTGCCCATGTGGAGGAGAGGTTCGAAATTCAAACAGATGTCAAAGTAGATGCTCTGACCACTCTACTATACTGCTTCTATAGTACAAGCAGTGAACCTTAGATACAGAAAAAAAAAAACTCTTTTTCAAGTCTTTACACCTATGTGACAGAGAGTTAATTCAGGAGACAGAGAAGGAATAAATCTGAATAACTCCAAGTCAGAACACAGGGCTATAACCGTAATTCCACAAGATCCACAACTTAACCTCCCTACCTATAAAGGAGCTAACCTCACCTGCGCTAACCATTACTCGCCCCCTGGTAGGCTGTGTTAATTATTATCTGTAATAGATACACAGATCATCTGTTGAAAGAGATAAGGAAAACTACAGTGTCATGATTATTACTGCCTTGACGCTAGAGCAAAACACCAGAAACTGATGGAAGGAAACTATGTGGCACCAAGAGTGCAGGGTTTGAGGGACTACCCTGGTGGCCCAGTGGCTGAGGCTCCGCACTCCCAACGCAGGGGGCCAGGGTTTGATCCCTGGTCAGGGAACCAGACCCCACACGCTGCCACTAATGAGTCTGCACGCCGCAACCGAAGATTTCACACCCCACCAGGAAGACTGAAGATCCGTGTGCTGCAATTCAGAGCTGGTGTAGCCAGGACTGGAACAGGAAGGCAGCGTTCAGGAATAATTTAGCTACTTGTTTTATCTCTAATTTTCTTTCTTTTAAAAAAAGTTTATTAAAGCAATACATATCATATGACGCAGCAATTGCACTTGGGCATTTATCCAGAGAATGTACATTCACACAAAAAAATTGTACACAAATGTTTATAGCAGCTTTATCTGTAATAGTCAAGAACTGGGGAAAAACTCAGAAGTTCTTCGGTGGGCAAGTCATTAAACGAAACTAAGGCATATCCAAACCCGGGAATACTACCCAGCAATTAAAAAGAAGCTATTGATACATGCAACTTGGATGACACGCCAAGGAATTACACTGCACTAGGGAAAGAAAAAAAAAAAAAAAACAATCCAAAAGGCTACATTCTGGGAATTCCCTGGCTGTCCAATGGTTAGCACTCAGTACTTTTCACTGCCTGGGCCAGGTTCAATTCCTGCCTAGAAACTAAGATCCCACAAGCCATGGAGCGGCCCCCCAGCAAAAAGATTTTAATTAAAAAAAAAAAGTTACATACTATACAATTCTATTTATGTGACCTTCTTGAAATGACAAAGGAAGACATGCTTGTGGGATTACGGAGCTGGGGAAGGGAGGCGCTGGCCGCCTTCCCCAGAGGATGTTTCCCAGATTCTCTGCACAGAAACTCAACTGCACTGCCACCTCATGGTGACGGGGAGGTGGGAGTGACCACAAAAGGGCATCGAGACCCTGTGGGATGGAAACATTTGGCATCTGGACTGTACAGTGGCAGCACCCCGGCTGTTAACAGTGTATACTATGGTTTTCGAAGATGCTCCCACTGCCATTGGGGGAAAATGGGTACAGGGCACACGGGATCTATCTCACTGTCATTTCTTAAAACTGCCTGAAACCTAAAATTATCTGTAAACAAAGGCTAATCAGGAAAAAAGGAAAAAAAGAACAAAACAAAAGGTAACACATGCCTCTTGCAACAAGCAAAACAACAGTCTGTGGTCAACAGATTTTGTTTTCTGTATCAAAATGGGATCATATATACTGTACGTTAACATAAAGCCTGCCTTCTTTACCTGTCACACAGGGACTCCCCTGGCAGGCCAGTGGCTGGGACTCTGTGTTTCCAATGTAGGGGGTATGGGTTCAATTCCTGATTGAGGAAATAAGATCCTACAAGCCACATGGCCAACTTCTTTTTTTTAATCACTAGATCATAGAGAGCTGGCGGGAGGAAAAGTCTTTAAGTGCCAAGCAGGATGGCAGGTATAGAATATTTTCTGATTGGGGCAAATGTTTCTAATGCGCGCGTGCTGTCGCTGAGTCAGGTGCCTTCAGCGAGAGCACAGTATAGAAGCGGCATTCTAGAGAGATCTGCAGAAATGCGAGGTCTGCAGCAGCTCTTCCAGGATCCTACCACCTTCTCTGCCTCCTCCAAGTAGCCATCCTTATGGGCCCAGGAAGAAATGCTAAATGATTTCTTTTGAGCAAAAACTTGCAAGAGGGGATAATTCTTCCACATACTGAAGACACAGCAAACAAGCTTCCCTGAAAATATATTTCCCCTTCAAGCAGAAGTGCAAAATATCTTGTTAATAACAGTGCAGACTACCACAATTAAGGGCTTCATGTTTTGCGTACTCCATCTCCAGAGCCCCTTGCTACCCCTTTGCCATTTTACAGACCAAAAGCCGGCTTGATGTGAAATTACTCGCTGTGATCAAACAGCCAGGACGTGGTGAAGATGGCATTCAAAGCTACAAGTGCTTTCCCCACTTTATCAGATGCCTTTCCATTTAGCATGTCTGGGGGGACTATATATGTGCCAGGACCTATTATAGGTGACAGTGACAGACAGAGAAAAAACCAACAAATAGAACACAGAAAAGGTCTCCAACATCAGAGTTTTCTGAAGGCAGCAGCAGTATACTGGAACTGTAACTACCATATTGAAACATGGCAAGTGTTATACAAAGTGCTATGGGTTTGAAAAATCCAACCATCAGCCCCAAAGCAAGAGACTCTCTCTCACATTAGCTTCCTTACAATTGTTCTTAGTTTCAGTTCCATTTGGAAAGTCACATGTTTTTCTCTGTGATCCTTGGCAAAAGGTGTGCAGTGGCCTTCTATACAAAACACTGCCCCAGACATGCTCAGTATGAATGGAAGCTTGCCAGCTCAAATCAGCAGGAAGCTCCTTAATGCTGTAATGCTTTGAAATTTTGGCAATGAAAAGAAATGAATGTTTTTAGTCAAATCATGGATGTACAGAGTTAAATGTGACTTCGACATCACTTTGAATACAGAGTCTTAAAAAGGTATAAACCCACTTGCCCATTTTTATAAGACTCACAAGGGCAGCTCTCAGACAAAAAGCCCAGGTCTCTCAACTCACTGTATGGCATTCCTTTCCACTCTTTCTTCTTTATGGTCAATGAAAACAAACTTAGTGATGTTCAAGGTTTTCTCCTTTCATCAACGATAGACGCATTCATGAATCATATGCAGTTTAAAGACGAACTTTATCATAAAGAGGAATGCTAGGCACCCCTGAGATATATATATATACACACAGAGGTAAAGGAGATCCTTTATTTCTACCTCACCTACCCTTGATATGGAAGAAGCTCTTCAGGCATTTGGGAGGGAGATGTTAATACACTAAAAAATTGCCATCACCCACATATGTCATCAGTATCTTAGCAATAGCTAGTACTGAGGGGATATCTATTGATACTATAAGCCAGGCACTCAAGAGTATTTACATGCTATTCCTTATGCTTACAAACACTCTCGAAAAGGGTGTTATATCGTCATGTATATTGGTGCACACCAGGTTTAAAGAAGAATCCCCAAACCCCACAGCTGCCCAGGGGCCAGACTAGAATTTAAACTCTAGAGTTCATGCTCTTCTCCCACTCCATGCTCCCCAGGAAGAGAATATCTGTCCTGTCTGTACATGTGGCTGTGACATCAAGTAGCCTCAAACGTCGACATTATTTCTTGAATGGCAATTATGTAATTTAGCCATCTTTTCAATCTTCGGGTTGTCTTAACTAATTTTCTTTCACGATTCCTTGGTGGTCTTCCATGTTTTCTTCCTTTTTTTTTTAAGAAGCAAAATCCTTTGTCCAAATGATATCTTATGTGAAAACACTAAAATATAAAACAGATCAAACCAAATATAAAACATAAAATATAAAAATACCATATATATATATGTGTGTATGTATATATATATATATACATACACACATATATATATGAAATGCCAACCTGCTCCAATATTCTTATCTCAGAAATTCCATGGACAGAGGAGCCTGGCAGGCTTCAGTCTGTGGGATCCCAGAGAGTCAGACGGGACTGAGCACACACACATCTGTATCAGAACCAATGGAGCCGCACCACACGCTTTTCTTAAGAGCCCTGAGATCCCTCATAAGGCATCACTTTTTCTTATCCTTTACAACAGAGATGTTGCCATCCACCTTATAGGTTTCTTATGACTATTCAGTGAAGGAACAAATATAAACTTTCCAGAATACGCTAAGTATTCAAAAGTTGGCTCCCCTCTCTTTTATCCTGCAGAGGTAATAGCTGTTGCCAATTCAAGAAAGCTCAATTTGATGGTATTTTCAGTAGCAGAGACATAAACAAGTAAATGCTCCCATAGCTCAACTAAAATAAATAACCCAGCAAACCTTTCATTAAAGAGACCAATGGTAATACTCCCTCCCAGCCAAGTTTCCAGTCAATGACCCATGGATCTCAGAGCACAACTGTCCTAGCAGACCTGAGATACCCTACAAGGCACCATAACGCAGACCAAAAGTGTCACGCAAATGAGTTAGTGTTGTTCTAAGCACCTTAAATTTGGCACTTCCTGAGCTGAGCATATAAATTGGCAACTTAATACTGCATTTAATGAGTAATTTTATGCTTATTTCTACAACAGAATCTAATGTTCATTTTGCCCATCTTCTGGCTCTTATTCCTCCAAGCACCACAAACCAAAAATGGGCCGATCTCATGGGCACCTTCACCGAGGCAACATTAGCCTGGCCTTTCCTAAGAATCTATCGCCTTATCGATGAACCTATTTGCAGGGCAGGAGTAGAGACACAGAGGAAGAGAAGGGACTTGTGGACACAAGGGGGAGCGGGAGAGGGTGGGATGAACTGAAAGAGTTGCACTGAATTACATACGTTACAGTGTGTAAAAGTTACAATGTGTCAAACAGACAGCTAGTGGAAGTTGCTACACAACACAGAGCGCTCAGCCCCAGTGCTCTATCTGACCTAGAGAGGCGGGATGTGGGGGTGGGAGGGCAGCTCTAGAGGGAGGTGATATATGGGTATACCCATGGCTGGTTCCGGAGAAGGCAATGGCACCCCACTTCAATATTCTTGCCTGGAAAATCCCATGGATGGAGGAGCCTGGTGGGCTGCAGTCCATGGGGTCGCTTAGTTGGACATGACTGAGCGACTTCCCTTTCACTTTTCACTTTCATGCATTGGAGAAGGAAATGGCAACCCACTCCAGTGTTCTTGCCTGGAGAAGCCCAGGGACGGGTGAACCTGGTGGGCTGCCGTCTATGGGGTCACACAGAGTCGGACACGACTGAAGCGACTTAGCAGCAGCAGCAGCAGCAGCATGGCTGGTTCACGCTGCTGACGGACAGAAACAACACAACATTGTAAAGCAATTATCCTCCAATTAAAAACACATTTTAAAAAAGAATCTATTGTCTTAGTCTGCTACTGAAAATGTTCTCCCTTTTCTGTATGTGTAACAGGAGACTAAGTCCATTTTCTCAGGAAAAAGGTTCTCAGTCCCAATCTAAGCCCAACCAACAATTCTCAAATCACCAACTTTATGGAAACTGCAGGTGTTGGCTTTGATCCCTACAGCTTAGGGAAGAATCACAACAATAATACATCATACCATCATGAAAAGGCTCGTTTATAATAAAGAACACATCCCTAAGCATTCAACATGTAAGCCAAGAAGGTTCAGAATGCTAATCTTCTATTTCACCAGGAGACCTTGAGCAATTCACCTACTCTGTAACGATGATTTCTTCATAAGGAAAATGAAAATATACTATTAAAATGCCAGCAACACTATCTGATTAACCATTACACTAATATTTCCTGGGGTTAACAGGGACCTCAGCGAGTCATCTTTGTCGTTGCCCGCATTTCTGAACAAGCCCACACTGACATCATGCTAGAAAGATCTTTACAAAGTCTTTGGGAAAGATATTTCACAATCCTCCCTGGTTAACATTTAAGTATCTTGTAGTCAGGAAGTTCTTTCTAACTTGTAATCTATATCCCTTCTGTTGCAATTAAAACACATCTCCTCTTGTCTTGTCCACTATGGAAAGAGAACATCTGCTTAACACCACCTGAACAACATTCCTTCAAGAGATTATAAAATATAGGAAGCCTATTTCAAACAACTTCATGTAAATGCAACATGGCTTTAAATGGGTCACCTAGACAAAGGACATAATTAAGAGCCTTAAACTACCAGTTCCATTACTGACTTGCTCTGAAGACGATAGGAAATTAAAACCATGCAGATGCTGCACCTCAATTACGCCATGAGTAAAATGCAAAGAATAAATCCAGTAACGGAGAACTCAGTTCCTAAAAAGTTAAACATATAGGAAAGAGAGTCTCAATCCCAATCTAGGCCAACAACTCACAAATCACACACGCTCTATAGAGACCACAGGTGTTGGCTTTGATCCCTACGTTTCAGAAAGAATCATTAACAATTACATTAGCACAGGGCTCTGCAATTCCACTCCCAGGTACACACCCCAAACAACTGAGAGCAAGTACACACACATTCATGTTTACAGTAGCCCTATTCATAATATACACATGTGTGTGTGGTGTGGTGTGTGTGTGTGTGTGTGTGGTGGAACTAGTCCAAATGTCCGTTAACAGATGAATGGATCAACAAATTACAGGGGGTGTGTGTGTGTGTAGACATACACGTACACCAAAGGTTACATATCGGCTGATTCCACTTACATGAACTATTTAGAACATATCAATGCAGAGAGACAGTGCAGATAGCTGGATTTCAGAGGGAGAAAAAATTTTTAAAAACTGCTCAATTGGGAAGAGGATTTACCATGGAATGATGGAAATGTTTTGAAACTAGACAGAGGTAGCGGTTGCAAAATATTATTGCAAATGCCAATTTAGAACATATCAATGCAGAGAGACAGTGCAGATAGCTGGATTTCAGAGGGAGAAAAAATTTTTAAAAACTGCTCAATTGGGAAGAGGATTTACCATGGAATGATGGAAATGTTTTGAAACTAGACAGAGGTAGCGGTTGCAAAATATTATTGCAAATGCCACTGAACTGTTCACTTTAAAATGGTTAATTTTGTGTTATGTGAATTTTACCTCGATAAATTATTTTAAAAGAAAAAAAAAAAAAACTGCTAGGAGAACTAGCGAGCACAATTACCATAAAATCCTTAGCCTTTCCCAGGAAAGTCATCATACAAAATTCTAGGTAGAATAGTGGCCAAAATGTTTAATATTACCTCAATATACCCAATTAAACTTTGAGTACAGAGTGTGTAAAAGGCAAACAAAGCAGAAACTGAAATAAAAGTCTATAGTCATAATTACAAAGTATCCTACATAGAAAGAAGAGTCAATAAACAGGTGAATGAATAAAGAGAAATAAAATAAATAACGAAGCATATCAGCTAATTAGCTATGGAATGAGCTTTAAAAACCAATAATATTGAAGTACAAAAGACCCACAAGGTAGGGAGTAAGACAGAAAGGCTAATGATAGCAAAGCTGAAAAGTACCTAAGCCTTAAACTCTGAGGCCACATATAAAGACCATGAGAATCGTTATCTCATCATTGCAAATCTCCTCATTCCCTCTCCGCTTTCTGCTTTAACGCAACTCTTTTGCAAGACACCAAGGGTAAAGCAGCCAAGGACACCAAAATGAGATGGGATGGTTCCTATGCTCCTGGACGTTCTAATGGAACTTCTTTTTGTTAAAGTCTTACTTAAAAAAAAAATTTATTCATTTATTTGACTGAATCACATCTTAGATGTGGCATGAGGGATCTTAGTTCCCTGACCAGGGATCAAACCCAGGCCCCCTGCATCGGGAGCCCGGGGTGCAACGACCAGGGAAGCCCCAAAGTCTTACTTCTTATGGGAAGACAGACATGCTCATCATCAAAGTACACCAACCATCCCCACTCCCCCCCTTTTCACTTCAGCGCCGCTCCTGCTATGATCATCAGTGATCTCTGTTTTGCTAAATCAAACAAAATATAGGGGGTCACTTCCTCTTGGAAACACACTCCTCTCTCAGTTTCTGAGATTTTCTCCGAAATTCCTTGGAGCTCGGTGCTGAGAGATCTTCTAATCCTAGTCTTGGACACCTTTCGTCTGGGTAAATGCATCCCTTTTCCTTGGCTGTAAATACTACCTATATACCACAGGCATCCAGATTTATTTCCAGCACCACTTCTGAGCATTAGCTCAGTAACAGCTTACTTGATGTCTCCGTTTATATTATTTCACAGATAAGCCACATTGAGCACGATGAAACTGAGGCGTTCCCTCAATCTTCCTGATAGTTGGAATCTCCTCCTCCTCCTATGCTTCCATCTCAGAACTAGCAATTTAATCTACCTAGATACTCACACCAGAAATCTGGGAATCATACCTGATACCTCTCTCTTTCCACATATCCAATCCATAGTCTTCCTGTTCTCATTCTAAAATATCTACTGTATCTACCTTCCTGCATTTCCTATGCCTACAGCCTAATCCAAACTATCATCATCTTTTGCCTGGACCACTACGTGTGCGCGCGTGCTAAGTTGTTCAGTCGCTTCCAACTCTGCGACCCCATGGACTGTACCCCGCCAGGCTCCTCTGTCCACGAGATTCTCCAGACTAGAATACTGGAGTGGACTCTCATGTCCGCCTCCAGGTTAGATCTTCCCAACCCAGAGATCCCCCCGGTGTCTCGGGCGTGTCCTGCATTGGCAGGTGGGCTCTCTGCCACTGGGAGGAACTGCCGCTAGCTCTTTACCACTAGTGCCACATGGGAGCCCCTGCTGCTGCTGCTGCTGCTGAGTCGCTCCAGTCGCGTCCGACTCTGTGCGACCCCACAGACGGCAGCCCACCCGGGTCCCCCGCCCCTGGGACTCTCCAGGCAAGAACACTGGAGTAGGCTGCCATTTCCTTGGGAAGCCCCTAGACCCCTATAAATCACCCTAATTATCAGACGTCCCCCAACTTCCTCCTCTTCCAGATTTTCCACAATTTCCAATTTTTTCCCTCAAAGATTTCCAAAAATTTCCACAATGTAGCCAGAATAATTTTTTAAAAATCATGTATTAGGTCACAACATTCATTCTTAAAACGTTCAAAGGCTTCCAATTATACTGAGGGGGAAAATACAGCATCCTTGACACAGTCCTGCCTAAGTCTCTCTCTTCTCCCTATGCCCCCATTCTCCCTCCTGCTCACTGCATTCAAACCACACCAGGCGTCTTTCGGGCTCTCCAACGTGCCAAGTTCTTTCCTACTCCAAGGCTTTCACGCATGCTATTCCCTTCCATTCTCCTTTAATCCTTCTCATGTCTGCCTAAACCTCACTTCTTCAGAGAAATCTCCCCCAAAGCTCCAATACAATTCATGCCCCCCACTATAATCCTTTTTACTTTTCCATCATAAAACTCTGCACACTATATAATTATATATTTGCGTATTTTTTGTTTGCTGTCTCTCTCTCCCTCTGGATCACACTCTCCATAAGGGCATAAACAATATGGTTGGGCTTTTTTCCCCCTCACTGTAGCCCTGGTATAGTAGCAGTAATTTAGAGAGTTTAGAATTGTTTCGGGGAAGGCAATGGCACCCCACCCCAGTACTCTTGCCTGGAAAATCCAATGGACGGAGGAGCCTGGTGGGCTGCAGTCCATGGGGTCGCTAACAGTTGGACAGACTGAGTGACTTCACTTTCACTTTTCTCTTTCATGCATTGGAGAAGGAAATGGCAACCCACTCCAGTATTCTTGCCTGGAGAATCCCAGGGACGGGGGAGCCTGGTGGGCTGCCGTCTATGGGGTCACACAGAGTCGGACACGACTGAAGTGACTTAGCAGCAGCAGCAGCAGCAGCAGAACTGTTTAAAGTAGTTTGGAATCAGAATAATTTAGGGATCAGGAGTGGGGGAGCCAGGCTGCTTGGATTCAAATCCTGGTTCTGCCACTTACTTTTGAGCTCCATGACCTTGAGCAAACTGCCTAACCTCTCTGTGCCACCACGTCCATATCTGTAAAATGGACAGACCCAAAGCCTCCGCGCCATCAGGCTGTCCTAAGAATGAAGAGAGTGAGTGGCGCAGCGCCTGCCTGCCGCGAAGCGCTTCCGTGAGCGGGGCTCTGACCACCCGCCCCAGAGGCATTCGGGAGACACTCCCTGCATGAGTGACTGGGGAAAAGACTTCACTATCATCTTAAACAGGCTTTTGTGAGTGATACAGCAAGAATCTTACAGAGATTTGGAGATAAAGACAGAAACAGTTAACGCAAAGACTGAAGAAACCCAAAGTTTATAATGGCATAAAGGGACAAGAGTAATAAAAAAAAAAAAACTAACTTGACTGGATGCTCAGTCTTCATAGCTAAGCAAAAAAGCAGTTCACTTTTACAGAAATTTACCCAAGGAGACCTGGTAGCTTTGATTTTTCCTTAAAGTATCACCCTCTTCCACAGCTTTAATCATTTTCTTCAAGATCCTTCAAGCACCAACCACAGTCCAAAATACATGGTAAAATTCACCTAACTTTACTAGATACCAGTATTAGCAGAAATTTTAGATACTGATGTTTTCTACCTGTTTTGCAAGAAGTGTTTTTCTGTGCCTAAAACAGCTCTGGACTGTTTTGCTACACAT
Organism: Oreotragus oreotragus; assembly: GCA_006410675.1. Classification (NCBI taxonomy): domain Eukaryota; kingdom Metazoa; phylum Chordata; class Mammalia; order Artiodactyla; family Bovidae; genus Oreotragus; species Oreotragus oreotragus. The sequence goes on along the minus strand of SJYX01015768.1, from coordinate 223,116 downwards.
ATTACAGAGTTCCCCAAGTTCTGCCATCGATCTTGTATCTGGAACCCTTCCAGACCCTGTTGCTTTGGTGGTTTCCTCCTTTCCAGCCAAAGGCTCATCCTCTTATTTTAAGTTACTCAGAAGGACACTGAGGGGAAGGAGGGACAATTTATGTGCTTTGTCCCTTATTCCTACTTCTTATTCAAGCTTTCTCAAAAGACCCTAAACTTCAATCTCCGCATCACTATTATCTGTTCTGCTTTTGAGAAACATATAATCTCTAGCTTGCTGTAATGATACTGAAAACAATTTGACAGCTGGAGTATACAGTGAAATGTGCTATTCCAAATGTTTCACATATGTCAACGCAGTTAATTCTCACAACCACCATATGATGTTCTACAGATGAGGAGAGGCACAGAGAGGTTAAGAAACTTGCCCAAGTCACAGAGCTAGTAAGTACTGGCACTGTAATTTGGACCCGGACTGCCTGCCTTCAGTCAGGACCACGATGCTATTATTTCAAGAGTTTGGCGAGAGACATTCTTCCACCTTGTTTCCACGGGTCAGCTAGACTGAAAACTCCAATTCTCTCCCCAAATCAAGGATGCATATGAATCCTCTCCAACTCGGCAAAATTTCAGATGTTTCATTGTATCATTGGCATGTATACCTGCAGCAACGTAATTTTGGTTCATGGGAGAATGTATGTTCTATCCTGGGAAGTAGAAATAAACAAACAATGAAATCATGAAATGTGAAATTTGCCTGAGTTAATTCTGCAGACATAAATATGATTCCAGTGCGTAGCTGAAAAAAATGTTTGCAAAATGCTTTTAATTTCTTGAAGGAAAAGTACCAAACAAGATTGTAGGTGTTATTATTAATATATACACACTCAACAGCAGCCTACATTTTCCCTCTCCTAATTTCACAATTCTCCTAAGTCTCTCCCTTTGCGAGCATGCCAAGTCACTTCAGTTGTGTCCAACTCGTATGTGACCCCATGGATTGTAGCCCACCAGGCTCCTCTGTCCATGGGATTCTCCAGGTAAGAATACTGGAGTGGGTTGCCATACCCTTCTCCAGAGGATCTTCCTGACCCAGGCAGGGATAGAACCTGAGCCTCCTGTTGCTCCTGTATACAGGCGAATTGTTTACTGCTGAGTTATAAGGGAAACCCCAAGTCTCTCCCTTTACATAAAGCTAAATATTTCAGTTTATTATCTGCTATGAACATATGAAGGCCCGTACGCAGTTTTCGAATTCACTGAACTCAACTTTCAAAGAATAGCTTTTTCAGGGAAAAAACTAATAAATGGAAACTATAAGAAGTAAAAATTAAATTCAGTAGTCAAGCATGCTGTATATTCATTAAGTCACGGTTATCCTTTACTAAGCCAAATTATCAACCCTAAGAGCAAAGGAAGAGAGAACAAGCCAGAAAAGACTACACTCAGCCACAAACAAGCCAGGACTAACTGGAATAGAGCGAGTCACAGGCAGCACCTAAAACTTCTCTCCCTCGCAACTTCCAAGGACATGCTCGTTGACACAAACACATTAGTAAGCTTCTCCAGGGCACTTAATGTTTGTCGCTTCTATTTTCCATGACTGTCAGGCACAATGCTGCCTTCAAAGAAGTAAGCGGACAGAGAACCCAGACGACATCAAGTCATTGTTGCTGCAAGATAGCACAGACGTTAACATTGGAAGACCACCGTATCTTTCCAAAGCAGCTTCATGGATCTTCTTTTTATCAACAGAAGTTATTACAATAGCAGCATTATCTTTCCCATTCGTTCAATACAGACACATAAAAGCGCTCAAAGCCTTGAATTTGAGTCCTGCCACTGCTACATACGTGCTGTGTGATCTGGGACAAATCATCCACTTCTCTGTGATCTGAGTATCCATGGGGAAAATAATACGTACCTTCAAGGACTGTTCTGAGCATTAAGTGAGATTAACACTTGCAAAGGACACGACACAGTAACGCTCAATAAAGGAAAGTAACCTTCCCTATGGCCTCCTTAAATAGTCCGCACAAGATTTCTCAGCTAGTAACAAGGTAAACCTAGGACTTAAACCGAGGCCGCCTGATTCCTTAATCTGTTTTCTGCCAGCCCCATCGCTTTGGCAGACTGCCGCATCCTACTGACACATGTATATATTGACAATAATTGATCACAAAATTTTTATCTATCAGTAACTAATTTTAGCATTGAGAAAAAGGGACCCAAAAAACCTGATCTAATTAACTTGGGGGGAGGAGGGGTTTGAAAATATAAAACATCAATTATATCCCCAAGCCGCAGCAGAGGTGATACCACAGCACTTCCGTACAAACAAAAAAATATGACAAGAAACAGAAAGTTCTCTCTGGGTTTATGAGGAACAATTGGAGAAAGAAACGAGCATGACTATGATTAAAGGAACTTAAAAAACCTTAGTTTTTTTTTTTTTTTTGGTAAACCAAACCACTGGGCAAAAAGATCTGCATCCCATTCCAAAATAACTCGATCAGGGCTGAGAAGTATCTTTAAAAAAGAGAACGCAGTGTGCGAACAAGACTGTTTCTTCCAAGTCTTTTAAGAGTTAGAGAAATGGGAAGAGTGAGATAAACTACCAATGTAAATTGTCGACATTCACGAAGGTCCTTGAAGACCATAAATCTTTGTTTTGGATTCAGTATTAATAAGCAGCATAAAGGAGCATGATCAAAAGGATAAAAGTTTCATAAGTAACTTAACACAACTTGAAAATATTTTGAAAATTATACAGTATAAAACTAAGCTATTATTCTGTTAATAAAAATAAACAACTGCTTTCAAGTGATATATATGTAACTAGTCTTTTTCAAGTGGTATACATAACTCCTTTCAGGGTAAGTTCTAAAAGACATTCAAAGAAGTCCACATCTTTAACAATCCCCAAGAACTTTCTTACTAAAAGAGAAGACAGAATAATTCAGCCACATTCGGAATTTGTAAATTCTGAAAACAAAGGCCAGAAGAGAGCTTGACCTGACGTTAGCAGAACACAAGATTTAACCCAGAAAGGTAAAAGTTGAGTGAACGTCTACCACAAAGCAGGGGGGAAGCTGATAAGAAGCTCTACCCCTTTCCACCACAACCAAATTCCTTGTCCTCTTCAACTCACCTTAAACCTCTGCTAATTATTTTCCACGGAAGCATAACAAAATACTCCTAACATTTCTTCCTGACACAGCGAATTTCATTTCTTATTTAGCATTCATTAGGAGCCACTAACTCTAAATTCTATGCAGGACCTATCAATCTCCAGGGGAATATATCCCTCCCTTCTCTAAATTCTTTCTTGTTGTCATTGTTCAGTAAATTCTGTCTCTTTTGCAACCCCATAGACTGTATAGCCTGCCAGGCTCCTCAGTCCATGGGATTTCCCAGGCAAGATTATGGGAGTGGTTTGCCATTTACTTCTCCAGACATTCTTCCCGGATCAGGGATCGAACTGGGGAAGCCCTCTAAATTCTTTTCTCTGATATTAAATTCTCTTCTGTCATAGAAACTTTTTCAGAGAACACACATTAGCCTAACTTCCCAATATAGATTCTCCATAAAGACACTCTAGTGATTCTTCATTAATCTCTTCCTGGGAGCACTCAGGATCTGGCAATTGGGAAATCACTCAAGATAAAGGGCCCTACATTTAAATCCTGCTGACCTCACTAAAATGATGATGATAATGATAATACAAAGAAAAAACAATAATCCTTCCAAAACTCATGTGAGAAGTCTAAATTTGTTAAAGTACATAGACTTGTATAGTCTCACTCCAAGGACTACAAATTTAGTCTCTTCTCCCTTAAGAAAATCCAACTCCTACTGATTCTAAATTTGTACTATGGAAATACTTATTCAACCTAGAATGACCTCTAGGTTGATTATTTTTTTCAACAAAGAAATTACACAAATTAGAATCATGCCACTAAATCCAATGAAAATAAAATGAGGAAGAACATTTAGTCTCCAAAGTTTCCCGGCTAGGAGAGAAAAGGAAAAGATAATGGAATTCCCATATTTAAACTTTCGATTTAAATATGTCAATATTTGAATGATTTCTACACATAGCCTTTTAAACTCTAGTATATGCAGTAACTAAGTCACTAATGAAATACACAACACCGGCACAAAAGCGACTCCTTGGGTTTTATTCGGATTCTTCCTAGAAAGCAGTCTCTCCGGACAAATATCTGACTTCAAAATCTTGACCATCCTCTTCAGGACGTTAAGTACTTAACACCACAGTTGAAAGACTTTCAGTGAGAAACAGACTGAGAGGAAGGAGACAAAGTATCAACGCGAAAGCAAGCCAGACAGCAAACAACATTTTCTATCAAAAAACAAAAAGAAATTGTCATGACTCCTCCCGCTAAAATGACAGACTTTCAAAGCAAAACCAGCCGCAAGACTGCGTGTTCCCTTTACTTCTGAAGTCTCCAGGGACGGAGTCTACCTATATTCCTCTGAAGGAGGGACTAGAGAGACGATCAACGACAAATCACTTTGTGGATAAAATGACGGGTTAAGTATGGGACGGCGGGGGGCGGGGGGGACACACAGTGAACTGGTAAACAACGAAAAAATGAATTCACGGTGCATTTAAAGATCTGTGCTGGATACGGGGAAAGTCACGTCCCAGATCAACCTCAGTTTCCCTATCCAAAAAAAGGCGAGAACGTGACACTTGGCTCAGAGGAAGCGGAGGGTCCCGCGGCCTCAAGCCTCCACCTAGTCAAGGGTCCCTTCGAAGGCCGGACTCGGAGTGTCCCCCAGTGCAACTGAGTCGTGACACCCGGAGCCTTTGGGGGGCGGGAGGCCAAAGCGCGCAAAGCTCTACCCGTTCCTGGAAAGCGGCTTCCCCCAAACACTGGGGGTACCGACACCCTCCCCGGACCCAAAGAACCCTCCCTCCCGGACCACTCCAGGCGGCAACCCCAGCATCCCTCCCTCCTTCCGGCTTCTCCTTCCGCTGCCCGCCGCCTCTCCGACCGCGCCCCCGAACGCCGCCGCCGTGTAGCTCCTCCTGTGCCCGAGTCTCCGCGGCCGACCGGCCCTCCCGCCCACCCACCCGCCTGCGCCAAGGTCTTCCGAACCCGGCAGCGGAAGGATGCCGGGCCGGGGCCTCCCAGGCTCCTCCTGGGCCTACCTGCGAGGCAGGCGGGGGCTCGGTTTGCAGCCCAACGGGTGGACTGAGCCGCGCACTAGAAGGAGAGGCAAGAAGGAAGCGAGGGGTCCGCTCCGCCGACAGGCGGGAGAAAGCAGCCTGAGCGCGGGGGCCTCGCGGACGAGACAGCCTTCGACCCGGCGCCGCCGCCGCCGCCGCCGCTGCCGCTCGGGAGACATCAAGCGAGAAGAGGGCGCAGGAGATCACCGAATAGACGAACGCCCCAGACCTCAAAGGAGGAGCGCCCAAGCAATCGTTCAGGGAACCGCAGTCGAGTGTCGAGAAGCAGCTTCGCTCCAACTCCCGGTCCGGCTCCTGTCCAAGGCATAAATAAACGAACCCAGATCATAAGCCGTGGAGTCAGAGTAGACTAGGCTTCTGCTATTTTCTGTGTCGAGTGTGGGCTGTCTAACTCGTTTAGAGAACCGGAATTTCTCTTGAGAATGTCGAAGGGCAAGTCATAGTATAATAACACTTTGTTACTTATGGACTCTCAACAGTATTTATCCCACCTGAGCCATTAGAGGCACAGAGAGAATCCAGGCTGAGGAACAAATAATCTCTATTCAAGCTCCAGTTAACTCCCCTAAGCATAGCAGAGAAAAGCTGGGAACGTTCAGGGTTGTGCAGTCTGATCTTACGGCAGGAAATATAATACACATACTGCTTTTATTTTATTCCAAAGGCCTAAAACCACAGGCGTGCTTCTTAATAATACATAGTAACCAATAGTCTCTTTGGGTTCTAAACTCAACGAAGTGTTATCGTCACAACTATGGCTTTTTTTTGAACTCTCTTAGTAGACAAATTAACATGGTCAGCACGAATATGGTAATATGTTCATCCCAAGCATAATTTAATAAATCATATAGATCACCACAGTATGGATTACCAACTGTGAGCAATAATAGTTTATCTTACCCACAAGCTGGAATCAAGATTGCCGGGAGAAATACCAATAACCTCAGATATGCAGATGACACCACCCTTATGGCAGAAAGTGAAGAGGAACTCAAAAGCCCCTTGATGAAAGTGAAAGAGGAGAGTGAAAAAGTTGGCCTTTGCTCAACATTCAGAAAATGAAGATCATGGCATCCGGTCCCATCACTTCATGGGAAATAGATGTGGAAACAGTGTCAGACTTTATTTTGGGGGGGCTCCAAAATCACTGCAGATGGTGACTGCAGCCATGAAATTAGAAGACACTTACTCTTTGGAAGAAAAGTTATGATCAACCTAGATAGTGTATTCAAAAGCAGAGACATTACTTTGCCGACTAAGGTCCGTCTAGTCAAGGCTATGGTTTTTCCAGTAGTCATGTATGGATGTGAGTTGGACTGTGAAGAAGGCTGAGCGCCGAAGAATTGATGCTTTTGAACTGTGGTGTTGAAGACTCTTGAGAGTCCCTTGGACTGCAAGGAGATACAACCAATCCATTCTGAAGGAGATCAGCCCTGGGATTTCTTTGGAAGGAATGATGCTAAAGCTGAAACTCCAGTACTTTGGCCACCTCTTGCGAAGAGTTGACTCATTGGAAAAGACTCATGCTGGGAGGGATTGGGGGCAGGAGGAGAAGGGGGCGACAGAGGATAAGATGGCTGGATGGCATCACTGACTCGATGGATGTGAATCTGAGTGAACTCCGGGAGTTGGTGTTGGACAGGGAGGCCTGGTGTGCTGCGATTCATGGGGTCGCAAAGAGTCGGACATGACTGAGCAACTGAACTGAACTGAACTCTCCTTAGGTGTAAAAAGAAAAGACAGTCCCAGCCCTTATTAAAGAGTATATAATCCAGTCAAAGTAAAAGCCCACATACTTACAGCATTAGCTTTATTTACAATTATTTACAATTTTCTGTAATTTTTAAAAAACCCTTTAAATGCATGAAACTATTTAAGGGGCAATTCATATGTATATATAATGCATGATAAGACCAGCATCCAAAATATGAGGACAAAACGCTTTCTTGTTTATCATTCTTTTAGAGGACTTTTCAAATGAGTAACTATTATAGCAACATTTATAAAGGGTGTTCTTTGGAAGGAATGACGCTAAAGCTGAAACTCCAGTACTTTGGCCACCTCTTGTGAAGAGTTGACTCATTGGAAAAGACTCTGATGCTGGGAGCGGGAGAAGGGGACAACAGAGGATGCGATGGCTGGATGGCATCACCGACTCGATGGACTGGATGTGAGTTTGAGTGAACTCCGGGAGTTGGTGATGGACAGGGGGGCCTGGCGTGTTGTGATTCATGGGGTCGCAAAGAGTCGGACACGACTGAGCGACTGAACTGAAGTCGTTCAGTCGTGTCCGACTCTTTGCCACCTCGTGGACTGTAGCCTACCAGGCTTCTCTGTCCATGGGATTTTCCAGGCAAGAATACTGGAGTGGGTTACCATTTCCTTCTCCAGGAGATCTTCCCGACCCAGGGATCGAACCCGGGTCTCCCGCATCAGAGGAAGACACTACCCTCTGAGCCACCAGGGAGGCCCATAACTGAACTGAAAACAAAAGAATGTGATCATCTTCCAAAAAAAAAAGTTTTAATTTATTCATATTCCCATGAAGTCCTTGGATATATCGTATAATAATTTTTTCTGTTCTTTCGATCTCACCATGTGGCTTGAGGGATTTTAGTTCCTCAATCTGGGATTGAACCCAAGCCATGGTGGTGAAAGTGCGGAGTCCTAACCACTAGAGGGCCAGGGAATTCCTCTACATAATTTTTGTTTAATTTAAGCAGAGATACAATAGCATTATTGTTTTGCATTGTATCATTTCCCTATTAAAGCCTTTAATAGTTGTTACTTTAAACGACTGCACAATATTCTGTTGAGAAGATTTACTGACCATGCTCCCCATTTTGAATATGTATGTTACTTCCAAACATTTTCCCTGTAATTGCATCTCCTGCAAAGAGGCAGCTATAATCTTATTATTTATGATTAGGACCTACTACACATAAACAAAAAGAGCAAGGAAACAAGGCAGAGGTTTATTTCTCTGTCACGTAAAAGAAATCCAGAGATGCACAGCCTACAGTAAGGTGCGGCCGCTCAGCATCAGGGACCAGGCTTCTGTCTTGTTGCTGTGACATCTTCAATAAGTGGTTTTCATCTTAGGTCCAAGACAGCTGCTCAAGCTCTAGTTATCATGTCTACATTCCAAGCAGCAGGAAGCTCAAAGAGGAAAGGCATGTCTCCTAGCCATAAGGACGCATCTTGAAAATAGCACAGAACATTTCCACTTACATTCCACTGGCCAAAATAGAGTCCCATAGCCACACCTAACTAGGAATTTGTCTTTACCCCGGGAAGCCATGTACCCATGAAAAGTCGGGGGCAAGAGGACCCTGGAGAAGAAAATGACAACCCGCTCCAGTCTTCTTGCTTGGAAAATCCTATGGACAGAGGACCCTGGTGGGTCACAGCCCATAGGGCTGCAAAAGAGTTGGCCTCGGCTTAGCAAGTAAAGAACAATAAGCAGTGTCTCCCAGGTTCCTGGAGCAAGTTGAGCAGCAGGCAAACTAAGCTTGTTTTGCTGTTCTCTCAGGGCTGGGCTTCCACTCCTACAATACATGCTTTAGAGAAGCTTCTTCCTTGGAGAGGCTTGTGGGGCTTAAGTATCTAAAGTTACAGCCCACACTCAAACTTGACCTATGCAATGACTTTATTTTGAAACCTTGATTTCAATGGGGAAAACTAACCAAGCTAATTTCAAGGCGATAGGAAGCTTTTGGCTTTTTGAATCTGGAGACTTTTATTTTGGGGAAAACACTTGAAGGCTATGCAAATATAAATCTAAAATCCACATCTGAAAATGCAGATGTTTGAGAAGCTGAGGTTAGACTGCTCTGTGAAACCAGGGAAAACGGTTTTTATTCTGCAGGCAGAGTTGCATCTTTACAGAAAAATTTCGTTAGAGAAACTGCTTCAAGTGTGACAATCAACCATTACTTATTCTTATCAAGCCTATTGGGGCAGAAGAGAAGATAACAAAAGAGCCGGGGCTGAAACCCTCAAACCTACAGAAATCTTCTCACGCTGGAGGGAGACCTGAAAAAAGCAGCCAGATCATCCTGGGATACATAACACAGACACCTTCAACTTGGTGTTCAAGAACTCAACGACTCATTTTTATGTTGATTGTTCATTACTGTATCCTGGTAGGAGTCTTCTGGAGGAGTCACTCCCTTGAAAGTAAGAGGAGGCTTCCCCTGAAGTAGGGTGACCAACTGTCCCAGTTTGCTAAGGACTAAAGAGTTTCCCAGGACACAACAGTTTCAGTGCTAAAATCCAGACAACAGAGGGCAAGCCAGGAGAGTTGGCTACCCTAAGAATAAACAAAGCCGCTGTCAACCATGTGGAAAAATTTGGAAAGACTAAACCAGGAATGAGGACTGGGACTTATTGACCTGGAGGAATTGCCTGTGATAAAGGGTGAAGGGAAGGGACAGGAGAGAAGGGGAGGAGACTGTTCCTTATGTTGCTCTGGGCTCTGAGAAATTTAACACACTGGGTGGTAGGAATCAAGTCTGAAGCTAGGGTGAGCTAACTCTGCAGCAGTACCACGAGTCATCTTATTAGGAAGCCCAGGAAGGGGGGGGCTTCCCAGGTGGCTCAGGGGTAAAGAATCCACCTGCCAAATAGGAGACACAGGTTAGACTCCTGGGTCAAAAGCAGTCAGAGGCTCTGCTGTTGCAATCCTATTTTGTTCTTTTGTCCTCTGGTCTCGGCACCTTGGGATAACGTATACATTGCAAGCTGGACAGTAAAGGTAGAAGCAGTGTAGCGATGGAGGAGCTGTAAGGGAACAGGAGAGTTCCCCGAACAGCAACTAACCATTCACAAAACAGTAGCAGGTTTTGCCTTCTCTGGGATTATTTATATAGGATCAATTTCTAGTAGTGGCATTAGTCAATGGATTGAAACATATGCACATTTTAAGACTCTAGAATGGCACCAAGCTCAGTCCTTCTATAAAGACAGCTGTATACGTAAAGGCTAGTCTCAACAGTATGAAACTGAATGTTTTGCTGGGCAAACACGGAGATTCCTTTCCAAAGGACTTTGAAATTTACCATTCTATGATTTCAAGGTCTAGTTTGCTTTTACCATATAATATCAGGGGATCTCATATCTCCTATTTGTTTATCATGAAGTGGGATCTTAGATGGTAGCCACATTAAAAAAAAAAAAAAAAAGCCTGTGAATTTTATGTGTTAGATACCTGACTGCAACTCATATTTTCCCCAGTCTTCAACTCATATTTTCTCTTCCTTTCTGCACTGCCATTCTTAATGCTGAGTCCATGATCTCTTATACTCACAATTTTGTAAAATCTAGGTGGGATCTAGGGAGCAAAAGAGCCCCGAGGATATATGTATGCACATTGGTTAAAACCCCTGCTTTCTTATTTTCTTGACTTCCTCTTAACTTCCCCCCCATTTGCTAGGGAAATCAGCAGTTAAGCTTAGCTCTTGAGTTTTCAGTTTATTATTTCAGGTAGGGATATAATCATAGTACGTCTATTCTCTATCTAGCCTCTATTTTACTCATCTCTTATACTGTTTCATATCTGATCCCATTAAGATTGTGACTTGTTTCTTTGTTCCTAAATTAGATGAACTTGCTATAGATCCTTTATAGTCCAGGAAAGGAGCTCCATCTCTACTCACTTCATTTTAAACTAAGAATGTAACAAAAAAATAAATAAATAAAAATAAACTAAGAATATGTTTATGTTCCCTCATTTGTATCATTTGGAACTGGTAAACCGATGGTGACCCAATATTGTAGTTTTTTGTTAGTATAACCTGAGACTTCTGCTGTTTTGGAACAGCTAAGGGCAAATCTGGAAGACTCTCAGGCTGACCAGATGGAATCATCTATGGAAAGATGAAGCTTACATAAGAGCAAAATCCTTGACTCTTTCCCAAAGCTATACCACAAAGATACTATATATCCACAATAAGGCCCTCAAGAGAAGACTTCTCAGGCACTTATAAAAGGCTCCTATGAGCAAACCCTTGATAATGTGGAAATACAGATCCTGATCCCTCCCCGAGATCATTTTGGGTAAAGTATAAACTATGGACTAAAAAAAACCCTGGCCTATAGAAATCCAGATCCAAAGGAGATTAAAGGAATAGATTTGAACAGTTACTTGGTGGAATTACTAGGGAATGAAATGCTCCTGGCATTTGACTGCCAGCCAATTTTAGTCTGTTGGCTGTCACCTCAGTCGTGTCCGACTCTGTGCGACCCCATAGATGGCAGCCCACGAGGCTCCCCCGTCCCTGGGATTCTCCAGGCAAGAACACTGGAGTGGGTTGCCATTTCCTTCTCCAATGCATGAAAGTGAAAAGTGAAAGTGAAGTCACTCAGTCATGTCCGACTCTTCACAACCCCATGGACTGCAGCCCACCAGGCTCCTCCGCCCATGGGATTTTCCAGGCGAGCACTGGAGTGGCTGCCACTGCCTTCTCCGTTGGTCTGTTTAGCACAAAGCAAGCACCTTTGGTGTGCAAGTAACAGACTTGAAAGTGCTAATGAAATCGCCCCTAGACTGTTCTTCCCATTGAGGCTTCCTGTCACCAACTGATGAGTTAAGCTGTCAAAACCCTAATTTTCCTTTAATGTAGGTTTTGAAGGCTAAAAGGCTAGGCACTTTTCAAGATTACACTCCATCTTGCCACTTAACTGTTAAAGGCACAGGTGGCAGTAGGCCTTTCCTCTTGCAATATTCATAATGGAGCCAAAACTTTATAGGGAAAAATACCCATCTCAGGAAACTTGGAAAGACAGAGTTAAAATATTGCCTTATGAGGGAGACAAAGCAAGCCTGGGTCACAAGCTAAAACTTCGCAAAGAAAAAAAACATAACCAGGCACCTCTATTTCATAATGAATAGAACTAAAGTTTCCAGTCTCCTCTTCCTTGGCCACTCCCAGCTCAACGATATCACACTTGTCAAGCTCCACCTCCTGCCAAATGGACCCACTCTTTATAGAGTAGGATGGTGATGGGAAATAGCATTTGGAGTAGAAATAAACAGCAGATAATAATCCATAATTGTTTTTAATCTTGAGGCTGAGTCACCCTCGATTTATTTCCAAATTTCTTCTGTCATCAGCTGTTCATTTCTTTATTTTGAAAATCACCAGATTAACACTGCCAGAGGCAGGTAGGAAAAGATCCAAGAGGACAATTCAGAGCGATCACATGGTGAGTGGCTGAGAAACCAGCAACAAAACAAACCTCAGGAAAGTCTCTTTTTTGTCCCAGCAAAGGCACCAATGTGTGAACCTAATTCACACTTTCATTATTCCAATCGGGTTATTTATATATCAGTATAATTTTAGAGTAAGACTTGGTGGGGGATTATTTATTTCCTGAGAAATTCTGTCCATCACTTTGCACACAAGAAAATTCAAGTAGATCTAACTTCAAAATTAATTTCAAATCAAGAAATTATATCCCTTTTACCTCTCTTTTTTTTAATACTTTATTCCCTAAACTTTCCTTCTGAACAAGGAATTTCAAAGCAGAATGGCCAGACATTCTAACATCCTGACCATAAGAAATGTGATCCATTTAGATGGGGACTGTCTAAACCTGGGTGAATCTCCTTTGTCCGTCAATCTATCAGTCTTTAGATCCTCTGTTTTATCTATATTTGACTTGTCTTTTTTAAGCCGATTGAATTCCTAAACCCACTTAGCCTTTAGCACCTACTCAGGGTTGGAAGTAGGAGATTGGAGTCCAGATGTTCTCCCTGGGAGCTAGGTCCAAGTCAGCTCAATTACTGCAGACAGACTAAGATGGAGGTTTCAGACTGTTCCTCACATCCTCTGAAAAACGCACACTGCAAATTCAGATTAGAAGCCCTTTACTTATGTCAGAAGACCATTCCCCAGCTGAAAATCATTCTTCACACTTGCTTCATATTATGTCTACATAGGTAGGAAATTAGAAAAGCTAAAATACTATCCAAATAATTCAGGACAAATATCGCTTTCTTTTGAAATCTCTAGATAACTGCAACAAACAAAGTGTTCTGTCTGGCTATATGCCGTTTTCCTCATTGATTCTGTAAGCATGATATAAATGTCTACAGCCAAGGAACTTTCAAATGAGTGAATGGTGCTAACCTGGTGTTCAGTGCATAGCTGGGAACTGTTGGTCTTGGGGGTTTCTGTTTAGTTAATAAATTTGCAAATGAATCAAGATATTCTGGTGTTGACCCAACCCTTCTAAAACACGCAGATTATATGTCAGTTTGTGACAGGTGTCCACACACTCAGTCATGCTAGACGATGGGACCGTGGAGGGGGTACTGAGAGGGGAAGTTTGTCACAGCTCCTGGAAAGCCTCCCTCCTCCCCACCTTCCACATTAGCTGAAGTGAGTGAGCATCAGCTCTTGACGGATGCGATCAGCCTCCAGGTCCAAGGACTCCATGTGCTCATACTCCTCCTCGGGGGGCTGTTCCACTGGGCCAGTCACTGGAGAGGACCACACATCCATCCCGTGCTCCAGGGAGATGTTGTGGAGGACACAGCAGGCCAGGATGATGTGGCTGGACTTCTCCGGGGAGTACTGCAGCGCCCCCTTGGATCCATCCAGGCAGCGGAATCGGGAGCAGAGCGTTTGGAAGGTCTTCTCAATCACACTGTGAGTTGCGGAATGGGCCATGTTATAGCGATATTCAGCTGGAGTTTCAGGAATGTGAAGTGGGGTCATGAGCCAGGTGCGGAGCAAGAAGGAACTGTCACCTGTGGGGAAGGCCCAAAGAAATCACAGAGGTTTATAACTGGAACACAAACAAAAAAAGAAAAGCCAGGTGCATATACAGAGAATGGACAAGAATATGTAACTGTTTCTGGAGCCAAAGCAGAGCAGGGAAACAGAGAGGGAAATGCTGTGGCATAGAGAAGGCATGCCCACGTCATGAGCAGGAAGCCAGGCATCTTGGCCGGTAATACCCTCGGTTAAAACCAACAGGGACAAAAAGCTGACATGGCTAAAGAAAGCTAAATCTGATGGAATGTGGGACAGAGGTGAAAGTACTAGAGAATGAAATTCTTGAATATTCTTTTTTTCGCCATGATATGTGGCTTATGAGATCCTAGTTCCCCGACCAGGGATTGAACCTGGACCCCCAGCAGCAGAAGCACAGAGTCCTAACCACTGGCTGCCAGGCAATTCCAAGATTTTCTAAATTCAGAGATATTGTTCTTTAATAAATAGTAGAAACTATCACATAGCAAGCCAATCTTTAAAATCTCCAGGGACTTCCCTGGTGGTCCTGTGACTAAGACTCTGTACTCCCATGCAGGGGCCCGGGTTCAATCCTTGGTCAGGGAACTAGATCCCACATGCCACAACTAAGAGTTTGTGTGCCACAGCTAAAGATCCTCCAAGCTGCAGCCAAGGCCCAGAGCAGCCAAATAAACAAATAAATATTTAAAGATAAAATCTCTAAAGAGCAAGAGTGCAAGAGAGAAACAGGAAGTTCTGCCAGAAGACCTCAAAACACTTGTGAGGAAAAAAATCTCTAACTTTGCCATTAAAATGTCAGGTGTGAAGGCACTACCCAGGGATTTCAGAGGATTTTATAGACAATTATCATTCATTCTTCCAGGGCTCAGAAGAATAAAAGTGCCAGCAGAGATGTTCTGCCCAACCTAGAAATCACACTCATTAGAACCATACATTTGTAACAGAGGAACTGGTAGAATTTCACATTAACAAGGAAAGCATAAATATAATGATGCAAATAGTAACAGTCAGGGATAGGGAGGTAAAATCAGAAGTTAATTAAAATAACATATACAAGGCATTTCCTTTAAATGACTTCTGTATCAATGATCCTGGGAAGCACTAAAAACAAAACTGGTGCGAAGCGTCCCATTACAATAGCACAATGTTTCTACAATGTTTACTTGTCTTGAGTCCCTAAATTTGGAAGGTGAAATGCCTCAGATAGAAGAACAAACCCTTAGAAATTTGAGACAAATAGACCTAAGGAATACCAGCTTGCATACTTGCTGTGTTCCTCAGCCACCATCAATTTCAGTAAATAGCTACGGACTGTTCAGAGAGTGCTAGGCACTGTTCCAAATATACAGAACTCCTTTCTTTTAGGAGCTTACATTTCCAAGAACTGGGTTAACTTTAAATGCAGCTTTTTAACTAAAAACATTACTGAGATATTGACGTATATCACTGTGTTAGTTTTAGGTAGACTGGATTAACTTTTTTTTAATTTATCTGTGGCTGCCCGGGGTCCTCATTGCCATGCGCCGGCTTTCTCTGGACGTGGTGAGCAGAGGCTGCTCTCTAGTTGTGGCGAATGAGCTTCTCCTTGCAGTGGCTTCTCTTGTGGCGAAGCCCTGGCTCTAGGCACGCGGGCTTCAGGAGCTGTGGTCTCCCGGCTCTAGAGCACAGGCTCAATCGTTGTGTCACGTGGGTTTAGTTGCTCTGTGGCATATGGAATTTCCCCAGATTAGGGATCAAACCCATGATTCCTGCATTGGCAGCTGGATTCTTTACCACTGAGCCACCAGGGAAGCCCCTGGATTAAGTATCTGAGATATCAAATATTTTCAAATTGTATATTTGGCTGACTTTTTTCCTCCTAAGTACAACCTTCTGTAATTGAACTTGTCGCTACTAAACACTGTATATAAGAAACTGATGTTGTAAGTCATAATGAAAATAATATCTATGACACTGAATACCTACTATGTAGTAGGCATCGTACTATCTCTTTTCCAATCCCAGCTCTGCCAGGCAGATATTACTGAACTCATTTTATAAATGAGAAAATAAAAATATATGTCGGCCATCCTATGATCTGTCAGGCACAGGAAGAGGAAGGAGCTGGTCAACTAAATGCTAATAATGCCAGAGGCAGAGTCACTAAAACAGTGGTATAATGCTGCAAGACACAATTAAAAAACATTTAAGATGGATGTCGAGGGACTTCCCTGGCAGTCAGTGGTTAGGACTCTGTGTTTCCAAGGCTGGGGGAATGTGGGTTTGATCCCCGGTCAGGGTACTATGATCCCACATGCCTCATGGACAATAAATAAATAAATAAAAAGATGAATGTGAAAACACAGACATGCTAAATATTTGTTAATGTCACTCTAAGAAACAGTATGAGCTTTAATTGGGTAAACATGCAAGACCAGCTAGTTAGTGGTGACCTTTTATAAAACACCCCATCACCATTAACTGGTTATAATCCAGAAAGACAGACACTCAGGAGGGGATTAGGATCAGAATTGCTAAACAGATTATAATTGCTTATATGATCAGTCATCTAAGAGACATTCTGGCAGAGCTTACCCGAAGCTGCTTAACAGGACTAGGTCAAGAGCTGAAGGAATAACTCGGGCTGAACTTTGTGTAGGAGCAGGTACATTTAGAGAGGAAGAATTAGCTGATGCCCTCTGAAGGGGCAGACAAGAATGAGGACGTGAAGGGATGACACCCAAGGTGAAAATATGCTCAACAAACAAACAAATAAAACCCAAGGGAGAATCACAGCTAGTTCTGAGTGAGTGAAGTTGCTCAGTCATGTCTGACTCTTAGCGACCCCATGGACTGTAGCCCATCAGGCTCCTCCGTCCATGGGATTCTCCAGGCAAGAATACTGGAGTGGGTCGCCATTTCCTTCTCCAGGGGATCTTCCCGACCCAGGGATGGAACCCAGGTCTCCTGCTAATGCAGGCAGACACTTTAACCTCTGAGCCTAGGTTTAGCAAATCTAGAACCGCTCTACAAATCTGATGGTGTACTTAAGATACAATCAGTCATCTTATCTTTTTTCAACATCTCGTCATTCCTCGGAATCCTGACAGTTTTCCTTACATGTGAGACCAGTGTTTTCCAACAACCTATTCATTACAAATAATTTGGGCGACCTGTTATAAATGATGATCGGATTCTTTTCTCAAAGAATCTCATTTCTGCAGTCTGAAGTGGGTCCCTTTATTTTAAACAAATTTCCCAGGGAGGGGACTTCCCTGGTGGTCCAGTGGTTAAGAATTCACCTTGCAGTGCAGGGGATAAGGGTTCAATCCTTGGTCGGGGAACTAAGATCCCACATGCTGAGGGGCCGCCTGTACCCTGTTACAACGCAGCCGGTACTATGGAGCCCATGCTCCACTACTAGAGAAGAGCCCATGTGCCCTGTGCCTCAACTAAGACTTGACGCGGCCAAAAATAAATAAACACATTTTTTAAATTCCCCAGATAACTCTTTTTGATCTGGAAAAATTGTGAAACACTATACTAGTTCACATGTTTTCAAACTAGCTTGCCTGTTACAGCTCATGGAGGCTTTTCAAAGGGTCTGTGCTAGAACTGAGGATACGAAAGGAATTAATTTCCACAGCATCAGCTTCTCTGGGTGTACTTCCCTGGCATCGTTCGTGTCTAGCATGTGGCCGGTACCAGAACTGGCCTTAATAGACATTTGTTAAGTGTGGTTGCAATGTTTCCATCTCTCCCCCTTCCACTCTTTCTGTCAAGAGGGCAATCAGAACAATACATACAAATTTGTCCAAATTTTTACTTATTTTCAACTATGTCCTGTAAACAACTGAAAAACTACTTTAAAGCCATAATTCCAACTGAACCTGGGGTCCCCAATTGTGAAGGAAAAGAAAATCAGTAATTGGTACATGACCTTGAAGTCCTGGTGAAAAGACCATTTGCCAAATAGAGTAACTCCTCATATGATTCATTCTAAAAAAAATAAACACAAATGTTTATTTGTGTTTATGTGTTCTGTGCCTTAATTTCCTCTTCCTGAAAATGCTGACATTAGCATATAACTCCTTACAAGTTTTTATAGGGATTAAGTGGGATAATCCAAGGCAAAGTACTTACAAGTCCGCCTAACTTGGAAGTGCTCAGTCATTTCTAGCTGGCTTTAGAGTTAGGGTACCCAGGTGATGTCANCTCAATCGTTGTGTCACGTGGGTTTAGTTGCTCTGTGGCATATGGAATTTCCCCAGATTAGGGATCAAACCCATGATTCCTGCATTGGCAGCTGGATTCTTTACCACTGAGCCACCAGGGAAGCCCCTGGATTAAGTATCTGAGATATCAAATATTTTCAAATTGTATATTTGGCTGACTTTTTTCCTCCTAAGTACAACCTTCTGTAATTGAACTTGTCGCTACTAAACACTGTATATAAGAAACTGATGTTGTAAGTCATAATGAAAATAATATCTATGACACTGAATACCTACTATGTAGTAGGCATCGTACTATCTCTTTTCCAATCCCAGCTCTGCCAGGCAGATATTACTGAACTCATTTTATAAGTGAGAAAATAAAAATATATGTCGGCCATCCTATGATCTGTCAGGCACAGGAAGAGGAAGGAGCTGGTCAACTAAATGCTAATAATGCCAGAGGCAGAGTCACTAAAACAGTGGTATAATGCTGCAAGACACAATTAAAAAACATTTAAGATGGATGTCGAGGGACTTCCCTGGCAGTCAGTGGTTAGGACTCTGTGTTTCCAAGGCTGGGGGAATGTGGGTTTGATCCCCGGTCAGGGTACTATGATCCCACATGCCTCATGGACAATAAATAAATAAATAAAAAGATGAATGTGAAAACACAGACATGCTAAATATTTGTTAATGTCACTCTAAGAAACAGTATGAGCTTTAATTGGGTAAACATGCAAGACCAGCTAGTTAGTGGTGACCTTTTATAAAACACCCCATCACCATTAACTGGTTATAATCCAGAAAGACAGACACTCAGGAGGGGATTAGGATCAGAATTGCTAAACAGATTATAATTGCTTATATGATCAGTCATCTAAGAGACATTCTGGCAGAGCTTACCCGAAGCTGCTTAACAGGACTAGGTCAAGAGCTGAAGGAATAACTCGGGCTGAACTTTGTGTAGGAGCAGGTACATTTAGAGAGGAAGAATTAGCTGATGCCCTCTGAAGGGGCAGACAAGAATGAGGACGTGAAGGGATGACACCCAAGGTGAAAATATGCTCAACAAACAAACAAACAAACAAACAAATAAAACCCAAGGGAGAATCACAGCTAGTTCTGAGTGAGTGAAGTTGCTCAGTCATGTCTGACTCTTAGCGACCCCATGGACTGTAGCCCATCAGGCTCCTCCGTCCATGGGATTCTCCAGGCAAGAATACTGGAGTGGGTCGCCATTTCCTTCTCCAGGGGATCTTCCCGACCCAGGGATGGAACCCAGGTCTCCTGCTAATGCAGGCAGACACTTTAACCTCTGAGCCTAGGTTTAGCAAATCTAGAACCGCTCTACAAATCTGATGGTGTACTTAAGATACAATCAGTCATCTTATCTTTTTTCAACATCTCGTCATTCCTCGGAATCCTGACAGTTTTCCTTACATGTGAGACCAGTGTTTTCCAACAACCTATTCATTACAAATAATTTGGGCGACCTGTTATAAATGATGATCGGATTCTTTTCTCAAAGAATCTCATTTCTGCAGTCTGAAGTGGGTCCCTTTATTTTAAACAAATTTCCCAGGGAGGGGACTTCCCTGGTGGTCCAGTGGTTAAGAATTCACCTTGCAGTGCAGGGGATAAGGGTTCAATCCTTGGTCGGGGAACTAAGATCCCACATGCTGAGGGGCCGCCTGTACCCTGTTACAACGCAGCCGGTACTATGGAGCCCATGCTCCACTACTAGAGAAGAGCCCATGTGCCCTGTGCCTCAACTAAGACTTGACGCGGCCAAAAATAAATAAACACATTTTTTAAATTCCCCAGATAACTCTTTTTGATCTGGAAAAATTGTGAAACACTATACTAGTTCACATGTTTTCAAACTAGCTTGCCTGTTACAGCTCATGGAGGCTTTTCAAAGGGTCTGTGCTAGAACTGAGGATACGAAAGGAATTAATTTCCACAGCATCAGCTTCTCTGGGTGTACTTCCCTGGCATCGTTCGTGTCTAGCATGTGGCCGGTACCAGAACTGGCCTTAATAGACATTTGTTAAGTGTGGTTGCAATGTTTCCATCTCTCCCCCTTCCACTCTTTCTGTCAAGAGGGCAATCAGAACAATACATACAAATTTGTCCAAATTTTTACTTATTTTCAACTATGTCCTGTAAACAACTGAAAAACTACTTTAAAGCCATAATTCCAACTGAACCTGGGGTCCCCAATTGTGAAGGAAAAGAAAATCAGTAATTGGTACATGACCTTGAAGTCCTGGTGAAAAGACCATTTGCCAAATAGAGTAACTCCTCATATGATTCATTCTAAAAAAAATAAACACAAATGTTTATTTGTGTTTATGTGTTCTGTGCCTTAATTTCCTCTTCCTGAAAATGCTGACATTAGCATATAACTCCTTACAAGTTTTTATAGGGATTAAGTGGGATAATCCAAGGCAAAGTACTTACAAGTCCGCCTAACTTGGAAGTGCTCAGTCATTTCTAGCTGGCTTTAGAGTTAGGGTACCCAGGTGATGTCATGAGAAATCAGCTTGGAACCCAAGTACTTCCCCAGCTGTGGAAGGAGAAGCTGGAAGAGGCATTTGCAGTCTTTCCTTCTCTTCTTGGTATGAATTGTATGAAAATAGAATTTAAAGATTCAGAGCAGGCACAAGGTGGGATTAAGACAAACATCCAGTAAGGTAAAGAGAAGGTGATGCACTGGCAACAGTGTGTAGAAGCCACGACTGAAGAAACTCAGCTGAGTTCCCAGTTGTCACCTGTGGTGCCCTGGCAGCTCCAAACCAGCCAGTGTGGCAGCAGTCTCTCTTCACCTGGAAGGGGGGAAGGGTTCTTTTTCTTTTTCTGACCACCTTTTCAGGCGTGTGGGATCTTATTTCTCCGACCAGGGATCAAACCTGAATCCCATGCATTGGAAGCACAGAATCTTAACCACTGGACTTCTGGGAAAGTCCCAAGGGAAGGTTTTTCTTTAACTGTCAGTAATCACATTAAAGAAAAAAAAATTCCTGAGCATCTATTACATGTGAAACACTGTGTAATGTGCATGCGCAGTGCAGACTGGCCTTAATAAACCAGGTTAAGATTTATGGTTTTGAAAGAGAGGTCTTCTGATGCTGAATGTGCTCCTCCATCTCTCACATATGTTGTATACAAGATAACCCCTGTCTTGTTGCTCACATAAAGAGCAGTGCTTTAAAAATAAAACAAAAAGAAAGCCGCCAGCCTTGAGGGTTTCATCACTGCTCACTAACTGTATTCCTCTCAGCTCTGCACTGCTTCGTACTGAATGGGTTCTTGTTCTACTCAGATCATTAAGCCTGGCTTTCCAAGGGCACTTAGGCAGGCAGGTCTGTGAAGTGAGTTTCCATAAGAACTGTATAAACGCACTGTCTACTGTCATTTCATGGTGACAGTCACCGATGGCAAAAAGAATACATTTGCACAATACTTCAGAGTGAACTTCCATATATATTCCCTAATCCTAACAATAGATATTACTGCCCTTAGCATTACTTTCACTATTTTACAGATGATAAAAATGAAGGCTTTGGGACTTCCCTGGTGGTCCAGGGGTTAAGACTCCATGCTCCCAATGCACGAGACCCAGGTTCGATCCCTGGTCAGGCAACTAGATCCCACACGCCTCAACAAAGATTCCATGTACTGCAACTAAGACTCGTGCAGCCAAATAAATTCTAAAAAGTTAAGGCTCAATCGTATGAAGGTACTATATTTAACCAGATCTGCACTGATAAGTACTTTGGCTTTATTTAAGGGGAATTTTTGTTGTTGTTGTTGCTGCTGTTGTTTGTGACTACAAAACACTGCTGTTATCCAAGTTCCTGAGTGTAATTTTGTTTTACATATTTCCGATTATGTACCTCCAAGATAAATTCTTAGAAGAACTGAGTCAAATCATGTTTTTAAATGTTAGTGTCTTTTGGAACTTCCCTGGTGGTCCAGTGGTTAAGAATACACCTTCCAATCCTGGGAACTCAGGCTCGATCCCTGGTCCAGAAACTAAGATCTCACGTGCCGAGGGGTAACTAAGCCCACATGCAGCAACTCCAGAGAAGGCCCTGAACCTAGAGAAGCCCTCACACTGCAAGGAAGAGCCTGTGTGCCCCAGCTAAGACCCCACACAGCCAAATAAACAGATAAATATTTTTTAATGTAAATATGTGTCTTTTAAATGTTGATTAAAAAAAAAATGAGGGCTCAGAGAGTTCTCATCCGAGGTCGTGTTGAAAAGAGAACAGGACTGAGACTCAGATCTATAGACCTCCATATTTCATTCTACTGTCCCACTTATCTTTTCACTATCTACAGAATTAAGACTTACCAAGAAGCCAGCTCTCTTTGTGCATCCCAGCTTCAAACTGACTGCTGAGAGAAGACTGCTGTAGCACAACACAGTCTTGGAGGCTTCCTGGCCAGCTTGTTTCCACAGTCATCAGTGCCCCTCTGATGTCACACACCATCAGGCAATTTAAAGAATGAAGACCTTTACGGTTCACGTAGGAAAGGTCTTCAGCATTTGGTGCCTTGATTGCTACATGCATACAGTCAACTACCCCTATGACCCCTGGTATCCCTGCCAACCCGTAGAATTCATCCTTCAGAGCCTGCACAGAGGCTTCATCAGCTGGAAAGTGGATGAACTGCGAAGCCCTTTCCACAAGCGCTTCAGTGACGTTGGCAACACATCGACTCATAGATGCCTGACTAATTCCAATAGCATCTCCCATCCGAGTCTGGAAGGAACCTGAGGTATAGAAACCCAATGCTGCAAGGATCTGTGTCTCTGGGCTAATAGCCCTGGATCTCTGAGTGGGTCTAGAAAGGCTCGCCCCCAAGAGCTCCACCAAGTAATAAATGAACTGTCGTGGAAACCCATACATGGACATCAAGTATTCATCCGTCACATCATCCAGCTTAAAGCGGTCCAACGTCCGGTGACCTCGGCCATATAGCAAGAGATCACAGTCAAGTACTGTTATCGGTATAGCCATGGTACATGTAACTGTTTCTTTCCCTCTGCTACTTTTCCTGAACTCTTTCCAGTGAAGATGCTGATGAAAGTATTTAAGGAAGTGTCAGAATTCAGCGGCTAACCGTCATTTAAGCGCCTGTGGTATTTATAATCTTCTCTCTGTAAAGGTTAAACAAAACAAAAAAAGGAAGACATTAGAAACTCTCTGAAGACTTTAAAGTGATTCAAAGACCACAACAGATTCTTTTCTCAAATTTCCATTTTGTTCAAGCAAAAGGTGCTATAACTGTCACTCTGGGTTTTTCTCCACTAACTCACGACCACAGGATGGGCTTGCTTTGGCTTGGAGAATGGGAGTTGAGTACTGGTGGTTCATTTAGTGCCTGCCTGGTACTTGAACTGCTTTCCTCCTAGCTCAGCTGGTAAAGAATCTGCCTGCAACGCAGGAGACCCAGGTTAAATTCCTGGGTTGGGAAGGTCCTCTGGAGAAGGAACTGGCAACCCACTCCAGTATTCTTGCCTGGAGAATCCTATGGACAGAGAAGCCTGGCAAGCTACAGTCCATGGGGTCGCAAGAGTCGGACACGACTTAGCAACTGAACCAGCACAACTTGAACTGGGAAGAGCAAAAGGTTAATGGAGGTGATGGCATAATTATTCACAAAGTAAGAGGTCTGCTCCTAAGTAGACAGGCCACGAAGCAGCTGACAGACGTCATAAGTACTCAGGACAGAGATTAGTCACGGCGGGATTCATGACCCAAACCCCTCTGGCTCCACAGCATAAGTAAGGGGTAGAGAGACGGGGCTTCAAACCCGTCTAACAGGGAAGAAGGAGGCAAAAAAAAAAAAAAAAAAAAAACCGCCCACGACCCAGGCTGGTCGAGGGAGATTACGTGCTCTTAACAAAAGGCTTTCCCCTCACCCCAAGAAACCCACATCGTGAGGCTGAGAGCTAGGAAGCAGAGAAGACCAGGCAGGTGGGAAGGAAGGCGCAGAAGAGGCTGGGAGAGCTAGGGGCTGACAGGCAACTCCACCTCAAAGGCTTTGAAAAGCTGACTTAGAAGTGGATAGGGAAGCGTGATGGTCCCGGTCCAAGTCAGCCGAGGCCGCTCACCCACCTCTCCGCGGCTGCCAGGGTACCCGTCACACTCCCCGCCCACCAGCCGGGCCCGGCCCGCCTCCGGAACCTGCGGCCGAGGACGAGCGGCCACGGCGCGCAGTACAGGCCCCGCCCCTCCGCGTCAGCGCCCGCCCCGAGCCGCGCGCGTCCTCTCTGCTGCCGCCGCCGCGACCTGCGATTCGTTAACGCACATTCCACACGCGGCCCAAACCCGCGCGCTCGTCCAACCCCTCTTCTTCCCGCCGTTGCTTACGCCTTTCTTTTCTGAGACGCTTGAAGAGACTGGGGAGTCAGACTTGTATGGTAAGGAAACCAGTTTTTACGGGCACATCAAAGAGGAAGAAGATTAAGTAGGGCATCCACGTTGTAGCGAAAGTGCGACTGGTGTTAGGTAGCTGTACTTCCCCCGTAGCCCTCTTCCTCCCCCGGCCGTCACCGAAGCGGATGAAAACAAACACTAACGATGGCGGCACCGGGAAGCGACCGGCGGCTGGGCTTAAGGCAGGAGTGATCGCTTGAGCTGTGAGGGAAGCCCTGAAGAGCGCCTTGTAGGCGTGAGTGCGACGACTCGCGCAGTCTTGGGAACGAAACTCCCGGGGCCTGCGAGCCACGAGGCTTCCGAGGTGTGAGGTATTATCTGCGACCCGTGCTGTCACTGCGGCTCCGGAGCGCGGAGCCCTCAGCCAGGAGGCGCAGCTGGCCGGCCCCAGGCCCCGGCCTCCGTAATGAGAGCCCCGAGCCACTCTCTGTGTCGCAGCTTCACAGGTACTAACTTGAGGGCACTACCCCCCGGGTCTCTCAGCGCCCCCGGGTGGGAGGCCCTGGATCTGCGGCCTGTCGGGTACCTCCTGGCGAAGCCGAAGCCCGCTAGCTGTGGGTCAGTCCCCTGAGCTGTCGTTGGGAAATCGGGTCAGTGTCGGCCCAGTTGGCCCTTGATCATTCCCAGCCCTTACCAAGATCCCCAGAGCTTTTGACTGCTTTCTCAGTTCTTTGGGTTAAATCGTAAGGCTTTTCTGGAGGGAATTTGCGGGGCCACACCTCTGTGGTTGGGTACCAGTATGAAAAAGATAGGTTTTCAGTCAATCAAGATTTGTTGAGTGCCAAATATGTACTCCGCGTGTAGGTGAGGGAGACTGTTGACTAGTGAAAAAAGGGACCCAAGGCCCACGACTCTTACTGGCAGTGGAACGACCTGTGGAAACCTGCGATCCATTCTCATTAAGTAAATCTCTGGGTAAGTGGCCAAGCACCTTCCTGGGATTCATCACTAATTTATCTCAGTTTTTACTTTCCCAGTCACTTATTTACCAAGTTTTCCTGATCAATTCATGTAGCGTTTCGTTTTAGTATTTCTTCCTCTTCTGGCTATCCCACAGCCAGAGAGAAAGGGGTGGAAGGTGGGGCGGTGGGATTGGTGAGGGAAGATAGGAATGAACGAATATGTGAAGAACAAAAGTACCTATTTTCTCAGTATAATTAGTTTAATAAGTTTAAAAGTCATCTCCTAAGGTGATAGAATTTATTGAACACTTCAGTGGGAGATGTGCAATAATATAATAAGCAACAGATCCTTTCTTTACACTAAATTAACTCCAGGTTATTGGGCATTGTTTTATGTGTTAGTCCTTTTCAAAAAATATGTGAATATTGTGGCTCCAACTAAATTATAAGTTTTTCTTTGTTTCTTTCAACTCCATTTTTCAGCTGAGCAGAAGTCTTGTTAAATGCTTGTGGAATGGAATCCTGAGTTAGTATTTTTAATACCTAGTGGGTGATGAATAAGTGCTAAAGCAAGTGTCATAAATACTGATCTGTATAGTAGAATGTGTGTGGTTAATTCTCTTGCTGTTTTCAAATTGTACACCTTTGGATCTAAAGTTAAGACTGCTATGGCAACTTTTGAGATTTATATTTCATGAAAGTTGCAATTACTGTACTTACACCTAACAGTTCCTATTGTATATTTGTATTTTTTCCCCTTGGGTTGTTATTAAGATATGCAAAAACTACAGGTCTGCAGCTGTTAAATAATCCAAATTATATATATTTTTAAGGCCTAGGAATCAACTGGATACAGTTCAATCTTAGGATATACACATCCTGGGGTTGTACTGTATGGAGGTAGAGTGCAATAAACTCTATTTTTCCATTGTCTTACCTGCTTGCATCTACCCAACTGCCTTGGCTTATGACCTCCATGACCCAGAACAGGGTGTCCATAGTCTAAACACAAAAAGAGGCCTAAGACATTAATATTGAGCTTCCAAAGACCTGATTATACATGAGTGAGTTTTCAAAGATAATTTTGACTAATCAGAAAATGCAACCACTATAGAACTTATTGCTCTCACTTGATAAGGTTCATTACCGATGTTCTGCAGTTACATTTTGTTCCAGTTGTAGTGGAAGTTACTTATTTTGGAATTTTCATCTGGAGGGAATTTATTTAATCTTAGTAATACCTGGAAATCCCTAAAACTTTATTTTTAAATATTTATTTTACTTTTTAAACACTTTTTACTTTATTATAGAAGAGATGAAAATGACATCATAACACTATGGTTGGAGCACTGCTTAGATCCCAGAGAATGAAGAGTACACCTAAAAATCCCGCACTGTTGTGGCCCTTTATTATTCAACTTCAGTGTTTTTCTTTTTTAATAAAAAAAGGTACAGAAACTCACTGAGAAGAAATACAAGCTATTTAGATAATATTTGAATTACCGTATTATTTAAGACTCTTTTGACTTGTTTGTTGACTGAGAGTCTTAAAATATGTATACTAAAAGTTTATCCTTTGAAAAAGGTTACCTAAACTTTATGTATGGACGATTTAGAAGTAATTTCCAATTTTTGGTGATGAGTTGAATAAGGTGAATTTCTATAGGACACCATCTTTTCTTGAGTGGATTTAATAGAGGAGAGGGTTCCATGATCTTTGCCTCCTCTTTGTCAAATCATAGACAACAATAAAAATGGCAAGTAGTCACTGATGGTATAAAGTCAGTGTAGCCAGGGAGAATACAAAGAAGGCTAGCTAGTCCTCTGTGACCAAGGGGAATAGAGAAAGTTTTCTTGGGAATTCTCTAGCGGTCCAGTGGTTAGGACTCTGAACTTCCTCTGCAGGAGCCATGTGTTCTGTCCCTAGTGGGGGAACTGAGATCCCTCATACCACACAGCAGACAAACAAAAAAAAGGAAATTTAAAAATTCAGATTTTAAATCTTAAAAGTATTTTAAATCCCTTAAAAGGACTTAAAATTAGTTTTAAATTGTTTTTAACTGTAGAGTAAATGTGGGCCAGTTTACTAGTGAAATCCCTGAAATGCCAGAGTAAGTGGCACCAGAAATTTGTTTTTGCCCGGTCTTGTCCCCCATATGCCCTTGGTTACAAACGATGGGATAAGAGGATAAGAGGGAACTTCCCCGGCTGTCCAGTGGTTAAGACTGAGCTTCCACTGCGGGGGGCATGGGTTTCATCCCTGGTCAGGAGACTAAGATTCTACATGTCCTGACATAGCCAAACAAATAATAAGAGAAAGGATAAGATTGTGAATCACCATTACATAGAAAAACAACTAAATTAACATGGAATAGTTAATCTGTCAATAGTATCTTAGTAAAAGTAAAGGTAAATAAAGAATTTATAAGCAACCTAGATGTCTACCGACAGATGAATGGATCAAGTAGTTATGGTACATATGTACAATGCAATATTACTCAGCCATAGAAAGGAATTAATCTGAGTTAGTTCTAGTGAGGTGAATGAACCTGGAGCCTGTTAAACAGAATGAAGTAAGTCAGAAAAACAAGTATCATGTATTAATGTATATATGTGTAATGTAGAAAAATGGTACTGATGAACCTGTTTGCAGGGCAGAAAGAGAGGCTCAGACATCAAGAACAAACTTATGAATACAGTGAGGGGAGGACCTGGATAAATTGAGAGAGTAAAATAGATAGATAATGGAAAGTTGCTGTATAACACAGAGAGCTTAGCCTGGTGCTCTGTGACAACCTAGAGGGGTGGGATGGGGTGGGAGGTGGGAGGCGGAGGTTCAAGAGGGAGGNTAAAATAGATAGATAATGGAAAGTTGCTGTATAACACAGAGAGCTTAGCCTGGTGCTCTGTGACAACCTAGAGGGGTGGGATGGGGTGGGAGGTGGGAGGCGGAGGTTCAAGAGGGAGGGGACATCTGTATACCTATGGCTGATTCATGTTGTTTTATGGCAGAAACCAACACAACATTGTAAAGCAATTATCCTCCAGTTAAAAATAAATTTATCCTCCAATTATAAATAAATAACATTTAAAATATTATGTAAATTTTAAAAAGGAATTTAGAGAAGTGATAACCCAGTATTCTTGTTTTGGAAAATGCTGCTCTCACATTCGACACTTGATTCATACAAATATAAAAGAAAGAAAGTTAAAAATCGTATTATACCCTCAGGCTTAAGGTTTGTCCCCAGCCTCACCTTCCTTCTGTGTTGCCCACAGCTGTTAGGTCATTAGAAGATATTAAGTTGAGAAAAACTTGTAGAGGTTTAGAATTCTTATTTTAAGTATTATCTTAAGGGGTTGTTTACCCTTTAATCTATTTCTGTTGGATTTTTCAAGAAATCAGATATTGGCCTTATTTATTCTTTAGACTAGTTTTTAAATTGTTCATAATTAATCAGACACAGCTTTTATCTTTATTCCCACCTCCCATTTTCTGTTGGTTTATTTTACTCTGGTTTCTTAAATTGGATACTTATTTGAGGCTTTTGATTTTTTAGTTATAAATGCATTTAAGGCTGTACATTTTCTTCTGACTTCTTTGTCTCATTTGTTGTCAAATATTCTTCATTTTGTTAATTTCTAAATCATTTGTAACTGGTTTTTATTTCAATATTTATTATAAAAAGATTTCTAATGTATACATAGTTAACTTTTTATTATGTTTCTAGTTTGCTTGGAAAGAAAATTTTTTAGATGGTCAAGAACATGATCAATTTATGGTGTCCCTTGAACTGAGATCCCTCATGCCACACTGTGTGGCCTAAAAAAAATTTTTTTTAATAAAATAAAAACAAAAAGTCTATGTTAAAAATTAGAAAACATAGAGATTATTTTTTCAGTGATCAATGTTAACTTTTCCCAGTTTTTAAGGGCTAGAGATATTATCCGGGATCATTTTTGTATGGTGTCTTGCCAAATTATTCAGCTGTTGCTTTGAAATTATTTGCCTCTTCCTTTCTTTATTGACTGCCTCACCTTAATCCAGTGTTATCACCACTCTCATCTGGATTACTGGAATGTCTTCCTAGATGGCCTTCATCTCCCCTTCTCTGTATTCAGATTAATGTCCTTAAATTGTTACCTGTAGAAGAGTTTCCATTGACTCCCTCCTGCTACACTGTTAGTCTCTTTTGCCCACTTTTATGTCTCCCTACTAATCTGGACTGATTGTACTTACCTAATTTATTTTGCTTTACCTCTTTACATGAAAATTCTCAGCTATATAGTTCCTAATTTGCTTCTCCCTCTTTCTTTTTCCTCTCCCATCTGGGATTCCAGTTACACATATGTTAGACCTTTCCCTATGTCCTCAGTATCTCAGATAACCTCACATATCATTTTGTACCTACTGTCATGATATAACTAAGCACCTTAAATAGTACCCTTTCACACTCACAAGTATCCCCAGCTCGTGGTCACTCCTTATCTCTCATACATTCTCTCATACACTTTTCCATATTTCCCATCTTTTTGTCTCTTTGTTTTGGATATTTTCCTTCAGTCTATATTTCCTTTCAATATTTCTGTCTTCTGCTGATCTGATCTGCTGTTAGACTCAACCATTGAGTTCTTAAATTAGTGTTTTATTTTTTTAGTTCTAGAGTTTCTGTTTGGTTCTTTTTATAGATTTTTGTTCTCTGTCCAAATTCTCAATTTTGTCCTTCATTTAATTGAACATATTGCATAGTAATTTTGAGGTCTGTGTTGATAACTGTTAATGTTTCTGATGTCTTTTGGATTTTGATCATTTGTGTTTGTCTCCATGAGGGCCTAATTTACTTTAACATATGCCAGAAGTTGTATATGAAAAATTATAGAGATAATTTTGGGCTAGAATAACATAATTTTTTTTTTAGCAAGAAATTACCTTTGCTTTTGTCAGAGGCTAAGGGCCCACCTTATTCGACACTGTTGAAATTGAATGATGTTTAAAATTTTTCACATACAAATGAACTACAGCTATGTGCAACTATTATCAATGATGCTCACAAATATAATCTTAATAGTAAATGAAATAAATCAGACACAACCATTTATATGAAATTTTAAAACAGGTAAAGCCAGTCTGTGGTAACTGAGTAAGAACAGTGGCTTCTGTTGGGAGCTAAGACACTGGGGGAGTCTGGGTGCTGATGTTGTGCTGTGCCTTATCTGTGTGCCAGTTGCACTGGTGGGATTGCCTTGTGGAAATTTATCAAGTTGCAATCTAATGTATGTATACTTCTCTGGGTGTATGTTTTCAATTAGAAAGCTTTAGTGAAAAAATTTTCATAATAAAACTTAAAAAAATTAGCTTGAAGACATACAAATTACAGCTACATTGGTTTTCTGAGAGAAGAACTACTATCCACTGTTTTTGGAAATTAAAAAAAAAAAGTTAAATACAGCAACAGCCTTTTTATCTGGGTTATTTATTATGGGTTAAAGGGGAAAAGAGTAACAAGGAAATACAAGAGAATCATATGTTAACACAAAAACTTGCCCATGAGTGTTCTTAGTAGTACTGTTCATAATAGCCAAAAAAAGGAAGCAACTTAAATGCCCATCACTTGATGAGTCAGTTAACACAATGTAATTTGTCCATTCAGTGGAATATTCAGTTCAGTTCAGTTGCTCAGTCGTGTCCGACTCTTTGCAACCCCATGAATCACAGCACACCAGGCCTCCCTGTCCATCACCAACCCCGGAGTTCACTCAAACTTACGTCCATCGAGTCGGTGATGCCATCCAGCTATCTCATCCTCTGTCGTCCCCTTCTCCTCCTGCCTCCAATCCCTCCCAGCATCAGGATCTTTTCCAGTGAGTCAACTCTTTGCATGAGGTGGCCAAAGTACTGGAGTTTCAGCTTTAGCATCGTTCCTTCCAAAGAACACCCAGGACTGGTCTCCTTTAGAATGGACTGGTTGGATCTCCTTGCAGTCCAAGGGACTCTCAAGAGTCTTCTCCAGCATCACAGTTCAAAAGCATCAATTCTTCAGCGCTCAGCTTTCTTCACAGTCCAACTCTCACATCCATACATGACCACTGGAAAAACCATAGCGTTGACTTGACGGACCTTTGTTGGCAATTAAGCCATACAAAGGAATGATGTACTGACACATGCTCCGATATAGAGAGAACCTTGAAAATATGCTCAGTGAAGGAAGCAAGTCACATTTCCTTTATGAGAAAATTCCAGAATAAGTAAGTCCATAGGCATAAAGTATACCAGTGGTTGCCAAGGAGAATGAGAAGGGGAATGACAGATAACAGATGTGGGATTCTTTTCAGTGTGATAAAAGTGTGGGGATGGTTGCACATCCTTATGAATATACTAAAAAACACCGAACTATAAACTATAAAACAGTGAATTTTATGGTGTGTGAGTTATAACTCTTTTAAGAAAAGCTCTATAAAGTGATTCTTTAAAGAATTTTGACCCACCACCTTTCCCAGCATTCTAAATCAGCATGTTTAGCAAGTTCACAAGTAAGCAGATTTTCTCCTAGGGCGCCAAATCTCCTACCTCCGATGTGTAGGCTCTTACGTTGTCTTGTTCTTTTGAGTTCTTGGTGTTTTATTTCCACGGGCAATCCGTAAGTTTTTAAATTCTGAAATCATCTAGCTAAAAGTTGGAAGGAAGGGCTATAAGTGGCCAGGCTGTCAACAATCCAAATCTGTGAAAGTTTCTCTCAAGGCTCCTTCAAACTTACTTCTGCCTGTTTCTAGGGGTTTCGGTGGTTCTAAACAGCTTTTTAGGTTAGTTTATTGGCTTTTTGTTTCCTTACTATTCATGTAGGTGATGTAAATTTTGGATCTTATATCTTTGTACCTTACTGACTTATGCTTTTGAAGTTTTAGAGTGACTTCCCCACCTCCCAACCTTGCCCTGATAAATGGCAAACCTGCTTATTGCTTCTCTACGGTTATTCTTGGAGAAGGCAATGGCCCTCTACTCTAGTACTCTTGCCTGGAAAATCCCATGGACGGAGGAGCCTGGTAGGCTGCAGTCCAGGGGGTCGCTAAGAGTCGGACGCAACTGAGCGACTTCCCTTTCACTTTCCACTTTCATGCATTGGAGAAGGAAATGGCAACCCACTCCAGTGTTCTTGCCTGGAGAATCCCAGGGACGGGGGAACCTGGTGGGCTGCCGTCTATGGGGTCGCACAGAGTCGGACACGACTGACGCGACTTAGCAGCAGCAGCAGGGTTCTTCTGGCCTCTGATCAAGGAGCACTTGACTCTGGGGTTTTATGCAGGTTTCTACCTGCTTACAAGCTTGAAATATCCCACCCGCTACAGTCGTGTTCTCATGTGTTCATTTCAAGAACCTGAGCTTGCTCCCCACAGGCCTCAACTCCCTGTCATCAGTTTTCCCTTATATTTATGGCTTTAACTCACCTTTTCTGTGGAACCTGGGATTTTTCAATCGTCCTAGTTTAGCTGTGTATCAAGACCTTTTTTATTTTCATATTTTATCTGCATTTTTATGTGCTTGTAGTGGCGGGTGGTGGGGGCGACTGATAACATCAGTTCAGTCCATATTGCTGCCAGACCTCCTCCTCAAAGATTTTAAGCTCATGTCTGTTATAGTACAGTGCATTAAACTCTATGTCTCATTTACTCTCAAGGCAAGGATATCCCGTGATGGGATCTTAGACGTACAGCTAGAGCAGTCATTCAGATGTTTGAAAAATTGTATTTGCAATAGATCTACAAGGAGATAGAAAACTTTTATGCTGGGTGAAAATTAGTTAAGATCTTTACCCTACTATAGCCCATTGATGAGAATTAATTTTGTTTCTGAATTAAATTTTGTTTTTTGAAAAATGAAAGAAATACAGAAAAATTGTAAAAATATAACAGTGAGCTTTCATATACTCTTCAGCTTGGTTCACATGTGGTTCTCTCTTACTGCTTTACTTTTCTCTGTCAGTGTCACATAGTGTATAACAGAGTAATACACAATTTCTTTTTTTCCCTGGATTCTTGGGAACAGTTACTTGTATCTCTTTAGAATAAGAACATGACCAAAGTGTAATTGTATCAAATTCAAGAAATGTAATATTAATGCAATGCCCTTAGTAGTGTATAGTCAGTATTCAAATGTTGCCAAATAGTTTTCATACTGTCCATTATAGCAAGTTTAAAAAAAAATGTCCTGGATCAAGCATTGCATCTAGTTGTCAGACCTCTTCTATTGCCTTTATTCTATAACAGTTCTTCAGACTTTTTCTCATGTTAAGATTGACAATTTTTGAAGAGTAAAAGCCCCTTATTATGTAAAAGTTCTTGTCTTGCAATATAAGCTCATCTGGTTGCTTCCTTGTGGTTAGGTTTGGGTTATACAACTGACTAGAAAAGCTCCGTAAGTGTCATGTTGTTCTCACTTCATCACATCAAGAGAATGTAATGTCAATTTTTCAGTTGTTGGTATGTTTCTCCGATTACTTTATTAAGATTGTGTTCACTGATGACTCTAATTAATAATCATCCACATGAAGACTGTTAATATACCATTTGCCAACAAACACATTTTCATGCCATGAATTTATCATCCCCTCGTGATTTGCTTGAACCAGTTAGTCCTGCAATGGTTGCAAAATGGGTGATTTTTCTAATAATTTTTATTTCTTATTCATTTACTAATTGGCAGTTTATAGGGAAGAAGTAACTTTTTGCCTCCATTTATCATAGAATTGCCTCTGAAACCAGTGTTGGAGAAAATATGAAAATTCTTGCTATATAATAATGACTATGGCAAGAAAAGATTATCTCTGTTCTTTCACAATGTTAGCTGAAGAAGTAAATGTAAAATTTTCAGTTTTAATTTCAGTGTTCCCCATACTTATATACTACATGATAAACATGAGTTTAAAAACACTTGATGGTACAGAGTGTTATTTAAATACTTATCAATCTTGAAAATGTTTGTGCTAAGCGTTTGTCAGCAAAAATTTTTTTTTTCGTTAAAGACAAAAGTATCCTGTTATCTCTGTAATAGTTTTGAAGTTACTATTCTGTAGAGTATTGTGAATAGAAATAGGCATTAAAGAAATGTGAAAGCAGTATTGATAATATGCCAGGAGATGTTACTCAAAACAACGGAATTTGCTTAATAACATTCATCCTTAAATCAAGGAAACTTTAACTCTTTAATATTAGAGTGGTTCAATATATAAATTTGTTTAAAAAGAAAAAAAGCTAAAGTTGTCTAAGAGAATTATAAGATAAGCTACAGGGGCTTCCCTGGGGGTCCAGTGGTTAAGAATCCAGCTGCCAATGCAGGGGACGTGGTTCAATCCCTAGTCTGAGAAGATGCCACATGTCACGAATCAGCTAAGCCCCTGAGCCACAACTACTGAGCCTGCTGTCTAGAGCCCACGAGCCACAACCGCTGAGCCCATGTGCTATGCCTGCTGAAGCCCTCGTGCCCAGAGCCTGTGCTCTGCAGTAAGGGAAGCCAGCACAGTGAGAAGCCTGTACACCGAAATGAGGAGTAACCCCCGCTCACTGCGACTAGAAAAAGCCCATGTGCAAAAACTAAGACCCAGGGCAGTCAAAACATCAAATAAATAAATCTTTTTTAAAAAGAAGAAGCTACAGAATGGGAGAAAATATTTGCAAAAGACATATCTTTTAAAATAACAATGAGTCACCATCTCACACCTATTCAGTTCAGTTCAGTCTCTCAGTCATGTCCGACTCTGCGACCCCATGAATCGCAGCACACCAGGCCTCCTGGAGTTTACTCAAACTCGTGTCCATCAAGTCACTGATGCCATGCAGCCATCTCATCCTCTATCGGCCCCTTCTCCTCCTGCCCCCAATCCCTCCCAGCATCAGGGTCTTTTCCAGTGATTCAACTCTTCGCATGAGGTGGCCAAAGTACTGGAGTTTCAGCTTTAGCACCAGTCTTTCCAGTGAACACCCAGGACTGGTCTCCTGTAGAATGGACTGGTTGGATCTCCTTGCAGTCCAAGGGACTCCCAGAGTCTTCTCCAACACCACAGTTCAAAAACATCGATTCTTCGGCGCTCAGCTTTCTTCACAGTCCAACTCTCACATCTGTACATGACCACTGGAAAAACCATAGCCTTGACTAGAAGGACCTTTGTTGGCAAAGTAATATCTCTGCTTTTCAATATGCTATCTAGTTTGGTCATAACTTTCCTTCCAAGGAGTAAGTGTCTTTTAATTTCATGGCTGCAATCACCATCTGCAGTGATTTTGGAGCCCCCCCCCCTTGCGATTCATGGGGTCGCAAAGAGTCGGACACGACTGAGCGACTGAACTGAACTGAACTGAACTGATTGGGATTTTAGCAGGGAGCAGAAACAACTGCGTGGGTTCACTAAATGTTTATCCAGAAATCAGAGATGTGATTTGAGGGATAGAGGTGATGTACTTGGCTTTAGTTTCACTTTATAGGCTCTTCCACTGGAGTTTATGGAACCACCATTTGTAGATTTTTCTAGGCTGGAAGGGCTTCCCAGGTGGCAGAGTGGTAAAGAAATTGCCTATCAATTCAGGAGACACAAGTTTGATCCCTGAGTTGGGAAGATTTCCTGAAGAAGGAAATGGCAAACCACTCCAGTATTCTTGCCTGGGAAATCCCACAGAGAGAGGAGCCTTGCGAGGGCTACAGTCCATGGGGTCACAAAGAGTTGGATACAACTTAGTGACTAAACAATAAAAATGTTTCTGGGCTGGAAACCTTGGAGTTATTAGTGTTCAAAATGTTGTTTGTGCAGTCTGATAGACTCAGGATTTATGTCCTAAATTTGCTCGCTTTCTAACCATGAAACCTTGTAATTTAATGTCCTTGAGCCTCAGCTTCTCATCTGCACAACAGATAACAGTATCTTTCCTTATGAGATAATCCCTACTAATACTCTTAACTCCAGTACCTGTTAGCTATTACTACTTTTTCATGACTGTCATCACAAAAATCTATCCTGCCTTAAAAACCCCTTTTTCATTTAAGCATTTTTTCATGTTAACCCTCCTGTTAAATAAACTCCCATCTTCCATTGCTCCTCTCAAGAGTGTGGTAGTTAAATGCATAAGCTAGCTTTTGTTTTATAGCAAATCATCCCAAAAACAGGGACATAAAAAAATGAGCAAGTTTCCCCCTCATGATTCTGTGTGTTGGCTGGGCCATCTAGGCCAACTCAGAGTTGGATGATGTAGAACAGCTTCACTTATATGTCTGGTGACCAGTTTGGTGTCTGCTGAGACTCAGCAATGTATCCCTAATCATCCAGTAGGCTAACCCAGGCTTGTCTGTGTGGTAGGATCCCAAGAGGAAGAGAGGGCAAGCTCTGATGGCCAAGCTCCTCCCACCATAGGACCAGCAGACAGTCTGTGCATGGCTTCACTAATCAGCCCCTTACGTTGCTTGGTTTCCCCCTTGCCTTGTTTCCAAGCACTTCTTACTCATGTTGTCCTCCTATATGTAAGGTAGCTTTGAATGTCATCTTTTATCTTGGCAAATATAGGATGCTGGGCAAAGAACTAAGGAACAAAAATCTCCAGCTCCGATATGAGAGGGTCCCTGACTTCTTGTCCCTGAAGTCCCTGGATAGCCCACCTAACCCCTCTGGGACCCTGTCCTGCCTTAGCTCTGCCAGTTCTCTCAGACCTCAATTCCTCCCCAACCCAGGTGGAGCCTGAGCCTCTAACCTGTCAACAGCCCTACTCCACCACCACCAACAGACTCAGCTCTGCCACCTGCCACTGTGCCAGCCTGCCCTTCCTCCTAGTCTGCCCCACTTCCACCTCCCCTTGATCTAAGGGAACAGCTAATTCCTAGTTCTTAGCCTTTCCGTTCCTGCTGACTGAGCTCAGAATTCCCATCCTGACAGTGGGTAAGGGCCGGCCCTGGGGACCCAGGCAGAGCAACCCCCATCCATCACATGGCCTGTGAACTCACTAAATGCAGGTAGATGGAGAACTAGTGGGTATAGCTGACACATAAATGCATCCTGCAAGCAGAGACCCATTCCTTCTTCCAGACTGGATGAAATACACAGGTTTGGCGAGTATGGGTCTAAGGTGCTCTCAGCCCTCTGCCAGAAACACCATCCATACAGGCGCCTGTCTTCTGCCTGGAGGCACAATGCTTTATCCAAAACCTTGTCTCTGGGAGAAGAGAAAAGATCAGTGCATACTTGGGAACAAGCTGCCCAGCCCCAACCAGTTTACCTGCCCCAGATGGCTCAGCTGCACAGCTGTTAAGTGACCTGAATGGTTTCTGGTTCTCTGATCCACACGTGATGCTCTAGGGGAAAAAATTGTCTCTAACTATATTTACCAGATATTGTTTGGGGGGAGAAGACAAAGATACATAGTTTCACATTTGTATAACTGAACTTATTTAAGTTAGGACACTTTATTCTCCTTATGCTCCACATATAAAAACAACACATGTGACTTCCCTACTGGTCCAGTGGTTGAGTCCACCCACGAATGCAGGGGACAGAGGCTTGATCCCTGGTCCAGGAAGACTCCACACGCCATGGAGCAACAAGCCCGTGTACCACAGCTACTAAGACCAAGTGCTGCAACTACTGAAGCCCACTCACCCCAGAGCCCATTTTCTGTGCCGAGAGGCCACCACAGTGAGAAGCCCATGCACCACAAACAGAGAGCAGCCTATGCTCGCTGCAACTAGAGAAAGCCCATGTGCAGGAACAAAGACCCAGCGCAGCCAAAAAAATAAATAGAAATTTTAAAATAAATAAAAATAATATGCTCATGATTAGAAAAATATCTACAGTATACCGTAGAGAAGAAAATGAAAAGTTCCCTTAGCTGCCAGAGAACATGCCTCCCCACCAAGCAACCACTGTTAGCATGCCTGTATTTATCCTTCTAGAAGTTTCTACATATGTGTAAACATGGATTTGTTGTAATCCTGTTTTACATGAATAGAACATTGTAACAGTTTACTATTTATGTTGTATTGGTAAATTTTCTCATGTGGCTATACGACTGAATCTTTCCAAAATGTACAGTCCATGATTTAGAAGCACTTGATAACTCAAAAACCTATTTCATAAATAATTTTTCTAGAACTCAAAACACCCTCTCAGAGAAATAATGTTCTAAGTCAGCGTCCGTAAACGTCTGTAAAGGGCCAGATGGCAAGTATTTTCAGCTTTGCAGCCCATGATCTCTGTCACTGGTTCTGTTTGAAGGGCTGTTTGTTTTTGTTTACAATCTTTTTAAAAAGTAAAGACCAATCTTGTCTCTTAAGCTGCACAAAAACAGGCTGTGGGCTAAACTGGGCCTTCAGACTATGGTCTGCTGTACCCTGTTTGAAATACCAGTTAAGCTCCCAGCTTAGCACCCAGAAACAAAATCCACCCAAAATGTTGCTAAGATACCAAATGAGTCAATATATTTTAAATGGCTTTGCAAACCCTAACATCTACACCACTGTGAAGAATTACAACACTTCTTCAGTGTTTAGCATGTGGGTAATTTTTTAAAAAATAAAATTTGTTAACAATGAATTTAAAAGTTTTATGTATCTTGAATTGCATGAAGAATTGGTGAAGAATCTGAATAGAATTCTCCAGTTATCTACAATGTAGAAGAGGTGGGGAACTGTATTACATCCAGTCCTACTGTTTTTGTCAACACAATGTAAATATACGTGGGCCCAAACTTGACTGGTTTGTGTGGCATAAGTTCATAGGCCAAGCAGCCCCCTCCATCAGTAAAGAAAGAGTGTACCACTGAGTTTCTGTCTCTTCCTCCAACTCCTGTGGGCACTGAGAAAGGCTTCTCTTGTGCTTGTCACTTACATCCACATGCACTGACCTAAATCTGAGTTCTCTGTGAGTTGCACTTCTGGTAACTCACAAAGGCAAGAGAAGGGACAGACAGCAGAATAACAAGGATGCTGGAGTCGTTTGATAACTACCTAGATGAGGAACCTTATTTTTAACAATGGCCAAAAACCCTTATTGTATATCATTGAGCTTTAATCCTTATGACTCACCTCTTTTCTGTCAGAGAGGTAGAACTTACCTTAATAACTACACTTTATGATTACAATTCTACTTTCACACAAAAGAAGTGCAGACTACCCTGAAATACTTGGGCTGGCATTAGGAAAGAAGGCAGGAGAGAAAGGGTGCCGAGAAGGATCATGCGTGAGGACGGGCCTGAGCTGGGGATGGTGTGCAGGCAGCGAAGGCAGCTCCTGGTACATGTACAGTTTCAGGAGGGAGAGCCAGGTGGGCAGGTGGCATAAGATCACCTGGTTCCTTCCGATGGGGGCACTTTGTGACAGTTCCCTTAGCAAAACATCCTATAACTGGCTAAAAGAAGTCCTTTAAAAGAAAATTCTGTAATGATGATAATAATAAAATAAGGCCTTTCATACGCTGGACTTTAAGCACCCCTTGATTTTCCTGAGTCTGCCTATCCAGTCAGGTAAGCCAGAGCAGACTGTCAGAGAAAGCGTGTTGATGATGACAAGTACAACTTAAAAATGACCTAAGTTGGACTTCCCTGGTGGTCCAGTGGTTGGGGAGCCCACCTGCCAATGCAGGGGACACAGGTTTGATTCCAGGTCTGGAAGGATCCCACATGCCTCAGAGCAACTGGACCTGTGGGCCACAGGTACTGAGCCCTCGCACCCTAGAGCCTGGGCTCCCCAACAAGAGAAGCTGCAATGAGAAGCCCTCATTGCAGAGAAGCCACTGCAATGAGAGGACTACCAGAGAGGCGTCCCTGTTCACCACAACTAGAGGAAAGCCCACGCAAAGCAACAAAGCCCCAGCACAGCAAAAATAAATCACTCTGTGAGTCTGTTTCTTAAAAGATAAAATTAAAATGACCTAAGTTTACAGACCACAGACGAGTTTAGAAAATACTTTCCCAAGCATTATCCTTGTAACAACAACTCCATATGGTCAGGGAGGTGGAGATGGGCTCAGTGACTCGCCCAGGGTCACACAGGTAGCACAGGGCTGAGCAGAAAGCAGTGCGTGAACTTTCTGAGGCTAGTCACAGTGTTCCCCACATCTCCCACGCTGGGAAGTGCCAGGCACATCTAGTGGGAATGGGCATTTCTGCCCTTATTCTCCTACCTCTTCATTTAGTGGTTAGATTCCCATGAACATCACTCTAGGTGAAGCACGCTGTGCTTATGAAGCCTCGGTGTGTGTTAGTTGCTCAGTCCTGTCCAACTCTTTGCGACCCCATGGACTGAGGAGCCCGCTAGGTTCCTCTCCCCAAGAATTCTCAAGGCAAGAATACTGAAGTAGGCTGCCATTTCCTTCTCCAATGAAGCATATGGAACCTCAAATAAAGCATCAGGGTCAGCTGAGCATCTGTCCCTGCACAGGGGAAGGTATGAGAGCCACGCTAGGAAGGGAGCGAGATCCAGGCCCAGGTCGGACGACGGGGATGATATCCTCGGTGCTTGGCTGACCAGCTGTGTGAGCCTGAGCACATCATTTAACCCCTGGTCAATGTAGAGAAAGCAAGCAGCCCAGTGCCAAGGACCACTAAAACTGTAGTAACCGATACAAATTTCACTATAATGGCACCTTCATCCTTTGGGACCATATCATAAAAAGAAAACTACCAACAAGAGCTTGATAAACAAATGGCTCATCAGTTCAGTTCAGTTCAGTTCAGTCACTCAGTCATGTCCGATTCTTCGTGACCCCATGAATCACAGCACGCCAGGCCTCCCTGTCCATCACCAACTCCCGGAGTTTACCCAGACTCTTGGTTAAGAATCCAGCTGCCAATGCAGGGGACGTGGTTCAATCCCTAGTCTGAGAAGATGCCACATGTCACGAATCAGCTAAGCCCCTGAGCCACAACTACTGAGCCTGCTGTCTAGAGCCCACGAGCCACAACCGCTGAGCCCATGTGCTATGCCTGCTGAAGCCCTCGTGCCCAGAGCCTGTGCTCTGCAGTAAGGGAAGCCAGCACAGTGAGAAGCCTGTACACCGAAATGAGGAGTAACCCCCGCTCACTGCAACTAGAAAAAGCCCATGTGCAAAAACTAAGACCCAGGGCAGTCAAAACATCAAATAAATAAGTCTTTTTTAAAAAGAAGAAGCTACAGAATGGGAGAAAATATTTGCAAAAGACATATCTTTTAAAATAACAATGAGTCACCATCTCACACCTATTCAGTTCAGTTCAGTCTCTCAGTCATGTCCGACTCTGCGACCCCATGAATCGCAGCACACCAGGCCTCCTGGAGTTTACTCAAACTCGTGTCCATCAAGTCACTGATGCCATGCAGCCATCTCATCCTCTATCGGCCCCTTCTCCTCCTGCCCCCAATCCCTCCCAGCATCAGGGTCTTTTCCAGTGATTCAACTCTTCGCATGAGGTGGCCAAAGTACTGGAGTTTCAGCTTTAGCACCAGTCTTTCCAATGAACACCCAGGACTGGTCTCCTGTAGAATGGACTGGTTGGATCTCCTTGCAGTCCAAGGGACTCCCAGAGTCTTCTCCAACACCACAGTTCAAAAACATCGATTCTTCGGCGCTCAGCTTTCTTCACAGTCCAACTCTCACATCTGTACATGACCACTGGAAAAACCATAGCCTTGACTAGAAGGACCTTTGTTGGCAAAGTAATATCTCTGCTTTTCAATATGCTATCTAGTTTGGTCATAACTTTCCTTCCAAGGAGTAAGTGTCTTTTAATTTCATGGCTGCAATCACCATCTGCAGTGATTTT
Organism: Oreotragus oreotragus; assembly: GCA_006410675.1. Lineage (NCBI taxonomy): Eukaryota > Metazoa > Chordata > Mammalia > Artiodactyla > Bovidae > Oreotragus > Oreotragus oreotragus. The sequence goes on along the minus strand of SJYX01015768.1, from coordinate 180,829 downwards.
GGAGCCCCCCCCCCAAATAAAGTCTGGCACTGTTTCCCCATCTGTTTGCCATGAAGTGATGGGACCGGATGCCATGATCTTCGTTTTCTGAATGTTGAGCTTTAAGCCAACTTTTTCACTCTCTTTCACTTTCATCAAGAGGCTTTTTAGTTCCTCTTCACTTTCTGCCATCAGGGTGGTGTCATCTGCATATCTGAGGTTATTGATATTTCTCCCTGCAATCTTGATCCCAGCTTGTGCTTCTTCCAATCCAGTGTTTCTCATGATGGACTCTGCATATAAGTTAAATAAACAGAGTAACAATATACAGCCTTGATGTACTCCTTTTCCTATTAGAATGGCCAAAATCCAAAAACACTGACAGCACCAAATGCTGGACAGAACATGGAGCAACAGGAATTCTCTCTCATTGCTGGTTAGAATGCAGAATGGTTTAGCCACTTTGGAAGACCAGTTGATGGTTTCTTACAAAATAAACATATTCTTACCATATTATCCAACAGTTGCATGCCCATTACTTACTGAAAGGAGTTGAAAACTCCTTTTCAGCAGGAGATTGGGGGCTTCTTTGGAGAAATTCTTCTTTGGAGAAATTCCCTCAGAGGGAAAATATATTGTAACAATTTTTCTGTTTGTAGGTCCCTCAGCTAGAGTCCTGGGTCTTGACTGTATTAGGACTCTCCACTCCTACCTATCATGTTGTGATTCCTTCTTTCTGTCTTTAGTTGTGGAAGGTCTTTTCTGGTAGGTTCTGGTCTTTTTCCTCAATAATTATTCTGTAAATAATTGTAATTTGGGTGCTCGTGAGAGGAGGTGAGCTCAGAGTCTTCCTGCTCCAGTACCTTAGTGTTAGTCGCTCAGTCGTGCCCGACTCTTTGCGAGCCCATGGACTGCAGCCCACCAGGCTCCTCTGTCCGTGAGATTTTCCAGGCAAGGATACTGGAGTGGGTTGCCATTTCCTCCAGGGGATCTTCCCAACCCAGGGATCGAACCCTGGTCTCCTGCACTGCAGGCAGACTCTTTACCAACTGAGCTACAAGCGAAGTCCTTAGGACCTCCCAAAGGCCAGTTTTCTGACATTAGGGAGGAACGGCACTTAGAGGGTTTAGAGTGGGTTCTAACTGCTTCTTCTGGGACTTTCAATCCTGTTTTCACCCCCGTCTGCCACCCTACTTTAGGAGCTATCTGGTGACTAATTTCTTAGCCTTTCTCAGGTTATTTGGTTCAGATGAGCTTTCTTTGCTCAGGGTTTCTCCTGCTGCTGGCTTGGATATCAGCTGTGCTTGGCTTATTCAGTTATCTGTTTGTCCTACTTTCCTGGACTTTGATGCTGCTATCTCTTGTCTGTGTGTATGCTTTTTAAGTTCCTCACTCTTTGTTTTTTAGAAGTGAGTAGAACAAAATAGAAACATCGAAACCTTTAACCTTAACCAGTCTGTTTGCCTCTCCCGAGTATTTTGTTGACATCTTTCATTGTTATTTCCTCTTTTGTCTATATTTATAGCTTTTACATTTCTTTACTTCAATTCAGGATTGGTGAGATAGATGAATGGTTTCTATCTGTTTATTTTATTTAAAAATTTATTATTTATAAAACTTTTATTTCAAATGCTAAAATTAGCATTTCAGTGTGAACGTAAGTAAAAGATCTGGAAAACCTGTCTACCCAGATAAGTGTGCTTTTCCCTTAGCTGATTATATCATTTGCAGTTAAGCCATATTGTAGAGTCTGTCTAGTATTTGGATGTTGGTGCTTATCTACATCCATTGCATAACAGTGGGAACTTTTATTTAATGGCATCCTTGTGTGTGTGTTAAAATACAAGTCACCTAAAATTTACCATCTTAACCATTAGTGAGTGTGCAGTTCAGCAGTGTTAAATATGACTACACAGTTGTTCATCCTTCTCTGCTGTACATCCTCATAACATTTCATCTTGTGAAGCAAAGTTGACCTACTACACAGTAACTCCCCGTTCTGTCTTCCCCCAGCTCCTGGAAACCACCATTATACCTTTTGTCTCTGCAGTTTTGACTTTTAAGTACTTCATATGAGTGGAATCCTACAATATTTGTCTTTTTATGACTGACTGATTTTCTTAGCATGGTGTCTTCAAGGTTCATGCATGTTGTAGCATGGTTGAATTTCCCTTCCTTTTTATGGCTGACTAATATTTCATTGTGCATATATACTGCATTTTGCTTATCCATTATATTTTCAGGTAATTGTTTAAAGACATTAGTATGGTACAAGTCTGCACCTGTTCTAAACACCATGGGGAGCTGACAGAGTTATTGGTTGTAACAAACTTCTGTTAATGAAATGAAAATGATATATAGAGAATGTTGCTAAATTAAAATTGTTAATCAAGGTCCAGTTAATAGTTTTTGTTATTTGTTGAATGTCTTAAGCCTTAATTAAATGAGCTATTTGCAAGTCTGAGAAAATAGGTGTTGATGAAGCTTGAAGGGACAGCAGTATTTGTAGGAGCTTTATGATTCATAAAGGACTTCCCTGGTAGCTCAGACGGTAAAGCTGGTGCCTACAATGTGGGAGACCCGGGTTCAATCCCTGGATCGGGAACATCTCCTGGAGAAGGAAATGGTAACCCACTCCAGTATTCTTGCCTGGGAAATCCCATGGACAGAGAAGCCTGGTAGGCTACAGGCCATGGTGTCGCAAAGAGTCGGACACGACTGAGTGACTTCACTTTCACTTTCACTTTATGATTCATAAGTATACTTTTGACCTAATTAACGCATTTCAGGAAAGGTGACACCTGATAGATTTTATCAAATATATGTGGGTGGGAACCACATAGGACTTCTTGTAAATATCCAAAATTATACATTGTAATTGGGTTATGTCCCTAAGGTGAAAAAAAATTTAACAAAGAAGATATTGAGTAACTCTGATGAATTTACTTTTTCAGCATATTAACAAGAAAGCGAAAAGAAATTTGAATGTTTACAGAAGAGTTTGCTACATAATTGAGAGACTAGACTTAAGAGGCAAAATGACCTTGACTTAAACTGAGTGGTAACCTGAAAGCCTTCCCCTTTATGGATCACAGTCTTGTCATGGCATAGGGGCTTGTGTAACTCAGTGAAGCTATGAGCCATGCCATGCAAAGCCAACACTCAAGACAGACGAGTCATAGTGAAGGGGTCTGACAAAACGTGGTCCACTGGAGGAGGAAATGGCAACCCACTCCAGTATCCTTGCCTTGAGAACCCCATTAACATTATGAAAAGGCACAAAGATGTGATACAGCAAGATGAGCCCCCTAGGTCGGAAGGTGTCCAGTATGCTACTTGGGAAGAGTGGCGGGCAGTTGCTTTAAGCTCTAGTAAGAATGAGGTGGCTGGGCCAAAGCAGAAATGTCGCTCAATCATCGATGTGTCTGGTAGTGAAAGTAAAGTCTGATGCTATGAAGAACAGTATCGTATAGGAACCTGGAATGTTAAGTCCATGAATCAAGGTAAATTGGACATAGTCAAGCAGGAGATGGCAAGACTGAACATCCATATCTTAGGAATCAGTGAACTAAAATGGACGACAATGGGTAAATTTAATTTAGATGACCATTATATCTACTATTGTGGGCAAGAATCCCATAGAAGAAATGGAGTAGCCCTCACAGTCAACAAAAAAGTCCAAAATACGGTACTTGGGTACACTCTGAAAAACTACAGAATGATCTTGGTTCATTTCCAAAGCAAACCATTCAACATCATAGTAATCTAGGTCTGTGCCCCAACCACTGATCCCAAAAAAGTTGAAATTTACCAGTTCTATGAAGACCTACAAGACCTTCTAGAACTAACATGAAAAAAAGATGTCCTTTTCATCATAAGGAATTGGAATACAGAAGTAGGAAGTCAGGAGATACCTGGAGTAACTGGCAAGTTTGGCTTTGGAGTACAAAATAAAGCAGGGTAAAGGCTAGCAGAGTTTTGTCAAGAGAACACAGTGGTCAAAGGAGACACCCTTTCAACAACTGAAGAGATGATTCTACACTTGGACATCATCACCAGATGGTCAATACCAAAATCAGATTGATTATGTTTTTTACAGATGAAGAGGGAAAAGCTCTATACAGTCAAGAAAAGCAAGACTGTGAGCTGATTGTGGCTCAGATCATGAGCTCCCTATTGGAAAGTTCAGGCTTAAATTGAAGAGAGTAGGGGAAACCATTAGGCCATTCAGGTATGATCAAAATCAGATCCCTTGTGATTATACAATGGAGGTGATGAATAGATTCAAAGGATTAGATCTGTTAGACAGAGTGCCTAAAGAACTGTGGACAGAGGTTCATAATATTCTACAGGAGGCAGTGACCAAAACCGTCCCGAAGAAAAAGAAATGCAAGGAGGCAAAGTGGTTGTCTGAGGAGGCTTTACAGATATTAGGTTGGTACAAAAGTAAATACAGTTTTGGACCATGAATTTTAAATCATTATAACTAGGCTCAAACACATACTTATTAATCAAAATAGGAACCATTACAATCAGCACATTTTTGCCAGTGAGTATAAGTTTGTTCATTTCTATAGTGTAAAAATCTGTGCTTTAGGATTCAGCGAACTCTTGGAAAGCATTTCCTACCTCCTGCTGGTTATGGAAGTATTTTCCCTGCAAAAAGCTGTTGAGATACTTGAAGAAGTGGTAATCAGTTGGCAAGAGGTCAAGTGAATATGGCGGATGAGGTAAAACTTGATAGCCCAATTCGCTCAACTTTTCAAGTCTTGGTTGCGCGACGTGCGGTTGGGTGTTGTTTTGTGGAAGAATAGGGCCCGTTCTGTTGACCAGCACTGGGTGCAGGTGTTGCTGTTTTGGGGGCATCTCGTTGATTTGCTGAGCATATGTCTCAGATGTAATGGTTGTGCTGGGCTTCAGAAAGCTGTAGTGGGTCAGACGGACAGCAGACCACCAAACAGAGGCCATTACTTTTTTGGTGCAAGTGCGGCCTTGGAAAGTGCTTTGGAGCTTATCAGTCCATCCACTGAGCTGGTCATCGCTGCTTGCCGTATAAAATCCACTTTTTGTCACACGTCAGAATCTGATCAAGAAATTGTTGTTGCATAGAATAAGAGAAGACGACACTTCAAAACAACAGTTTTTGGGTTTGTTTGTTTTTTCAGTCAACTCATGAGGCACCACTTATCGACCTTTTTCACCATTCCAGTTTGCTTCAAATGCCAAATGACTATAGAATGGTCAATGCTGAGTTCTTCAGCAACTTCTCGTGTAGTTGTCAGAGGATCAGCTTCAACGATTGCCCTCAGCTGGTCGTTGTCAGCGTCCAGTGGCCAGCCGCTACACTCCTCATCTTCAAGACTCTCATCTCCTTTGCAAAATTTCTTGAACCACCACTGCGCTGTATGTCCCTTAGCAGTTCCTGGGCCAAATGCATTGTTGATGTTGTGTGTTGTCTCTATTGCTTTATTACCCATTATTAACTTTAATAAAAAAGTCATTCAAATTTGCTTTTTGTCTATAACATCATTTGTATAATCTAAAATAAACAGCAAATAATGTCATTAGCAAAAACATATAAAGCAAGAAATGAGCGTTACAATGATGTATAGCATAGCCACTTTTATTTAAAAATGTATTTCAGTATCAAATGGAAAATTTCAATAATGCAAAACCGAAATTACTTTTGCCACCAACCTAATAGGAAAAAAGAAGCAGAAGGCAAGGGAGAAAGGAAGAGATACAACCAACTGAATCCTGAGTTCCAGAGAATAGGAGAGATAAGATGGGCTTCTTCAATGAACAATGCAAAGAAATAGAGGAAAACAATAGAATGGAAAAGACTAGAGATCTCTTCAAGAAAATTGAAGAAATCTAGGGAAGATTTCCTGCAAGGATGGTTATGATAAAGGACAGAAATGGTGTGGACCTAACAGAAGCAGAAGAAGTTAAGAAGAGGTGACAAGACTACACAGAGAACTATATACACCGAACTATACAAAAAAGATCTTAATGACCTGGGTAACCATGGTGGTGTGGTCACTCTCCTTGAGCTGGACATCCTGGAGCATGGAGTCAAGTGGGCCTTAGGAAAGATTACTACAAACAAAGCTAGTGGAGGTGATGGAATTCCAGCTGAGCTACTTAAAGTCATAAAAGATGATGCTGTTAAAGTGCGGCCTTCAGTATGTTAGCAAATTTGGAAAATTCACCAGTGGCCACGGGACCGGAAAAGGTCACTATTCATTCCACTCCCAAAGACAGACAATGCCAAAGAATATTCAGACTACTATACAGTTGCACTCATTTCACATGCTTGCAAGATTGTGTTCAAAATCCTTCAAGCTATGTTTCAGTTCACTTCAGTTGTATCTGGCTCTTTGCAGCCCCATGGACTGCAGCATGCCAGGCTTCCCTGTCCATCACCAACTCCCAGAGCTTGCTCAAACACATGTGCATTGAGTTGATGATGGTATCCAACCATCTCATCCTCTGTCGTCCCCTTCCCCTCCTGCATTCAGTCTTTCCCGGCATCAGGGTCTTTTCCTAATGCGTCAGTTCTTTGCATCAGGTGGCCAAAGTATTGGAGTTTCAGCTTCATCATCAGTCTCTCCAATGAATATTCAGGGTTGATTTCCTTTAGGATTGACTGGTTGCTCTCCTTGCATTCAAGTGACTCTCAAGAGTCTTCTCCAACACCACAGTTCAAAAGCATCAATTCTTCGGTGCTCAGCTTTGTTATGGTCCAACTCTGATTACTGAAAAAACCATAACTTAGACTAGACAGACCTTTGTCAGCAAAGTAATGTTTCTGCTTTTTAATATGCTGTCTGGGTTGGTCATAGCTTTCTTCCAAGAAGTGAACGTTTTTTAATTTCATGGCTGCAGTCACTATCTGCAGTGATTTTGGAGCCCAAGAAGATAAAGTCTGTCACTGTTTCCATTGTTTCCCTGTCAATTTGCCATAAAGTGATAGGACCAGATGCCATGATCTTCATTTTTTTAATGTTGAGCTTTAAGCAAGGTTTTTCACTCTCCTCTTTCACTTTCCTCAAGAAGCTCTTCAGTTCCTCTTCACTTTCTGCCGTAAGGGTGGTGTCTGCATTTCTGAGATTATTGATATTTCTCCCGGCAATCTTGATTCCAGCTTGTGCTTCCTCCAGCCCAGCATTTCGCACAATGTACTCTGCATATAAGTTAAATAAGCTGAGCGACAATATACAGCCTTGACATACTCCTTTCCCAATTTTGAACCAGTCCATTGTTCCATGTCCATTTCTAACTGTTGCTTCTTGACGTGCGTACAGATTTCTCAGGTTTCGGCAACAGGTGAACTGAGAACTTTCAGGTGTATAAGTTGGGTTTAGAAAAGGCAGAGGAACCAGAGATCAAATTGCCAGTATTCACTGGATCATGGAGAAAGCAAGGGAATTCCAGAAAAATACCAGAAAATTCTTAAAAAGATGGAAATACCGGACCACCTTACCTGTCTCCTGAGAAATCTGTATGCAGGTCAAGAAGCAACAGTTAGAACTGGACATGGAACAATGGACTGGTTCAAACTTAGGAAAGAGGTATGGTGAGGCTGTATATTGTCACCCTGCTTGTTTAACTTACATGCGGTGTACATTGTGTGAAATGCTGATCTGGATGAATCACAAGCTGAAATCAAGATTGCTAGGAGAAATATCATTTCCTGGAGAAGGAAATGGCAACCCACTCCAGTATTCTTGCCTGGAGAATCCCATGGACGGAAGAGCTTGGTGGGTTACCGTCCACTGGGTCGCAAAGAGTTGGACACGACTGAGTGACTTCACTTCTTCAGGAGAAATATCAGCAACCTCAGATATGCACATGATATCACTCTAATGGCAGAAAGTGAAGAGGAACTAAGGAGCCTCTTGGGAAGAATGAAAGAGTGAAAAAGCTGGCTTGAAACTCAACATTAAAAAACTAAGGTCGTGGCATCTGGTCCCATTCATGACAAATAGGGAAAAAGTGGAAACCCTGACAGATTTTCTTTTCTTGGGCTCTACAATAACTGTGGACAGTGACTACAGTCATGAAATTAGAAGACACTTGCTCCTTGGAAGGAAAACTATGACAAACCTAGGTGCTGTATTAAAAAGCAGAGATATCACTTTACTGACAAAGGTCCATATAGTCAGAGCTATGGTTTTTCCATTAGTCATGTATGGATGTGATAGTTGGACCATAAAGAAGGTTGAGTGCTGAAGAATTGATGCTTTTGAATTGTGGTTATGGAGAAGACTCTAGAGAGTCCCTTGGACTATGAGAAGATCAAACCAGTCAATCCTAAAGGAAATCAACCCTGAGTATTCATTGGAAGGACTGATGCTGAAGCTCCAGTACTTTAGCCACCTGTTTTGAAGAGCCAGCTCATTGGAAAAAGACCCTGATGCTGGGAAGGTTTGAAAGCAACAGGAGAAGGGGCAGCAGAGGCTGAGATGGTTGGATGGCATCTCTGACTCAATGGACAGGAGCTTGAGCCAACTCCGGGAGATGGTGAAGGACAGGGAAGCCTTTTGTGTTGCAGCCCATGGGATTGCAAAGAGTTGGATATGACTTAGTTACTTAACAACAGCAACAAACCCACAAGCCCTACTTTGGCTTAGTCCTCTAGAAGCTGATGTATTTTCTTAGGCTTCCCAGGTGGCACTAGTGGTGAAGAACCCGCCTGCCAGTACAGGAAGCTAAGAGAGACAGATTTGATCCCTGGGTCGGGAATATCCCCTGGAGAAGGGCATGGCAACCCACTCCAATATTCTTTCCTGGAGAATCCCATGGACAGAGGAGCCTGGCAGAATATGATCCATAGAGTCACAAAGAGTCAGACAAAACTGAAGCAACTTAGCAGCGTATTTTTCTTAAAACCTGTCTCATCGGAGGTCTTAATGTAGATAGTCATTTTGGCAATTATAATATGTTGGTAACAATGACTAATATCAGTACTTGTCTGTAAAGAAAAGAAAGTCCAAAAAAGAGAAAGAAAGAAAAAGGTCAAATACATGCCTTGTCAGCCAAGAAGAAGACCCTCTCTAGCCTCTTGGTGTCAGAATCCCAACATGCTTGCCCCCAAGGTGGAGAAAGCTATATGAAGCTAATAGTGGATTGATAGAATTTTAGTCCCCAAAATGGTCTCCTTTTAAGAAAGGCAACAACATGTCAATCACTTGATGCTTCCTTTCTCAGTTTTACTTCTCAATTAATAAATTGCATTTATGTATATAAACTGTCTCCTGTAACTGAAGTCCCCCCAGACCTTGACTGAACTAATAAAATTTCTTTCTTTTGAGCATGTACATCCAGGCACTAGACCCTGGGCCAGGATGATCATTTATTTGCTAATTTCAGTGACCAACTTCTTTCCTGAAAGTGCCAGCAGGCTTTCAATTACCTTTCAAAAATCACTTCCCTGTTTTCGCTACTGATTTTGCATGTGGTATCTTAAAGGTCAGACTGAGGAGTTTGGCCAAAATTCTGGCACATAGGAGCAATATGACAACATAATGCTTTATTAGTCTAACCATTCAGTGGTTTACCTGAGGTTTACCATATAATCTAGAAGGTTGGGGAAGAAACTTTTCCTGTACCGTCAGGTTCAGTAGGTCGGTGTGTGCAAATTAAACTAACAAGATGAGCAAGAGAAAAGACAGAGTTTATTAAAGCCTGCAAAATTTATACCACAGGAGTGCTCAATGATAAATAGTTCAAAGAAGTAGTAAAATTTTGGAATTTCTATGCCTAACTTAGTAGAAGAAAGAGGAGAAAAAAGGCTTTTATGGGAAGAACAAACAAGTTTCTTTAGGAAACACGAATGTTGAGGAGAACAAATGGGAGATAAGAAAGTTGGTGATAATATTTCCTTGTGTGGGTGCAAATGGTCTTTCGATCTTTTTCATGACCATGAAACTCCCCCAAATGGGGCATTTATATCAGGTTTACTCTTGGTCTCTCTCCTGGGAGTAGATGCCAACCTGAAATGAGAATTTATGGCAGTCCTCATTTCTTAGAAGTTGCTGCTTTTAGTCAGATAAGGGAAGCGCTGAAAAGGTTTTCTACATCTGTTGAATCTCAAATGTCTTTAGCTTAAAATAATCTTTATGCCAAAGTAGCATATTTTAGAATGGCATAGCCTGATCCTCTTCAAAGGTAAAGTGAGATCTGGTATCTCTTCCAGATAAGAAATGAGGCTTGAATTAAGGTGGTTATCTATGGAAATGAAAATGCCACAAATATAAAGGATTTTATATAAGCAAAAGTTTGAAGGATTTACTAATTGGTTAGCATAGTAAAGAGCAGGAAGAAAAGTTCAACTGTGGGTCTCTCTTTAATGTTTGTACCAAATTTCCCTTTATAAACCTGGGAGCACTCAGAGAAGGAATTTTGCAAGAGCAAAGCAAAGGTAAACCACCTCAGTTTAGTTCAGTCGCTCAGTCGTGTCCGATTCTTTGCGACCCCACGAATCGCAGCACACCAGGCCTCCCTGTCCATCACCATCTCCCGGAGTACACTCAGACTCAAGTTCGAGTCCGTGATGCCATCCAGCCATCTCATCCTCTGTCATCCCCTTCTCCTCCTGCCCCCAATCCTTCCCAGCATCAGAGTCTTTTCCAATAAGTCAACTCTTCGCATGAGGTGGCCAAAGTACTGGAGTTTCAGCTTTAGCATCATTCCTTCCAAAGAAATCCCAGGTCTGATCTCCTTCAGAATGGACTGGTTGGATCTCCTTGCAGTCCAAGGGACTCTCANCCATGTCCAGTTCTAACTGTTGCTTCCTGACCTGTATACAGGTTTCTCAAGAGGCAGGTCAGGTATTCCCATCTCTTTCAGAATTTTCCAGTTTATTGTGATCCACACAGTCAAAGGCTTACGGGTTTCACTAATTCCAGCCTCCACACACTGGAATAATCCATCCCACACCTTAAGCCAACTACAATTTTACAATGTAATAAATGGCACTCATCCTTCTCCTCTCTCTATATATGTGGTTGACAAGTATCAGCATTCCCTGTGCTAGTTACTGTTTTAGAGAGCTGGAGCAGATGGGCAGAAAGCCAAAATTACCTGAACAGCTTGAGCTCCTGGAGTTACTCTCCAAGCTAGTGAAAATTATCAGCTCTCAGGGCTCCCCCTACAGGCACCAGAAAGCCAAGACTAACCTGGAAGGTGGCTGTAATTTGTGTCCCTTTCTTTAGAAAAAGTTCCCGAGATGAAAAGGATTGGAAGGTTTACTTCCAATGACTTATCTTGCTGAGGGATGGAAGTTCATAACCTAGAGATATGAACTTCCTCACAACCGGGCATTTTCTTGCCTAGAGACAAAAACTCACATGGGGGACTCAAGGATTGGGCGTGGGTGAGAAGGCAATGGCACCCTACTCCAGTACTCTTGCCTGGAAAATCCTATGGACGGAGGAGCCTGGTAGGNCTCACAACCGGGCATTTTCTTGCCTAGAGACAAAAACTCACATGGGGGACTCAAGGATTGGGCGTGGGTGAGAAGGCAATGGCACCCTACTCCAGTACTCTTGCCTGGAAAATCCTATGGACGGAGGAGCCTGGTAGGCTGCAGTTCACGGGGTCGCTGAGAGTCGGACATGACTGAGCGACTTCACTTTCACCTTTCACTTTCACGCACTGGAGAAGGAAATGGCAACCCACTCCAGTGTTCTTGCCTAGAGAATCCCAGGGACGGGGGAGCCTGGTGGGCTGCCGTCTATGGGGTTGCACAGAGTCGGACACGACTGAAGCGACTTAGCAGCAGCAGCAGCTGCAGAACTTGTTGTGTGAGAAACAGCTAAAAAGAAAAAAACATAAGAGGGTGATCAGCCTCACCCTCTATGGCCCTGCCAGAGAGTGTAGTTATCAGAGAACAGATCTGATCTCATGTAAAGGAAGAACTCTTTAATAATGAGCTACACAGGGCAGGGGTGAAGGGTGGTCACTAAGGGGCTTATGCAGGGAGAAAAAGGCCAAATGCTGGGAATACTGAAGAGACTGATGAGCTGGCAGAGAACTAAGCTGGATTATATTTAGGGTTTTAGTTCTAAAACCCTGAGAATGTATATTAAAACTGCAAACAATGGAAGAGTCCTCTTGCTAGAAAGTTGACTGGTATGGTCCTCAGAGTTATTTTCTCCATATTAAATATCAACATTTTGTGTTTCAAGACCTGAAAGTGAAAGTGAAGTCAGTCAGTTGTGTCTGACTCTTTGTGACCCCATGGACTGGTAAACTGCCAGGCTCCTCCACCCATGGGATTTTTCAGGCAAGAGTACTGGAGTGGGTTGCCATTTCCTTCTCCAGGGGATCTTCTCAACGCAGGGATCGAACCCAGGTCTCCCACATTGTAGGCAGATGCTTTTACCGTCTGAGCCACCAGGGAAGTCACTCAGTCTCAAAGTGATTTTAAGAGATTAGAATTCAAAATCAAAATAAAGGATGCATTGTTACCAATGTCAGTTTCCTAGTTTTAACATTATACCATAGTTATGTAAGATGTTACCATGAGAAGAAGCTAGGTGAAGGGGTCACGGGCCTCCGGCACTATTTTTGCAATTTCCTATGAATTTATAGGGCTTCCCCGGTGGCTCAGCGGTAAAGAATCCACCTGCAATACAGGAGATGAGGGTTTGATCCCTGGGTGGGGAAGATCCCCTGAAGGAAGGCATAACAACCCACTCTAGTATTCTTGCCTGGAGAATTCCCATGGACAGAGGACCCTGGCAGGCTACAGTCCATAGGGTCACAAAGCATCGGACACATTGAAGCGACTTAGCACACACATGAACCTATAATTATCTCGAAATAAAAAGCTTTTACAAATCAAATTAAAAACACTTCCCCAAGAGGTTCTAGGTAACCTCAAAGACAACCCTGTTTGTTTCCGGAATGCACTGTCATGAGCCACAAATGACTCTGCAAGTATCTACAGGCAGCAGGGCTCATTTCAAAACCATGATCAATCAGCTATTAAGATTTATGGTTATGATTAGGAAAGCCTGTGTCATGTTGACAGGTGTCTAATTTGGTTATGCTGATCATAAATCTTCAGCTATCTGGGATCACATCGCTAAAATCACCTATAGGCAATACGTTCTTAAAGCTGCTTCCCGTGTGGTGCTCACACAGGAATCGTGTACAGACTTAATTACTCTATTTATCTGACTGCAGTACAACAACATGCTTGTGTCTTCTTCCTCCACAACTATGACTGGCAATAAGAACTGCATCCAGTTTAATCTCATCCTACCACTGAAACCCCACTCACGGTAGTTCTCAGTGAATGGTCATAGAATAAATAAGAAATAAACCAGTAATTAAGTTATTTTTCTTGGACTTCTGCGAATGACTTTCTTTTCTGATACAAAGGCATCCAAAGAAATCCTAAAGTCACCATTTGGGAATCAGGATTAAATATATACACATACGTGGGTGCAGGGAGCAAAGTCTCTAAAGATCTTTATAACAACTTTATTTTGATTTGTTAGTTTCTCAAGATATTGTAACTCAGTTTGATTTAGAACAAATTAGATCAGGCTTTTTCAGACACACAAAAAAACCCCAACATGAATGGTTGAACACATCCCCTAACTTCTGCCCAGTTTTACCAAGTACCAAGGACAACTGACTTCTTTCAGAAAACCCTGACATAGCATCACCTTTGGATTCTTCAGTATTAACTGATCAAAAGCAATCATGATATGGTACTTTCTCCAAATTCTATATCTCTTAGTTTATTAAAATACATGTTTTTCAAATAAATAGTGAACAACCCCAATCATCAAACGTGAGAGATCACAAAGTGTCATGTTGCTTCCTTTTGCAAAGAAGGCACATCATTAGCTTGTACTGATGACCCAACAGCCACACCCAAGTCAATCAGGCTGTCTTACAGGCTCCATGGAGGATACTCACGACCCCAAAGACACTGGGGATTCTGCAGGCTTGCTCATCTGAACCGGCTCAGAAGCCGGCTTGATCCTTAGGACTTCTGCAAAACCATCACCAAACCAGCATGTGACGCGTGCTGTGTCTACCGTAAAGTAAAAAAGACGATCTTGGCAGAACTTCCGTCGATATACAGACCGAGGATCAGCTGACAGCACAGCCTCGATGGCATGCCTTGCTTCCTCCGCTGACTGAAAGTATTTAAATGAAGCCTGACCAACACCACCTGCAAGAAGAAGAACACAGCTTGGGAATTCTCTGGCGGTCCAGTGGTGAGGACTCCACGCATTAACTGCCAAGGGCCCAGGTTCAATTCCTGCTGGGGAAGTAAGATCCCACAAGGCACACAGCCCCCAGCCCCACCCCAAAAAAGGACCCCATGACTTAATTATCAAAATCATGCAAGTCAAATTTCAGTACAGTGAGTTTCAAAGTGGAGGCTGGTTGGAGCCTTGAATATCACTTGGAAATCTACTTAATCATCATAAAGAATGTCACCTTCAAGTGGTACTGTCATTATATTAAATTTATGCATACACAACCCAAATTCAAAACCTGCTGAGCAAAAAAAATCATGGTGATAATTTTCCTTAGTCTCCTAAGCAGGACAGCTGAGCTTTCACTTTTGTGCACCCAAAATGTCACTTTCCTATGCTCAATGTAGAAAGTGAAAGTCAGTCGCCCAGTCCTATCCAACTCTTTGTGACCCTATGGACTGTAGCCTGCCTGGCTCCTCTGTCCATGAAATTCTCCAGGCAAGAATACTGGAGTGGGTTGCCACTCCCAACCCAGAGATCAAACCTGGGTCTCCTGCACTGCAGGCAGATTCTTTACCAACTGAGCCACTAGGGAAGCTCAACGTAGACTTGAATTCAATTCCTTGTCATTTTCCTCTCAGAATGGAGGCATGGTCACTGAAAGGCATGACAGTCCCAGCATTCTCAGAAGGCCACACATAGCCAGAGCACTGCCTAAAGGCAGGGGAGGGTGCCTCAGGCAGCGGAGGGTGTTACACACCCACAAATAAAAGTAATGCTACCTTCTGTAGGAGAAATGGGAGAGCCCTTGTGAGAACAGTGAAGCAGGCAGACTAAGTTCAACACCATCACTGGGAAGAGGCTACCCCATTCCCCAGGTTTGTATGTCAGTAAACATAGGAAGTGGAAAAATTTCCTATGTTTGTAACATTGTAGGTGTGTTATAATTTTTAAAAATATATTACATACAAAACTTAAATAAAAGATTAACTGTGACCTAATTTTTAATAGCTGCCACATAATATACATCCAAACAAAGACTAGGTTCTTCCAAGAAGGCAGGTGTTTTACAGAATGTTGTCCCTGTTCAAAATATCATCTGGAGTGGTAGTGGGGGGGTGGAGGTACTGTCTTTATCCTTCTGAAAACAAATTCAGATTTTAGAAAACAGCCAAATATCACTGGACTATGTCCAATTAAAAAGTTGGTAAGTAAAGTCATGAAATACAATCTCTGGTCAAAAACTGAGGACTAATTATGTAGTGCTAAGATTCCTTTCATGTATGGTACATAAAACGATTCTAAGGCCACTCTAGAAAGAAGAGTTCCCAAAACACCACACTTCTCAGTAACCGATTCCCGTAGAAGCTCCAGGTCTTTGCTTGGCTGTTCATTTGGCGCAGGTTCCCTTCCCTCACTTCCCTACCTACTTATGTTTCCAAGCTCAGCCCAAATACTTACCCTTTCCTCCAAGAAGCCTTCTCAGATTTCCTCCCCGAGGAGATAGAAGCCTCCCCAGATTTTCTGCTCCCCAAGTCAGAATACATTCTCCTTCCTGTTCCCACAGTACTCTATTCCAGCGCCAATCCCTCCTCTCCATTCCAACATCTTTTTATCCTTTCTACACTCTAAACTTTCTGAAGTCATTTCTTATTTCTGTCCTGGCTCAAAATTCTGCTGCTATAAATCAATCAGCCCCCATTTTATAGTTACAGTTCATTATTTCTCTTTGTAACCATTTTGAATCAGTAAGACATAATGTAGCCTCTCAATGAACTGTAGTTTGAAAAACACAAAACTTTCCAAAGCAGAAAGCATTTCATGATAACCACCAGACAAGGGGCAAATATATGGTACCTTTTAGGCAGCACTGCTTTGTTCTACCACAAAATCCTTTTTTTTTTTTTTTAACTTTTCTTGGGAATTCCCTGGTGGTCTACTTTAGGACTCCACGCTTTCACTGCTAAGGGTGTGGACTTACCCTTGGTCAGGGAACTAAGACACTACAAGCCATGCGGGATGTGACCCCTCCAAAAAAGAAACCCAAAACTGACCTCCTCTTCCCATGAGCTGTGCTGCCGCTGTTTAGTCATAAGTCATGTCCCACTCTTTGGCAACCCCGTGGACTGTGGCCCGCCAGGCTTCTCTGTCTGAGGGATTTCCCAGGCAAGAATACTGGAGTGGGGTGCTGTTTTCTTCTCAGGGATCTTCCTGACCCAGGGATTGAACAGTACGTTACAGGTGGATTCTTCACCCATGAGCCATTAGGGAAGTGCCCCCATGAACTAGATGTAGTGATTAAACAACCTTCATAAAACTTTTAAAATAAAGAGATCAATTTAAAAATTAAATGTTCTGTTTAAACATAAAGCCTTAGGATAGAATGAGAAGCCAACCACCTAGTGGCAGGTGAAATCTGACATCTCCTTGGCAACCACTAACTGGAACCATTGAACCCACTTCTTAACAGGCCCTTCCTTCATTCTAGACAGCTGCTTGGAATCTGCTTGTGGGCTTGAAAAACCAGCTAACAATGTTTGTTAACATTATGTATTAACAGGTGCCAAGTGAAAGACCTGTGGCGGCTCTTCTGCAGTGCTGGGACTTTACAGGCACAATTCCGGTGGTAAGACACTCTTTCCTTCTTACTACTGGGCTCTGTGCCAAAGGCTGAGTTATTGGCCACTTGACAGTTAAAATAAGATGAGACCTTTCTCTAGTCAGCGAGCAAAACAGATGAAAGGAAATCTACCTAAGTATAGAACAAGCACAACTTAGTGTCTGAATGCCATTTGAGAACTCCAAGAAGTACTGCTACGAGCTGACAAGAGGCCCTATTCCTGGGCAGCAGCTGTCCTCAGTAAACACGTGACTGAGTGGCTGGGACTGTGCTGAACAGTTGCTGACTGAAAGCCATCAGATGATGATATTGTCCAAGTTTGATTTTATACTCCTACGTTTCTTTACAAGTCATAATGACCAATACTCTATATACCTGCCCTCAGAAATACCAATTTGGTCTATGGCCATACCACCCTGAACATGCCTAATGTCATCTTGGAAGCTAAGCAGGGTCGGGCCTGGTTAGTCTTTGGATGGGAGAAACACCAAGTTCGCCAAATCTCCTAGCAAAGGCTCATCTCGTATTCACAAACAAGAAGTGGAAAGTACCTGGCTCACCTGAGCTGAGGTGCTCAAGGTCCATCTCTGCGTGAGGAGTAAGCCGGACTTCCAGGTTGCCCACAGGCGCCTCTCTCACCCAGGCAGGGGCCGCGCTGCAGCAGGCTGCACCGGCCAGCCTGGAAGGAGCCTTGGGGGACACCTCCGGGCCGTGTCCTCCTGGGGCCACTGCTCCTCCCCCTCTCCTCAGCCTGCTGTCTTCTTGCTCCCCTGAAGCACTCTTCTCCTGGCTCTGTGGGCCACTCTGCTCTTGCGCCACCCCGGGACTGGTTTCTTCACCCAACTCTGCTGCTCTCTCCCTCGGCTCAAGGGAGCTGTGCTGGGTGTTTGCTGCGTCATCAGATCCCGCGTTGTTTTCCCCTGAAGTTCTATGTTCAGGACATTTGGGTTTCTCCCTAGTGCAGCGGGAGGGCTGTGATTCCTTGTATCCTGAGAGTTGTTGCCAGTCACAGCTATCAGTCTTGCCTTCAGACTGGGACACGGTTTTCGGTTTATATTGGTTATTCTGTAAGGTGAAGTCCCCTGAAGACTCAATCAAATTTTGCGGTGAGTCATAATCAGCTATGTAGGGCTTTATGTCTAGTACAGGTGTGCCATGAATCATGTCAATTCCAGAAAGGTAGACAGCTCCACCTGTAATGTAAAAAACATCTTAGAGATATTAACAAGGAAGAACAGTGTAAATGACTAGAGATTCAGCACCATCTGCCTAAATCTCACCAGGCTTAGTCACAATTCCCTCACGCACCAGGCTCTCTTACACCTGGTGCCAATACACACTTCTCTTTCTACCTCGAAACTCATTCTCTTTTTAACCTGTCAGACTGCTGCTTGCTCTTCAAGGCTCTCTGTAATACCTCCTTTACAGAGGCTTTCTGGCTCTTTCAGACAAAAGTGTTCTTTCCTCTGGGTTCTGCAGAGGAACCTGTGCCCAAACTTCTCCTGGAGCCCTCATCACGCAGTCTGGCAATGGCCTGCTTAGCGTCTCTCCCTCTAGACAGTGAGTAGGCCCTTTGCACGCTAGGTGGGGCCAGCTCACCTCTGCATCACTGGAGGTTTCTAACTTTGTTCCAAGTACATCAGAAAGATAGTTGCTCAGTCGTACCCAACTCTTGGAGATCCCATGGACTGTAACTCACCAGGTTCCTCTGCCCATGGAATTTTCCAGGCAAGAATACTAGAGTGGGTTGCCATTTCCTTCTCCAAGGAATCTTCCTGATGCAGGGATTGAACCCAGGTCTCCCACATTACAGGCAGATACTTTACTGTTTGAGCTACCAGGGAAGCCCAGGTACCTCAGAGTCCTCAGCATTACCTCTGTGGGACTGACAATTGTTTTACTGCGGCAAACAGCATCTAAGGTGGCCTGTGATGCTCATCACCTAGTGGTGTATAATCCCCTCCTCTTGAGTATGATTTCACTCCAGTGACTATGTTATCTAAGACTCCTGCATTTGCTGCAGATTCACTTGACTCTTCTTGTAGGCTTGATGAAGCAAGCAGCCACGCTGGGAAAGTCCATATAACAAGGCGCTGTGGCTGGTCCTTAGGTGCTGTGGGCTGCCTCTAGGAGCTGGAGGCAGCCACCAGCCAAAACCAGCGAGAGGTCAGGACCCTCAGGATCACAGCTGTAAGAAAGTGAATTCTGCCTACGACCAGAGTGGGCTTGGAAGTGGATTCTTCCACAGTCAAACCTCCAGAAAAGAACTCATTCCACAGGACACCTTCACTGAAACTTGGTGAGACTCTAAGCAAGGACCCAGCTAAGCTGTATCCCAACTCCCTAACCCCTAGAAACATTGTAATGTCTTAAACATGTAATAAATGTGTGCTGTTTAAACTGATAGGGTGTGGTAATTTGTTACACAGCAGGAGAAATATAATATTCCATCATATAATTAAGCAGAATATAAATCACATTACCAAATACTAAGGGATGGTCTCCTGCTGTCCCACTTACACAGCTGTTGTCCAGTTAGTAGACTTTGCTGCAGAGTCTACTAACTTGACCCCTAGAAAACTGGTCCAATGAGAATCAAAAAACCGCATGTGATCCTATCTTCATTTAAGAAAAACATGACTAACAAAGGACTCTGATTTCTAAAACATGCTTATTGTGAATGAACCTGGAACTTTGGAAAGAAGATTTTGGACTTTCTAAGTGATAGATTGTGCCTAATGACGTCTACAAAAGACACGGGGGTACAAGTGAGAGGTCAAGGGATTTGAAGTCAGACAAACTCTTGTCTGGATGCCGCTGGGTAAATTATCAAACATCCAAGACCTCAGTGCTCTCATTCACAACAGTCAGACTGCTACTCTATCAAGTCCACGAGCCACTGTGAGATAACATACATGAACACGTTTTACAAACTGCAAAGCACCGCAAAAACACTGGTTATCCTTATCATGCTTACTTACAAGAGTGTCTATAGGGCTGCTGTGCTTGTCTTCACCTCTTTGATTTGATCTTCCCCATTAGAATGCTAAACTCCTCTGGAGGGCAGGGATTTTTATCTAAATTTGTTTGCCACTATATCCCCAGCACCTAGAATAATGCTTGACACATATTCAGTGCTCAGAAAATACATGTGTGTTGCACAATCATAAAATGTTCCAGTACTATTACCCAAATTGGTTAGCCATCACAAATTGAGAAAACTCAAGTTGGATTGGCTCTAGAATTTTTCTGGAAAACCTAACCAAGGCCCTGTTAATATAAGCCAGCAAGAGAGTTCAAGCGCTCAGAAAGAACAAATGAAGTAATGGCTCGCATCTTTTTAGTTTGTAATGTACCTGTAGAGCCTTCGTAAGATCCTCAAAAAAATATCTCACAGTGAATCCTTCTCCTTTGGTCACTTAACAAACAAGCAAGCTGAAGCCTGGAACGTCCCCTGATTTCCCTATACCTGCCACTCTGTCTTCTGCCTCTTTCACAAATGTGCTGATCATTAAAAAAAAAAAGAAAAAAAAGAAAAAAAAACAAATGTGCTGATCAGGTTGGAGGGATTTGAGAACCAGAAGCTTTCAAAAATGAACAGCTCAGGAGCAACATTATACACAAGCATGCAGTTAAAACTAATCTAGTATTCCACACAGGTTCTCCCACAATCTGACAGATGTTCAGCCTATGCGGTCTTCATCCCAGCCCTCTGCCTCATGTCTCAGTGGGCAGCAGCGCTGCAGCTAGGATGCTCATTCATTCCTCGGGGCTGCAAGGAAGAAGTGACCGACCACCCTGTGTGCTGACCATACATGCACGTGCAACCAGTTGCTGTGTGTGTGTTAAATTTTGAGCGTGTCCAATTATTTTTAGATCATTTTGTATTTACAGAATTTCGAGTTAGAAAAAATTTGGTTGCTAATTTAATGATTGTGAAATCTTAAGAGTTATTTTGAAATAACAACTTCCGATAAGTGCAGTGACATAAACTAACTCTGAGCATCCTATGAGAGCTTATTTCAAAGTGTTTTGATGCTCACATTCCTTTAATCATTTCATTCTCTTTAATGTCTGGTGGGTCTCAGGGGCTAATACCATTTGTATTTCTGTGAATAACAGCCAGTGCTGAGTACTATGATGATTTTATAAGACTTCTTTTGGTTAAGGAAAAATAGGTAAAAGTAGAAATTACCTTCTACCCTTTCCAGTTTGGCCAGGGTCAGTCCTATTGCATTGGGACGATGTGGGCTCCTTGTAGAGAAAACGCCAGTCTTTGCACCATTCAGCCTAGGAGGCTGTACTTTTGCCTTACAGCTCAAATGACCATTTTTGTGAAAAACAAACAAAATCCTATTGAAAATAAACCAAATTACTGAGTAAGAAGACAAAGAAATTAATCTATCATAATGATATGCAGGAGGAAAAAACTGTAATCCTCACAAACTAAAACAGAAAGAATGCCTTTAATGGTATTAAAATATGATCAGTGGGGGAAAAAATGTTGGGGTGAGGAAGAATGAACAGAGACAAAATTAAGTGACAGCAAGCAACACTAGTATAAGACAGACTTTAATATAGCTGACACTTGACTTAAAAGTATCAAGATTTCTAGGGTTTCTTTTGTCTTTTAGGAAGAACAGACTTAATACTGCACAGGTATAGAGCAAAGTCCACAAACTTTTTCTTTAAAGGAGCAGCTGGAAAACATTTTAAGGTTTGCAGGTCAACCAGTCTCTGCTATAAGAATTCAACTCTGCTCCTGTAGCACAAAAGCAGCCACAGCCAACACATAAATGGATGCTTATGGCTGTGTTCCCATAAACTTACTTACAAAAACAGAAGATGAGATGGGTTTGCTCCATGGGCCATAGCTTGCTGACCCCTGGTCTAGAAGACAGAATAATGACCCATGGGCACAACTGAGGTCTACAGATTTCAGCTCAACAGAAGTCATCCCTCACAATTAGAACAATTGCAAATGGAATGTGCCCCCTCAGTGGATCCCACACTTCCCTGCGGGTGTCCAGGTTATGCCAACATTCACATTCATGCCTATAGTCCAAGAATCCCATGCAATAGATAAGGGTGGTCTGGATGGCAGTCTCCAAGGGTACTTCCAACTGGAGTACTCAGAGACAAGTTATGGTCCAGAGTACCATTTCTAACTAAGAAACAACTTACCAAACATGAGAAAACTGTTCTAAGCCCATCAAGGAATGTTCAGGATTATTAAAGATGCTTTTTCTAATCCTCAAACAAGCCCGTGAATGGCTACAAATGGATGGCTGCCTTGGAGTACCATTCTTGGCTGAGAAACAGGATTCCAAGTAACCAATTGGCTCAGTTAAAAGATTCCCTACAGAAGAAAATTAGGTAAGAAATCATTAATCAAAAGGTCAAGTAGAATGAAATAATGCCATTTGCAGTAACACAGACAGACCTAGGGGCTTCCCTGGTAGCTCAGCCAGTAAAGAATCCCCCTGCCATGCAGGAGACCCTGGTTTGATTCCTGGATTGGGAAGATTCTCTGGAGAAGGGATAGGCTACCCATTCCAGTATTCTTGGGCTTCCCTGGTGGCTCAGAAGGTAAAGAATCCACCTGCAATTGGGGAGATCTGGGTTCAAACCCTGGGTTGGGAAGATCCCCCAGAGGAGCCCATGGTAACCCACTCCAGTATTCGTGTCTGGAGAATCCCCATGAACAGAGAGCCTGGCCAGCTACAGTCCATGGGGTGGCAAAGAGCCGGACATGACTAAGCGACTCAGCACAGCACAGACAGACCTAGAGACTATCATGCTAAGCAAACCAGACTTCATGCTGAGTGAGAAAGCCAAATACATGATATCACTTAGAGGTGGAATCTAAGACAAACGATAGAAATGGACTTATTTACAAAACAAACAGACTCACAGACACAGAAAACAAATTTACGGTTACCAAAAGGGGAAGAGGAGGGTAAATTAGGAGTTTGGGCTTAACATATATACACTACTCTACATAAAACAGTGACCTACTGTACAGCCAGGAGAACTATACTCAATATCCTATAATGGTTATTATAATGTATAAAAAGAATACACACATGCATATAACTCAATCAGTTTGCTGTACACCTGAAACTAATACATTATATATCTACTATATTTCAATGAAAAATGTTTGAAATAAAATAAAATTTTAAAGAGAAGTCACAATTTCCTACATAATAGTGTTAACACAATGTATTAAAACCCACCATCATTATTTTTCTTTTCCAAGCAGGCAAAAACAACAACAAAAAAAGGGTCAAGTAAAGATGTAGGAAGATGTGTTTTTTTTTAACGCATTGACTTCATAGTTTTAAAATCGACCAGATGTTTCGTGCATGCGTTTATGCTCAGTCGTGTCCAACTTTGTGACGCCCCAGACTATAGCTGGCCAGGCTTCTCTGTCCGTGGAATTTTCCAGGCAAGAATACTGGAGTGGGTTGTCATTTCCTACTCCAGGGAATCTTCNTTTTAAAATCGACCAGATGTTTCGTGCATGCGTTTATGCTCAGTCGTGTCCAACTTTGTGACGCCCCAGACTATAGCTGGCCAGGCTTCTCTGTCCGTGGAATTTTCCAGGCAAGAATACTGGAGTGGGTTGTCATTTCCTACTCCAGGGAATCTTCCTGACCCAGGGATCCAATCTGCATCTCCTGCCTTGGCAGGTATATTCTTTACCACTGAGCCACCAGGGAAGCCTCTACCAGACGTTCAGCTCAGTTCAGTCACTCAGTCATGTCCGACTGTTTGCAACCCCATGGACCGCAGCAAGCCAGATGTTATGCAACTATAAAACAAGATTCTTAAAACATTCATCAGTTCAGTTTAGTTCAGTCACTCAGTCGTGTCTGACATTCATAAGTACATATAAATATCCTTATCATTACATATGCATTGCTATATCCTTTCAGATAATAAACTGGAAAGAACATGGGTGAAAGGAAAAATTCATGTTTAGAAGACTGACTATAACTATAATTCAAATTCTATGCTACCATAACTATGTATGTGACCTTGGTCAGGACTATGGAGTATTTCAAATAGAGTGAATAAGGTGCACAAAGTTAAATGACAAATTTTCTAGCATAAGAAGGGAACAAAATAGTTTGATTGGAGTGTGAAATACAAGGCAAAGAATAAAAGATAAGGACACGGGTTGCATATAAGATGCTTTCAATTGAAAACACAATACATGAACTAGTTTTAAGTAATAAAGGGAGGGGAGTGCATGGGGTCACAGTACACAGTTCTTAGTGCACGTGGCTGTTCCGCCAAGACCTTGCCAACCTTAGCCACCAAAGAGCAGAGAGATGACATCATCCCGCTCACCTCAGACACATCACGTGGTCACCTGAGCACATGATCCGTCACTTTACAATAAATAGGAAAAACGACCCTTGTCCATTCAAGGTCTCGCATGTCCCGTCCCCTCTCTGCAGTGAAAGCGGTTGCCTGCTCTTGGAGGTCTTAACGCGCGCAGAACCGCCAGCCTCTTAGAAGTTACCTGTCTCCAGAGCCGGCTTCACACACCCGCACGGGGTCGCTGTGGCGCGAGGCCCGGACTCTTTCAAGTCGCGCATGGCTACGAGTCACACAGAAGCCCACTCAACGCGTTCAAACCTTCCGCTTCCGGTTTCCCTACCTGGCGCCTGCGTAGTAGCTGTGCCGGCGGATGGCGCCAAGATTGAGCACGCGCGGGGCGGGGGCGCTAGGGGAGTGAGGCGACGGGCGGGGGGATGTCAGAGGCTACCACTAGGTGGCGGTTAGAGGTTGGAGGCCTTATTCCGCTTCTGAATCTGTCTTGTCTTGTGCTGTCTCGCACGGACCCGCTTCAGTTTTAGGGTCCAAGTTATCGCCCTTTCCATTGAGAACAAGTCGATGAAGATTTATGCATAAAGATACTCGAAATAATAAGCAACCTACTCATCCAACGCATGGCGCTAATTTTTAGATTAAAAAAAATATGTATATACAGTTATCACATAGCGAGATGACAGGATGTTAGGAAAATGTTAATACTTCTTGAGTAGTGGGAATACACAGATGGTCGTTTGTACTTCTCTGTATGCTCCCAATTTTTTCATAATAAAAAGGGTGTTTAGTCAGAAAAGAAACCCAAATAAACCTCGTTTCAAATCTAATGGGTGTGTAGCTCTACACCAGACTAGGTAGGGATAAGAAGTGGGGACTATTCCTTGTGCTCCGTACCTCACGAGAACTGAAGTGAGAATGAAACTGAGTTAACGGCCATATACATTGGGATTGTAGTGGTTGTTTTGGGGAAGCTCTAAAAAGTTGAGGGCCTACAAGAATCAGTTTTCAGCCCCTGCAATGACCAGTTACCCCTGCAGCGCTAGCCTGGCCTCTTACGTGTGTGTGTGTGTCGCTCGGTTGTGTCCGACTCTTTGTGACTTCATGGACTGTAGCTAGCCTGGCCTCTTACATGTATGTATGTATGTGTGTGTGTATGTATGTGTGTGTGTTAGTCGCTCAGTTGTGTCCTACTCTTTGTGACCTCATGGACTGTAGCCCGACAGGCTCTTCTGCCCATGGAATTCTCCAGGCAAGAATGCTGGAGTGGGTAGCCATTCCCTTCTCTAGGGCATCTTCCCCATCCAGGTACTGTACCCAGGTCTCTGCGTTGCAGGCAGATCCTTAACCATCTAAGCCACCAAGGCCTCTTACCTACTTACTTGTAACTTCGTCTCCCACCTGTATATTTATAAAGTTTCTCTGTATACTTAATTCTACTTCTGAGTTTTTTATCCTGTTTTTTCTTGGGCTAGGGGAGGGAGAGAGACATATTGCCTGCAAAACAAATTATTCAAGATCGTAAAACTCCACAGATTTAAAAGTTTAACAACCATGAAAAGCTGTTCCTAAACATGTTCATTTGTCATTAACTAATAGACCACTATCAGAAAATAACCATCAGAAGGAGTCAAAGATTTAAAGAGAGGATTGTGGGTTTTAAAACAAAAACTTTTAAAAGTGATAAAATTCATACGCCTACATGTCCTCTGATAGGTTTTTTCCACGTGAAATTTGGAAAAGAATACCTTTAGTCTGTTTTCAGGAGGGAACAGTTCTGGGCAGCTATGAAACAAAAGTAAATTGAGAACTGTTGAGCTCTTTGCACGATGTAAAACTGGGGCCGTAATGGCTGCAATTTTCCACTAGATGGGGGTGTTGCTAAAAGTGATAGTTGCTTTGTGGCCCAACAGAGGTATTTGCCTTCTTGGTCTTAGATATCATATACAATGAAAGTCACGCCAAAAAAACGATACCAAGTGTGACATGTTCTGAAATGCATAGCAGACTTGGAGACCCTGATGAAGTAGATTGTTACTTGATTTAAAGGAAAAAGTTCTCTTTATGGAAAGCAGGAACTTAAATATGTAGCACTTTCATTATGTGATTTGCAATTTTTATTATCCTGTCTAGAGGATATATGATTATATAAATAACAATTATATGGGATTATTTGTAGTTTATGATACAACCTTTTCTCTAGAGGTAGGATCTAGGAATCTGCCTTAAAAAAAAAAAAAAACAAACCCTAAATGATTCGAAGTAGGTGTCTGCCTACACTTTGAGAAACACTCCTCAGTTTAATGATTCTTTTTTTTTTTTTTCTTAGTTGCAGCCCAGAGGATCTTTGTTGTGGTGTTCAGACTTGGGTGCCCCGTGGCATATGGGATCTTAATTCCCTGACCAGGGATCAAACTGTGTCCCCTACACTGGAAGGTGGATTCTTAGTCACTGAACTACCAGGGGTGTCCATTATAATGATTCTTAATCTTTCATTTGAGTGAAGGATCCTTCTGAAAATCAATTAAAGCTTTGGATCTTATCACACATCATATTAGATTTAATATCATAAGATTCATGTATTTTAAAGAACAACCATTGCACCCACAATGAAAGGGGGGTAGCCCAAGGTAGGGCTAGATGGATTCTCGCCAAACTTTAATTCTGCTATTCCACATGGACCCTGCATTAACTGTAGTACACTGCATGCAGTTCTTGAACATATCTTGAATTCACCCTTCTTTGTGTCACAAACAATAAAGCTGCTATCCTCACCTATAATAAAAATCTTCTCCAACTTTCAAGGCTCCACTCATGTAATTTTTTCAGGTCACTCTGGCAAAAAAGTGAATATTCCTTGGTTGTATCTTCTATCCAAAGAGCATTAGCATTACTCTCTTCTTTTACAGTATTTGTTTTCTGTTTTATTCCTCCACGAGACTAGATTAAACTCCTAGTAGGTAAGGACTATGTGTTATAGGTCTTCTGCCCCTCACAGTGCTTACCATGATGCTGTCCACGCAGTTAAAATGTACTAATGATTTAATGTACATTTTGCACAATTACAATATTTTAAAAGTAAAAATAGAAAATCAAAATTCAAATATGCAAGTACATACATCACTCCAAAATATCTTTAAAGAAGTCCTAGAATGATAAGAATTGTTAAAATTATTAAATTACTAAAAGCTAACTGAAGCCTCCATAAAATTTTGATACTATTGTCACATTAATAATTAATCAAAGTTTATAAGAAAACTATATATTTCCCCAAATTTTAATTGCTCAGCCTTAAAAATGGAAAAAAGGAGGGCTTGATAATTTCCCCCAAGAGCAAACATTTATTTGATTAATTCTTAAGAGGAGTAAAACTATTAAGTTTGTTCCCACCACTGTCCTCTCCCCAGATTACATACATACACATATGTGCACACACATACACACTAGCAGAATATTGTCTATGTAGTAGAGCCTGATTAATTTTCGCTTTCAGATATAGTCTATATATCTATAGACTCTATATCTATAGGCAGGGAGATACTGTTAAAATGTTAACGAATATTGTAGAGATTTCTACCATATTTGAGAAAATCACACATATAATGTACTAAGATGTGTATTTTGTTGGATGACTGTGATGGTTGAACATTATTAAAACAAAACATAACTATAGATGTCATTTTCTGGGTTACTCTCTTGAGGCACATTTGTAATTTCTATTATCTCTGGTTCTTCTGCTTTGGGATTTTCCTTCAATTCTGTAAAATAAAAAAAAATATGAAAATAGATTCAGTGAATGGTATTGAGACAATTGGCTATCCATTTGGAGAAAAAAAACTACCTCACACTTTGCACAGAAACAAATCTCAGATGAATTAAAGATTTCAATATTAAGATCCAATAAATGTTGTAGAAACATAGAATATTTCTTTTAATCTTAAGATTTTAAAAGCCTTTCTAAGCAGACCACAGACTAGAAGCCATAAAGAAAAAGATTGGCAGATTTGTATCATTAAAAACTAAAATCATGACAAGTTTGAGTAACTAAAAACTAACATTAAAATTTTGGTCATATAGATGTCCAAACCTCTATAAACAAAGTTAAACCACAAGCAACAAGAATAAAAATGTTTATGACTCAACTTATATGTAGGCAAAGATTTAATAACTATTATTTAAAGAGATTTTTTATCAAAAAGATAGAGTTCCAAAATATAAAATGGAGCAAGTATTCAAACAGGTGATTCTCAAAAGGAAAAACTTAAATTCATAATAATCTGAAAAATAAGCCTGGTAGCATAGGTCATCAAAAAAAGTAGAAATTAAAACAATTAGGTTGGTTGGTCTTTAAAAATCTAGCAGATAGGTGCAGATTTTTAAAACATAATCATGTGCAGTGTTGGCAAAGGCATGGGGACTAGGCACTTACATAAATTCTTGGATTCTGTGAATTGCTACATTTGGGCTGCTGCTGCTGCTGCTAAGTTACTTCAGTCGTGTCCGACTCTGTGTGACCCCATAGACGGCAGCCCACCAGGCTCCCCCATCCCTGGGATTCTCCAGGCAAGAATACTGGAGTGGGTTGCCATTTCCTTCTCCAATGCATGAAAGAGAAAAGTGAAAGTGAAGTCGCTCAGTCTGTCCGACTATTAGCGACCCCATGGACTGCAGCCCACCAGGCTACTCCGTCCATTGGATTTTCCAGGCAAGAGTACTGGGGTGGGGTGCCATTGCCTTCCCCAACATTTGGGCTAGTCTGACTGAATGTATCCAGACTAAATGCTGGTACTCTTTGGCCCAGCAATTCAATTTCTAGGAATTTATCCAAGGAAGTAATCAGATCAACTTAACCTTTCAGTGCCTTAGTTTCCTTATCTATAATATAGGGACATATTATTCATCCACTCAGATTTCTAACATAGAATAAAGTAATTCACAAAAAATGTTTAATAGAGAGATTGGCAGATAGAAAGTGTTATAATAAATTTTAAACAACTGTTACTTCCCATGATGTTCATTGAACATTGTTATAATAGTAAAACTTGGCAGTAACCTAGGTGTTCATCATCATAAAGACTGGTTGAATAAATTGCTGTATATATAACATAATACTGGATGACTGTTACAAAGATGTCATTAGGATGGCCACAATATACATGGCATGTTAAAAAAAGCAGGTTATAAAATAGAATGTTATTGTACCATCTCATTTGCTGAAACAAAATCTTAACATTGGGGGTCAGAGATAGTAAGTGGTATCATAGGGTACTTTATAGTCACTTAGATATTGCTTTAATTTATTATAATGAACATTTATAATTATCATTATAGCAATTTTATACTCAGCAAAAAGGAAGACATTTCTACTTGTTTGGCAAGACAAAGAGAAAACAAAATAAGCATTAATTGCCAAAAAGCATAAAATAATTAATTAATCACCTGTCTTAACCTCACCGGGTTTAGAACAAAACCCTGAGAATCTGGTGCTATGTTGATTAGAGCCACGTCTCCAGCAGGGGAATCCTGTCAATACAGGTAGTGTTTCATATGTCTGCTTTTACTGTAATTTTTAAAAGGTATTTCCTCAAAACCTATATTGCTTGGAACCTAACTTAAGCCCACGTTTTTGTTGCACTCATATTTTAGGAGGAAGAGAAAATAAGCTACCAAAGGAATTTCTTTAGAAAACAATTCCCTGGGGATAGACTGCTAGGCTCAGCCCATTTTCTACACCAAGAACAGGACTGAACAAGGTGAGCTAAGGCTCTCAGTTTACTTGTCTCCCTGAGACAAGTAAAGTTGAATAAAGGTCACATTGTTTTTAAAATACTATGCTTTTCAGGGACAAATATTGAAATAGAAAGGTAAGCCTGTTAACTCCTATAAAAATGAGTTCCCTAGTATCAGGATCCTATTTTATGTCTTTGTATCTTTCTCAGTACCTTGTACTATGAATTTACTTGCCTTTAGTTTGCCAGGAAATGTTAATTTTCTAGAAAAAAAACTTTATTCACCAAGATTTTGTGTTAATATAAATGTAATTGTCCAAAATATTTTGCACATAATTGACTCTACATAGGGTTCATTTTTCTTCACCTACTAAAGCTTCCCAAAACGCATAGTATGTACAGATACCCACTATATACACTTATAGTTTTAATTATTTTCTTTAAATTACATGGAAACATACCAAATAGATATCAGTTGAATGATAAACATTTTTCACTTAAAACTGGACAAAGACATTAAAGATACCTGTTGAGATAACTGGGATAACCCAGGATTGTCACAGAAGGCTATAAATCAGTGCTCCAAGGGAGAGACGCCTATTTGGTGCTCTGATTATGAACAGGGAGCAGTTAAGAAATGGCAGTGTCACTAACTTGACCCCAGTAAGAAACCCATACCTTGAGGAAAAGTAGAAACATCCTTAGCATCTTCCTGGTGTGCTTTAGGATCCTGGTCTTGGGGTCCATCTATTTCCTGGTATAGTTTGGGAAAGCATTCTTTAGGAACATCTTTGTCTTTATATGTCTTAGCAGAGAGGTCTTCAGGCCCAGGTGTTTCTTGATAAATTTCAGGTGCACCATCTTCAGGTCCTGGTGTTTCTTGGTATATTTCAAGTGAATATTCTTCAGACCCAGGTGTTTCTTGGTACATTTCTGGGGGATATTTTTCGGGAACAGATGTTTCTTGGGTTGTTTTATGAGAGGGGACTTTAGACACAGCAATTTCTGTATATATTTTATGAGAAAAGTCTTCAGGTTCAACTGTTTCCTGGTGTGTTTCTGTAGAAAGCTCTTTAGGCACAGCCATTTCTTGCTGTGTGTTAGAAACAATGCTTTCAGTCTCAACTATTCCTTGACCTGGTTCAGAATCGGGTTTCTCAGGCTCAGGTCTTTTCTGGTGTGTTTCAAGAGTGGAGGCTTTGGGCACATCTGGCTTGGGGTGTGCTTCAAGAGAGCATTCTTCCAGGTCAGTTGTATCTTCAGATGTTTTCGAAGAAACAACCTTGGCTGCAATGGCTTCTTGGCATGTTTTAGGAGAGACATCTTCAGGCTGAGCCATATCACGGAACGTTTTGAAAGGCAGGTCTTGAAATATAGCTATTTCTTTGCACATTTTAGGAGAGAGGTCTTCAGATTCAGCCATATCTTGGCATATTTCAGAAGGGTGGTTTTGTACCACTGTTGCTTGGTACTCAGAAGAATTTTCCTGAAGGATAACACTTTCTTGACCTACTTCAGAAACATGTTTCTCGGGCGCAACTCTTTGTGGGGACACTGCCGGAAGGAGAGCTTTGGTCACACTCCCAGGTGGCTCGATTTCTTTCTCTCCAGGTGCTGGCGCTTTCTCCATCATTTCCCTTTCTAATTGCGATGGAAGCTCCACCTTCATTTCTGTATTTTGTTGTCTCTTTCTGCCTCTTTCACTTCTTTTCCCTGTTCTTTGCCGCTTGTGTTTTTTCTCTCTATGGAGAAATCAGAATCACTATCAAAAACAGGACTCCAGAATTCAAATAAATGTTTGGCAATAACTGTTCCAGGACTCCCACTGCCTAGTGGCTTGACTTTGAACAAGCCACTTAATCTCTCCAGGCCTCAATCTCCTTGTGCGTAAAATGAAGAAGCAGTGCTAAATGTTCTCAATTGTCCAGAGAGGAAATGACCCTTAGGACTTTTTTGTCTTTGATGACTCGTTCAACAAGCACCTTCTTAGGGAGCGGGTGTGTGTATGTGTGTGTGTAAACTTTGGTTATAGAAAATGTATCACTGATGTTATAAATGAACAGATTGGCATTCTGTTTTACATAATAGTCTCTTTGGGTTTAGCCTGTGTGAATTCGTTTCTCTGTGCCGGTGGGGAAAACTGATATGATTGTGTTGCTAAATCTGCAATGCAGCCCTGCTTCACATCTGTGAAGCCTGCAGGTGATGAGCCTGGCTTGCTCATTTAATAAAGTGTCTTGTGTAAAACAGGCTAAGAGGCTGCAGTGTGAGTCAAATAAGATGTACTATAAGCCGGGTCCAAAGCTACAAAAACATGTTCTTGAGGTAAAGCAGCTTGGTGAAAAGGTGTGAGTGGTCATATTACATCTACTTTGAACTGATAGTTTAAGATCTAGTTTAAGATCTAGAAGATGGAAAGATATGCACGAGAACTGCAGCCAATGACAAATTGTTAGGTATTGCAAATATAACCAAATACAGAAGGCTAATACAGAGGGATTGGCAGGGGGAAAGGTACTATAAATAAGCATTTCACCACTTTCTAAACTTACTGAAACTCTCTGTTCCATGCTATCTGCCCCATGGAGCCTTCTCTAACAGGCCACAGTACTGAAATGCTCTCCATGCTTACCACTCCTATAGGCTTTATTATGAGGATTATGCTTAATGGAGAAATCCAAATTCTTTTAGTAAACTGGACATTCTTTCAAGATTAAACCAGTGTTTTTTACACCTCTGCAGTTCTCAGAGTTCATGCACACTCAAAAAATGTATACCCTATTCTACTTTTGTTGTGTCTGAAAAATTCCCATAATTAATTTTTTAAGACTGTCTCATCAAAACCAGTTCGAAGTCAATATTTTAAAGGTTTATATTGTAACAATATAGTTTGAAAGAAATATTAAAAATAATATAGAGGGTAGAAATAATATGATGATATGAAGGTAAAATGATAGCTCAGCATTTTGAAGTTTAAGTCCAAGTAACCAAGGTAACAAGATAAATTATAAAGTCCTTATTAGCAAATTTTAAAAAGATGATGTATAAATTTTTTTAATTTAAAACGCTTTTAAAAACTGATGTATGTGAATTCTTCAGGAAACACTTATTATCCTAGAAATTAAATTCTAAATAATTTGTTATGTAGATCTCTATATGAGGGAGTCTGAGTAATACACTGTTTCATGTTCTTTCCGGTAGTTTCTCAGAAGATACAAAAATATATCTGTGTGGTCTAAAATTTAATCTGTACTCTTAATTATCAGCTGTGTGATCATGGGCAAGTCAAACTCTCTATGCCTCAATTTCTTCACAGGTAAAATGGAATAAATACTATCTGCCCAGCCTCATGTAGTTGTTGTATGAGCATGTAATAACTTACATGATGAACTGTCCAAATAGAAATCTGAACTCATATTAATATAGAATATACCATATATATATATATATATATGGTGCTTCCTCCATGTCAGGCACTGTTTTAAGTAATTTACTTATTCTGTTATCTCATGTAATCTTCACATAAACTTATAAGGCAGATACTGTTATAATCTCTATTTTGCAGATGAGAAAACTGAAGCAGTTTTCTGAGTAACTTGCCCAAGGTGAAATGGCTGGGACATGAAGGAGCTAGTCTTCATATCAAGTCATCTGACTTCAGCCACCGGGCTCTTAACCATTACACTCTGTCCTTTCTCTCCGGAACTGAGGTTTCACTGTAGTGAGAACAGCCCTCAGCAGTCTAGAAATGCATCACAACAGCAAGGCCAGCCGGCTACCAAGAAGTTCATCAAGGTTCCACCTACTCAAGTGATTTCTTCAGCCTTGGACCCCTCCCCCAACCCAATGAGCACAGAAACCCAATTCTAAGAGCATACTGAAACCAGCCTCTTCCATTTCTTGAGTCAGGGCTCAGCAACCAGATCAAAGGGATTGATACATAAACCTAAAGACCAATTTTTAAATAAACTGTGAGAAAAGCAAAGTGATAATGCACTGTTTCTCTGTAGCAGGTACTTGCTGCTGCTGCTGCTAAGTCGCTTCAGTCATGTCCAACTCTGTGCGACCCCATAGACGGCAGCCCACCAGGCTCCCCCGTCCCTAGGATTCTCCAGGCAAGAACACTGGAGTGGGTTGCTATTTCCTTTTCCAATACATGAAAGTGAAAAGTGAAAGTGAAGTCGCTCAGTCGTGTCCGACTTTTCACAACCCCATGGACTGAAGCCCACCAGGCTCCTCCATACATGGGATTTTCCAGGCAAGAGTACTGGAGTGGGGTGCCATCACCTTCTCCAGCAGGTACTTGGGAAGCCAATAATGACCAGAAGGTTGCTTGGTGAGTATGGAATTCAGGGAGCCAACTGGGTATTCTTCAACAGAGTCACCTGTCAGAGGACCTGAGTACAGAAGTTTCCGCTACAACATATATGCATTCCTGAAAAACCTCACTTTCTGCAAAATTATGCACTAAAAGTGACAGCGCTTATGGGAAGAAAAAAATTTAGTTGGGGCAAATGAGTCAAATCCTATGCAATTTTACAACACTAGGATAAACAGTAGTTGGTACAGGGGAGATAACTGGGAAAGTCCAGACAGGCAGCTTTTTCTGCAGGGAGGCTGCCTCGGGGATGGTAAAAATACACAAAAGCACCAGTGTGAATGCAGGCTTTCAGTGCTGAGATCATGCAAATGAGGATGATGCTTTGAGCCAGCAGGGCTGCCACAGAGTTGAGCACAGGAGGAAGTGCAACCTGCTATATGAGGAGATCTCTGCAGAGCTAGTGATGTCCTTCTCTGTGGAAGGAACCCGGATGCAAGCTGAAAAGAATCCTGTCTACACAGCAGCCAAGTTGAAGGCTTTTTCCTTTCCTGCTGAAGTTTTTAATTCTATTCCCACTATTCTGGCTTCTTTTGACTAGGAAAAATTACAAACTAACACAACTTCCACGTTAAACTGACACCACTCTCCTATTTACGAATTATATGTGAGCTAACTGGTGTTATAGAAACACATGTTGTAGCAGAACAGACAATATTCTGTCCACAGTGAGAATAGGAACTTAAAACATATGCTTTTTTTACAAATGATGCTTAGAAAAATGTATACCTATGTTATTTTTGCCACTGAAGGACACATTTTTCCAAAAAAGAAATACATAGCTAAATCTTAATCAAAATTTTGTAAAGGGACTTCCCTGGTGATACTGGATAAAAATCCAACTGCCAATTACAGGGGACATGGGCTCACTCCTTGGTCTGAAAAGATTCCATATACAGATGAGCAACTAAGCCCATGCACCACAACTACTGAGCCCTCCTAGAGGTCATGAGCCACAGCCACCGAGCCCATATGTTGAAACTACTGAAGCCTGGGTACTTAGAGCCCGTGCTCTGTAACAAAAGAAATCACCTCAATGTGAAGTCTGTGCAGCACAATGAAGAGCGGCCCCTGCAAGTACAGAAAGCCCACAGGCCGCAACGAAGACCCAGCACAACCAAAAAAAAAAATTTTTTTTTTAAGAAGAGAGTACTTAGATCAGTGGCACTCAACTGGGCGCCTCTTCCCCTTTACCTCCTCTTCCCCGACCCCATGAGGCGTTTGATAATGTCTGCAGGCATTTTTGGTTGTCATAACTGGGGAGGGAAAGTTCTATGGGTTTCTAGAGGCCAGTGACTCTCCTACCCACAGCTTTAGTGACACCAGCGTTGAGAAACCCTGGCTCAGATGGATGTTGTACTGTGGCTCTTTGGGTTCCCCTTTTCTACCTCCAAGCAAGCAATACCTCTGTTTTCATAGTTACATTCTACATGGGGCCATTAGACGCTGCCTACTGTATAGTCATGCTCATGTCTTCCCTCCCTGATATTCCATACAGCTGACTTTGGACACAGGAACTCTCAGACTCTTCCATCACTCATTTACAGACAGTGCTTCGGTTTACTCCTTGGAGAGTTAACTATACTCATTAAAGAAGAATTTTACTAATAGTAAGCTTGGAGAACAAGCTTGGGGGTCTTCTCAATGGTATCTCCTACTCCCAGCAACAATGGTTATATTACTAAAGTGGTTGAACAGCAGGCCTCTCTACAATATACATAATTTCATCACCTGGTAAAAGAGAGCAGCAATAAGACTCTGTTCCCATCACTTTACTAGCTGTGTGACTTTAGGCAAGAGATTTAACCTTCAGAGACTTGGTTTCTTTCTTTTTTGGCACGGAGGTGAATATGGATAACAGCTCCTGATTTGTGGGATTGTTGGAAAGGTAAACTATAGTGTATAAAAGTTCTCAGCATGCTAAGTAAGTATCAGTCCCTTCTCCCTTGCAGTGATACTATACCGAAATTGCCATTGTGAAGTTTGCTTTTCTTGTGCTTCAGCTTTTCTTTTTCTGAGTTGCTCTCTGTTTCGCAAACTCCAAGTTCCAATGACTTCTGTAGGATCAAAATGAAAGTTATGAGAGATAGTGATGAATTATGGCGTTAACAGCAAAAGAGTCCTATAGCAAAATGATAGAATTGCCTTGAGTGTCTAAGTTTTTCTCCTACCCTTTTGAGGACAAGGACTGTCTCTTATTTATCCTTGTGCCTCCTGAAGAATGCCTGGGAGTAAACATTCAGTCAACATTTTTTAAATGAAAAGATCAGTATTTGTACATAAATGTGCTATTAATTTCTTCAAAATAGTGTGCATATTGTACAAACATAAAAGTAAAGAAAAAAGCCAGCCATGTTCTGCCATCCTTAACATTATAACCTGCTTTCATTTCATGCCTTGTACTCATCCGGTGGTGGTTTAGTCACTAAGTCATGTCCGACTCTTGCGACCCCATGGACTGTCGCCCGCCAGGCCCCTCTGTCCATGGGATTTTCCATGTATTCATCTAGCCCCTATATTAAAGTTGCAGTGACTGCATGCCACAGTCTTACCATTTATTAACCATCGGAAGTAAATTCTATCATCTGGTCCTCATGATTGTGACTTTAGTGACTACATGACATTTAATCAAGTTGATGTATTCTCATTCATCCACTCATTCCACTTAGACTGAACATTTAGGGTGTTGCCAGTTTGGTTTGTTGTTGTTGCTTTTGCCACTGCAGATCAGCTATAATAAGCATTTCACACGCAGATTTTTTTCTTTTGTATTTTTTTCCTTTGGATGATGTTTCTCCAAGTTCTTTGGAATATTAAAGTTACTATCAACAACAGTTCTGTTGCCATCCAAAGACTGTGAAAAGTTAATGGGTCTTTGATGTAGAACTTCTTAGAGTCAGTGGAATGATTTCAGATTTGCACTGGGACCTCCCAAAGTGAACATACCTCATGGACCATAACACCTTTTGATTTTAGAACAGCAGTCCTTAATGGTGAACTTGGATGGGGGAAAATTATACCTTTATTTTTACCAATCTAAATGCCCATTTCCTTCAATTATGAATGTAGATAACAAACCACAGTGGTTTTAGCAGAATATGACTGTCACAAAAAGAAATTATGGATTTTTTTCCATATCACATTACAGTTATTACAGATACCTTAGAATATCATTTATTTGAGATGAAATATTTGATTTGATACAGTGGTAATGAGATCCACCACTGGATCTTGTTATTTAATGCACCTGTAAATAAGCACATATATTATTATATCACAGTTTTTTATTTTGATACTTTTCTTAATATAATTGCTTCCTTTGTAATCATATGTAATTAAGTTTATGTATTTAAAACATTTAGTCTAAGAAGGTGTCTAGAGTTTCATCAGAAAGCCAAAGGGATCCATGGTATATAAAATGTTTAAATCACTGTCTCAAGGCCTAGGGTTCTGCAAAAGCAGCCAAAATGCTGCTTTAGGATATAACCAAAGACTAAGATTAATCAGTCAACAGAATAAACACTCTTATAGTTCTTGCTACTTATTGCCAGATACCTTTCCAAAAGTTACACTATATTTGTGCTACATATATGGCTGTACTTGTTTTACCACACCATCCATTATTGGGTATTTTCATTATCTTATATATATATAATTATTTATTTATTATTTAAAGAATATATATATAATTATTTGTTAAATAATATATATAGTTATTTATTATTTCCTTCTGATTCTCCTGCTTGCTAGAATCTTAGTGCTAGAAGTCAGCTCAGAAAGTTATATAGCCCCTATTCTTCCTTTCTAATACATGAATGTACCCACCCGATGATGCCCTTTTTTGTCAGACCCATACAAAGAGGAAAGAAAATAATCATAGCCCAATCCTTCCCAACAGCCACTGTCTCTTAAGGTTTCTTTCATTACCTGGAGCATGGGTCTCTTCTTGACGAGGATCAGGTGTCTGATGGAGCTTTGAGAGAGATTGGTCTTTTCCCAAATCCATCTTGCTGCAGTATCTTCCTGCTTTTGGTCTGACTTCCACAAGAAGCCTTTTTAAAAATGTCAAAAGTAACTAACAGTTAAAAAACACACACATAGACGAGTTCACTTGTCACTTGACTTCCCGCCTTAAAGTTTTATCTAGTTGGACCACAGCTGTTGGCTACTTCTACTTTCTTTATCATCCTTCACAGGTGTGAGCAGGGTCATGGCTGATGCTATGTCCTCGTCCTCCAGCACAGTGGCTAAGTTACACAGGCAACCCTGTAGCCACAGGCTAGTATACCCCAGCCTCTGGCATGGCAGCCATTTGTCTCTGCATGCTAAGAAGTGCTCGAGTCTGATGTTCCTTTTCACATATAGAGGTGGCATAGCATAGGAAGGAATGAAGTCTAGCACTTAACCAGCTCGATATCCTTGAGCAAATCACTTCCCCTTTTTGCGACTCTTTCTTTATTTGCAAAGCAGGTAAATAATTCCTGACTTGCCCACCCCACATAGTTCTTGTGAAAGTAAATATAATGAATGTGAAAATTATAAAGATGTGAAATTAATCTTGCAATGTTTTCCTGCATGTGGCATTTTTTCACCTTAATTGTATGCAAAATAATGGAAAGTCTTGCTGTTAGATAATAGACGAAAAGATATAAATTAGGAATTCAAAACAAATTTGAACCCTCTTCTGCTCACCAGATCATTCATAAGTGACTCAAGACAACTAGTGAAATTCTCTGCATTAATCCAGGGAAGGTCAAAAAGCATTTCTTAAAGTATCAGCACATTATGTCACAGAAATTAAGTTGAAACCAAAGGAATCACCTGTCTTCGATTGGTCACCCCATTTGTGAAGGTAAAGGGGCACAGAGCACCAGGATTATTCACCTAGGAAAAGAACACTGACTACCTCCTGATATGGGCAACTAGTCTGTGAGATGAACTGTTAACAATGTGTCTGGAGTGAGATGTTGAATTGGAGAGTGTTTGAATTCCAGTGTTGCCACATTCCCTAATTCAGTTACCTTAGGCAACTTAGTTTTGGAGCCAGTATACTCCCTACAATATGGGACAATATTGGTATGCATCTCATGAGGTTATTGGGATGACTGAATCAAGCAATGTACTGGACTTTCCTGGTGATCCGGTGGAGAAGAATCCCCTCCCAGTGCAGGGGACATGGGGTCCGTCGCTGGTCTGGGAGGATTCTGCATACCAAGGAGCAAGTAAGCATGCGTGGGACAAACTAAGTCTGTGCTCTCGAGCCCACCAGCCTTGACTACTGGCGCCCTCCTGCTGCAACTACTGGAGCCCATACACCTAGAGTCTGTGCTGCAACAGGAGAAGCCACGGTAACGAGAAGCCACGGTAACGAGAAGCTCGTGCGCCCAACAAAGAGTAGCTCCTGCTCACGGCAGCTAGGGAAAGCCTGCACGCAGCGCAACCAAAAATAATAAATAAGTAAGTAAAATTTCAAAATGACAAAAACAAAAACTGGAAGTGTTCATTAAATTTAAAACAAAAACAAAAAAACAGCGTACATAAAGCATTTTATAGGTGCCTGGCATATTGAATTCATGGTGCCTAGAATATCTAGCCTGCTTAATAAATGTTTACTTTTCAGGCAAGAATACTGGAGTGGGCTGTCATTTCCTCCTCCAGCGGATCTTCCCGACCCAGTGATCAAACCCCCATCTCCTGTATCTCCTGAACTGCAGGTGTATTCTTTACCTGCTGAGCAATCAGGGAAGCCCTTTAATAAGTGTTGGCTGCTATTATTAGTAATAAAAATATAGTGGCAAGATTTTGGTAAGTCAAGTCACAGTTTAAATGTTTTAAAGAAACTCAGAGAAAATCTGAAGGGAATTCTTTATGAAGAGAAAACTTTTATCATGTGAATAGATGCCCTCCACATCCATAGACTCATAAGGCTTTAGCATCCCTTCCTAAACCATCTAGTCCCTCCTCCTATTTTATATACAGAAAAATTGAGAACCAAGGAGGGGAAGGATTCACCTGTCCTAAATTTTCTTACTTATTGCTGTCAGCACATCTTACTGATTATAAGGTGGGTCATCTTGTCATGCTTGATCTTACCTGGGTAGGAAAATGTATGTGTGATGTGAACATAGGAGAGAAGTGAGCTTCTTAACCACACTGAGAATTCTATAACAAGCACTCCAGGAATTACCACCAAAACTTAATGTGGAATGTAATGACCAGATTCTAAGC
Source organism: Oreotragus oreotragus (assembly GCA_006410675.1). Lineage (NCBI taxonomy): Eukaryota > Metazoa > Chordata > Mammalia > Artiodactyla > Bovidae > Oreotragus > Oreotragus oreotragus. The sequence continues at coordinate 140,323 of SJYX01015768.1, read as the reverse complement.
TCTAGCTTTAAGATTCTCGGTTCTGCAGACTTTCTCATACGTAAATCTCTACCTAAAAACTCAGACAGCTTCAGGGAGTCCTTGTTTCAACAAGTCCTAAAAGAAATGCAAAGTGTGATTTGTAACTTATCTCATGGTAATTTAAAAATTTTCAGATACAGGGTTTTAAAAACTCAAATACAGGTTTAAATAACTTTGAAAATTATAAAATAAGAGTGTTTTATAATTTAAACAGGGGTTTTAAATACTAGTGGCCTTATTTGAGATGTTTTAATTCTGACTGATTAGGTTATTTCTTATGATAATGAAATAAAATAAGCTTTTAGAATACATTTGGGGCACCTTACAGAAGATGCAAAATTACAGTTATCCTTAAAGCTTCTAAGACCCGGTTCAGTGATTCAGCAAACCTTACTGAATGTCTCCTCTGTGCCATGTACTGAGCAAGCTGTCAGGATGCAGAGGTGAACAGATGTTTGTCTCTGGGTCCTGTGTACTGTGGGCCCATAGAGATATGCACATCTTTATTGGAGGGAAATAAAATTTAGACTCTCTACACCCTGCTGCAGCCTCCCCAGGCTGATTCCACCCCTGCTTCATGTTCTGATATCTAGAAGCAGAATGTGGAGGGACTATGTGAAGGTGGGGTCTCAAGTTAACAGCAAAATTAGGCAATATTGGGTGGAGGGAGCTGGTGGAGGGAGTTTGGAGCAAACAGATTGGAAGTCAGGCAAGGTGTCTCTGGTGTGATAAGCAGGCCACAGCATGAACTTGTCTGGAACAGAAATAGCCACATAGTAAGTTCACAAGCCATAGTTCATTGTCCTTTCCCTCTGCAGTGAACTCTAGAGTAGTTAGCAGAATGTATCACAGAATGTTAGGCATTAAAGACTGAATATTTTTAACAAATGCTGCCTAATGGCAACCCACTCCAGTGTTCTTGCCTGGAGAATCCCAGGGACAGGGGAGCCTGGTGGGCTGCCGTCTCTGGGGTTGCACAGAGTCGGACATGACTGAAGCGACTTAGCAGCAGCAGCAGCAGCAGCCTCTTTCTAGAGTTATTTATATATTTACAAGATACCTCTCTCTAGGCCACAAATTCTCTGAGGGTGGAGACCACTCCCGATTCACCTTTCTATCCTCAAGGGATAATCTAGTAGGAGGCTTGGCCCAGAGCAGTTCCCCATAAAAGCCCTCACTCCTGTATGCAGTGCCAGCCTCATGGGCGTGCAGCCTGTGCAAGTACTTTACACACTCAGAGGGGCTGATGCTGCTGTGACTTAATTATAGTAACACCATCATTTGTTCCAGAGTTCTTTCTACCGTCATTCACTGGCCCTGACCCATGGTGCTGAAGACATAGCAGTTAAAAGATAAGTCTCTATCCTTACAAAGCCTACATGCTAATGGGAAGAAATCAAGAGTATGCATATAAATAAAAAGATGTATTAATATCAGATGGTGGTGAGAGCTTTGGAGAAAAGTGAGCGGGGAATAGGAACAAGGATAGGATAAGGAGTGAGGGAGAAAAGCTGCTGGTACTTGCTATTTTAAACAAGGTGACAGTTGAGCAGAACTGCAGGAGGCCGAGGGGCCAGCTAGGCAGCCCTCTTGGAGGACATATCAGCAGAGAGGCACTGGTGAATGGCCCGAGGTGAGGGAGTGGCGGGAGGTAGGTTCTGAGAGGGAGCTTATTGCCCCTTGCAGGGATTTCTACTCTGAGAGATGGATGATCATGGGATGGTTCTGAACAGAGGACTGATGCCATCTGATTTTTTTTTTTGGCTGTGCCACCCAGCATGTAGGATCTTAGTTCCCTGACCAGGAATGAAACCCAAGCCCCCTGCAGTGGAAGTGTGGAGTTTTAACCAGGGAAGTCCTTGACATTTTTTTTTCAATTTTTTTTTCTTGACATATTTTTAGAGGATTATTCTGTCTACTGTGTGAAGCACAGACCATTGGGACAGGGTGAGGAGGTGGAAGCAGGGAGACCAATTATAAGGATCACACGTAATCTAGACGACTAAGGCTTGGACTGTAATGGGAGTGGTGAAGAAGTGGTCAGACTCTGGAGTAGCTTACAAACTGGATATGGAATGAGCGATAAAGAGGCAAAGACAAGGTTTTGGTCTGATTGACCAGAAGGATGGAGTTACCATTAACAGATGAGGAAGACTGGGAGGAACAGGGTTGCAGGAGACGATCAGGAGTTTAGTCTGGGACATGCTGATAGACTAAGGAGAAAACAGCAAAGGAGAAGCCAGTGTGGGTGAGAATAACCAGGGAAGTGCAGTGTTCTGGAAGACAAATGGAAAAACTGTTTCAAGAAGGGAGTGATCAACCATATCAAATTGTGCTAATAGGAAGGTAGAAGAAAGATTGAGAATTGTCCTAAGAATTTAATTAATTATGGACTGGAGCCCAGAAAAGTTAAGTGACTTGGCCAAGGACACACAGACAGGACCAGTGACATAATTTACAGGGCCCAGTCTAAAATGAAGATACAGACCTCCTCCTTCAAAAACTGTTAAAGATTTCAAGACAGCTACAGCAGAATATCAAATGCGTCACAGGGTTGTGCTTGCCTGAATCTTTGCAGCAAACTTATAAAAGAGCTCTTAGTATCCTCATTTTCCAGAGCATGGCACTGGTGCTCAGAGTGTTGAGTGGCAGTCTCCGTGTGAAACCTGAGCCTGCAGCCTCCAAGTCTGGCCTTCTTCCTACTCAGACACTAGATTTTGAGGGAAAGAACTGCTTTCCTGTCTCCTGACCCATGCAGAGCAGGCTCAAATATTAAGGCCCTGTTCATGCACGTCAGAGGTCTGGTTGAACTGGGCAGATGTGGAAAGAGGGAAACGTGCTGCTAAGAACTTCTGCCCTGGGACTCTTTATGACAGGGATGAAAAAGGAGCATTGGATACTATCCAGTGAGAAACAGGACTTGATAAAAAAGTGCCCCCGAACTCATGTAGTTTTAGGTCACATTGATAGAAATACAGAAATGAGGATGGTCACTTCACTACACGTTGGCGTGTCATCCCATACATGGAGGGTTATACTGTGAAGACTGCATGAATGGGATTTGAAAGCATGTAGGAAAAAAAAGCAAGGGATTTGGGGCTCTACCATTTCCTGCTGTGTAACCTGAAGGGAAATTGCTCGATTCTTTCTGGTCCTCAATTTCTTCCCTTATAAAACAGAGGAAAAGTAATACCTCTCAGGGATTTGGGGAGGATAGAAAATGAAAAGCACTGTGCAGACAGACATGCCATAAACGCGGGCAGCATTAATAGTATTATTAGAGAGTTCTTATGATGCACCTGGGCATTTTCCTGAAGTGCTTTTGGGTGGAAAAAGCAAAGAAAGGGAAGCTATCACATGCCTTTTTTCCCCTTAGTGTTCTTTCCTTGCTAAAATACCTTTTCAAAGCTTTTACATTCTTTTCTAAGAGTTGATCAAGCTTTGTTTTCCTGAGTGGAAAGGGAGAGTTTCTCAGTTTCCTCTTGTCTCATAACCTGTTGATATGTGATAAATAAGTCCCCTGTCTCTGCTGAAACAGATGCTGCCATACACATACAGATAACATGATCGCAGACTTTAGAATGGCTCCTGACTTTCAGTCTAGTTTGTTTCGAATTCCCTCCTCTGGCCTCCTCCACCAATATTGCTTTCTACTTCTTATTGTATAAGCATCTCTGGATAAACACTGATGTGTGGTCATTTAACTGGGGAAGAACAATACTGCTCCCACCTTGATCGCTCATCACCTTGCTGTCCTTACATTCCTGAACTTTCAGAACTAACAGTATACTCTCATGTCTACTGCTTCCTTTTCCCCACATCACTTCTTTCCTTTGCATCTGCAATCTAGTTTTCTCTTCCACACACTGTTCGCTCTTAAGTCAGCAATGACTTCCTAAGGGGCAACTCTGGTGGTCCCTTCTCAATTCTATGACCTCACTGTAACTCACAATTCCTCTGAACACTTCCATCACTCTCTTCTTGGTTTTGGTGTAATGTTCTTCATCCCTCCCTCCTCCCCATCATCTTCTTCCACACACTTCTCTTTCACTCTTCTAGCTGTAAGAAGTACTACTCAAGGATGACTCCTTGAGTCTCGTCTCTCACTCTTAGACAGTCAATCCAACTGTATACCTTTAGCTATTCTCTCTATGCAGATATCTTCTAAATAATTATCGGTCTGAGTTCTAAGATCACATTTTCAAGTGTCTCTTGAATATCATTCTTCACCTGAATATCCCACTGCACCTTAAACTTAGCATATCAAAAAGCAAATATATTTTTCCCCTAAAGCCAGGCTCTCCTGTGCTTTATTTTTGCCATTCTTAACTATTCTGCGACAGAAGAGCAAAGAGCAGCACCATGCTCCTGGCAGTCCAGTTCTAATTGGCGATGCAGTTCAGAATTGTCTTTGCCTCTGCCCCTTCACTTGGCTTTTCACATTCAGCTGGACACAGTTCTGTGAGTTCATTCTTCTCAGCGTCCCACACGCCCATTGCTTTTTTCATTCCCCAAGCCATCATCCCAGTGGGGGATCTCAGCTTTTCCTTGGAAGTACTGGAGAAGCTTCTTAAGTAGTTAATTTCCTTCTATCTCCCCTCACCTTCCCCAGATTGTCCTGCACAAACAGCCAAAACATTCCCCATAAAATAAAGCTGGCTCTGAGGGCTTCCTGGGTGGCTCAGTAGTGAAGAATCCACCTGCCAGTGCAGGAGACATGGGTTCGATCCCTGATCCAGGAAGATCCCACATGCCAGGAAGCAATGAAACCCGTGTGCCGTAACTATTGAGCCTGTGCTGTAGGGTCCCAGAACTGCAACTACTGAGCCCACGTGCCACAGCTACTGAAGGCTGAGCACCCTAAAACCCATGCTCTGCGACAAGAGAAGCTGCTGCAACGAGAAGCCTGTGTATGACGATGAAGAGTGGCCCCTGATCACCACAACTAGAGAAAAGCCCAAGCAGCTGTGAAGGCCCAGCAGTCAAAAAAAAAAAAACTCTGGCTCTGAACTGGCCACCACCCTGCTCAGAAGCCTGTAAAGTCTCAGTATTACATGTAAAACAAAGACTAAATTTGTCAGCCTGGTATTTAAAGTCAATTTCCCAATCCTCTCTCCCATTACTTTCCTGAAAATACCCAATGATCCAGTTAAATAGTGCCACTTGCCCTCCCATTTTGGCCTTGACAACAGCCACAGTACCTTTACTCACACCTGCTGGCTGTTCAGTGCTCCTCCCTTGTGTCTGCGCATCCATATTGTGAGTGCCTCTGTCACAAAGCCCTTGATGATGATAATGATGATGGTATACTGGTTACTCTACAAACCATAATAGGCAGTGACATGTTACAACATGTTACAAACACTTGAGATCACTTAATTCTTCTAAGGAGTATTATCCCCGTTCCTCTGAGGAGGAAATTATGGTTTAAAGAATTTAGATTACATGTCAAGGTCTCATAAGCTCATAAATGCTATAGTTAGGGCGCAAGACCAAAGCAGTCTGACTCCAAAGTTCACAGATTTAACCATTCATTCTTTTCTACTACCTCTCCTACATGGAGGTGATTTCTCCTTTCTGAGCTGAACTGTCGCTTGATCTGAGCCTCTTTATGATAAATATCATGTAATGTTTTTCATCTTACTGTTCACGTACACATATCTTTTCTATAATATTCATTCAGTAAACATTTATTGAACACTTACTTCATGCCATCCCCTTTACTAAGAACTGGAGAAGAAACAAACAGGAGTCCTTTCCTCCAAGGAACTTAGGCTAGTTGAGGGTGGTAGACAGCAAGTAACTAAATTTAGAATATAAATCAGTGTGATAATTTCAATATCAGTATTTCAGGATGTTCTAAGAGTAGAGATAGAGCCTAATTTTGCTGTCATAGAAGTGGAAAGATAAAGATATTAAATAGTTCATCCTCTAGCTGTAATTCTCTTTAATTGTAACTTCTTTGGAATGACTCTACATTGGTCAACAAGTAGAATTGGGAAAATGATGAGGTTCTATGTGTGTAATAGTACTACCTGTTTTCTTCACTTTACAATATTATTAACCCTTTCCCATTTTATTATGGAAATAATAATAACCAATATTTATTGAGTACCTGCTTGTCTTATCCCAGGCAGTCTTCTAGGTATGATATCTTTACAACAGCTTTTAAGGCAGGTACTATTGATATCTCTATTCTGTAGATGAAGAAACCAAAGCACAGGTATTGAACCTGTGCCCTAAGTCACACATCTAGTAAGTGGCAAAATTGGGTGGTTTGGATCTAGGAGGCCATTTGCTTAACCACCTTACTGAACTGCCTCTCAATTCTACTCCTTTCATATTTAATAGAATAAGGCAGAAATATATTTTCTTTTTCAGTCCCTTCTCTCTTTCTTTCCCTTTTCCCTCTCCCTCATCCTCTCTCTCTTTCTGCAATTTGTTGACTATGTAATATGTGCCCCCAAAGTATGTAGGGTGCTGGGAATACAAATCCAAATAGAAACCTCCATAGAAAATTAAGGGAACACAGAGGTGGGACATCCAACCAAGATGAAGAGATGAGGTCAAAGGAGTCTTCCCGGAATATGTGATCTCGAGCTTAGTTTTGAGGGTGAATAGGAATTTGCTACTATGACACAGTCAGAGTCAGAGGAACAAACACAGGCTCCAGAGTCAGATCTAAGTTCATTCAAATCAGGTTCTGTCCAGCCAAGATATTCCAGCATCAATTCCCTCATATATGAAATGGGCATTACTATACTTACCTTCCATGACTATTATGAGAATTAAGAATGATGACTCTTGAGGACTTCCCCAGCCATTCAGTGGTTAAGACTCCACCTTCCAATACAGGGGTGCAGATTCAGTTCCTCCTTGGGGAATTAAGATCCCACATGCCATGCAGTGCAGCCAGAAACAAACAAATAAATAATTTTATAAAAAGAATGATGACTGTTGGAAAGCATCTGGCACATAGCAGACTTTCCTGCTCTGGCTGTCATTATGACTGTTCATAATCTCAATAACAGTAAATGAAATAGAACCACTAAATAGTAAAGCTAAGTGAGGCGTTAGAGTTATTTTATAGAGGGAGCCAATGTCATACAGGCCTAGTGGCAGCTGGAACCAGAATACAGATCCTCTGAGAATTCTACCATTTTCCCTTTACCTGACTGCTATTCCGAACCCTTCTGTCTATGAGTCAATCTACCTTATCCCCTGATTTGATGAAGTATTTCCCAAACTTTCCAATTGTTACATTCTCTCTTCATGATTTTTGCCATATTCTTGTCATAACATCTTCTATATTATTATTTATTTAATGATTTCTCCAAATAAACTTATTTTTACTGAAAGTGTTTAAAATGAAAATTTCATATCACCAATATCAATGGAAAACCAACAATATCACCTGTGAAGTCACAGGTTTGTGGTATAACAAATTCTTCTAAGGCACATTCAAATAAACACCAAACTATTAAAGTAAAAGATATTTCATCTGAAATTTTCTGTACTGCCCCAAGCGGAATGAGTGCATACCACCTCTTGAGAAATGCTAGCCTATGCAATTAATCACTGATTTCTTTTTATTTCACAGAATTTCTAGATCATGTCCAAATTATCCTAAAACCAAACTTCCCTTTACAGTAACTCATTTATAATTCAAAAGGGACAGAACTCTTCCAGAAAATTGCAGAGGAAGGTAAACTTCCAAACTCATTCTATGAGGCCACCATCACCCTAATACCAAAACCTGACAAAGATGCCACAAAAAAAGAAAACTACAGGCCAATATCACTGATGAACATAGATGCAAAAATCCTCAACAAAATTCTAGCAATCAGAATCCAACAACACATTAAAAAGATCATACACCATGACCAAGTAGGCTTTATCCCAGGAATGCAAGGATTCTTCAATATTCGCAAATCAATCAATGTAATTCACCACATTAACAAATTGAAAAATAAATGCCATATGATTATCTCAATAGATGCAGAGAAGGCCTTTGATAAAATTCAACATCCATTTATGATAAAAACTCTCCAGAAAGCAGGAATAGAAGGAACATACCTCAACATAATAAAAGCTATATATGACAAACCCACAGCAAACATTATCCTCAATGGTGAAAAATTGAAAGCATTTCCCCTAAAGTCAGGAACAAGACAAGGATGTCCACTTTCACCGCTACTATTCAACATAGTTCTGGAAGTTTTGGCCACAGCAATCAGAGCAGAAAAAGAAATAAAAGGAATCCAAATTGGAAAAGAAGAAGTAAAACTCTCACTGTTTGCAGATGACATGATCCTCTACATAGAAAACCCTAAAGACTCCACCAGAAAATTACTAGAGCTAATCAATGAATATAGTAAAGTTGCAGGATATAAAATCAACACACAGAAATCCCTTGCATTCCTATACACTAATAATGAGAAAGTAGAAAACGAAATTAAGGAAACAATTCCATTCACCATTGCAACGAAAAGAATAAAATACTTAGGAATATATCTACCTAAAGAAACTAAAGACTTATATATAGAAAACTATAAAACACTGATGAAAGAAATCAAAGAGGACACTAATAGATGGAGAAATATACCATGTTCATGGATTGGAAGAATCAATATAGTGAAAATGAATATATTACCCAAAGCAATCTACAGATTCAATGCAATCCCTATCAAGCTACCAGCGGTATTTTTCACAGAACTAGAACAAATAATTTCAAGATTTGTATGGAAATACAAAAAACCTCGAATAGCCAAAGCAATTTTGAGAAAGAAGAATGGAACTGGAGGAATCAACTTACCTGACTTCAGGCTCTACTACAAAGCCACAGTCATCAAGACAGTGTGGTACTGGCACAAAGACAGAAATATAGATCAATGGAACAAAATAGAAAGCCCAGAGATAAATCCACACACATATGGACACCTTATCTTTGACAAAGGAGGCAAGAATATACAATGGAGTAAAGACAATCTCTTTAACAAGTGGTGCTGGGAAAACTGGTCAACCACTTGTAAAAGAATGAAACTAGATCACTTTCTAACACCACACACAAAAATAAACTCAAAATGGATTAAAGATCTAAATGTAAGACCAGAAACTATAAAACTCCTAGAGGAGAACATAGGCAAAACACTCTCCGACATAAATCACAGCAGGATCCTCAATGATCCGCCTCCCAGAATACTGGAAATAAAAGCAAATATAAACAAATGGGATCTAATTAAAATTAAAAGCTTCTGCACAACAAAGGAAACTATAAGCAAGGTGAAAAGACAACCCTCTGAATGGGAGAAAATAATAGCAAATGAAGCAACTGACAAACAACTAATCTCAAAAATATACAAGCAACTTATACAGCTCAATTCCAGAAAAATAAACGACCCAATCAAAAAATGGGCCAAAGAACTAAATAGACATTTCTCCAAAGAAGACATACGGATGGCTAACAAACACATGAAAAGATGCTCAACGTCACTCATTATCAGAGAAATGCAAATCAAGACCACAATGAGATACCACTTCACACCAGTCAGAATGGCTGCGATCCAAAAGTCTGCAAGCAATAAATGCTGGAGAGGGTGTGGAGAAAAGGGAACCCTTTTACACTGTTGGTGGGAATGCAAACTAGTACAGCCACTATGGAGAACAGTGTGGAGATTCCTTAAGAAATTGCAAATAGAACTGCCTTATGACCCAGCAATCCCACTGCTGGGCATACACACCGAGGAAACCAGAATAGAAAGAGACACATGTACCCCAATGTTCATTGCAGCACTGTTTATAATAGCCAGGACATGGAAACAACCTAGATGTCCATCAGCAGATGAATGGATAAGAAAGCTGTGGTATATATACACAATGGAGTATTACTCAGCCATTAAAAAGAATACATTTGAATCAGTTCTAATAAGATGGATGAAACTGGAACCAATTATACAGAGTGAAGTAAGCCAGAAAGAAAAACACCAATACAGTATACTAACACATATATATGGAATTTAGAAAGATGGTAATGAGGACCCTGTATGCAAGACAGCAAAAGAGATACAGATGTGTAGAGCGGACTTATGGACTCTGAGGGAGAAGGAGAGGGAGAGGGAGAGGGTGGGATGATTTGGGAGAATAGCATTGAAATATGTATACTATCATGTAAGAAATGAATTGCCAGTCTATGTTCAATGCAGGATGCAGGATGCTTGGGGCTGGTGTATGGGGATGATCTGGAGGGATGATGTGGGGTGGGAGGTGGGAGGGGGGTTCATGTTTGGGAGTTCATGTAAAAAAATAAATAAATACAAAAAAAAAATAAAAAATAAAATTAAAATAAAAATTTAAAAAAAAAAAAGGGACAGAACAAAAGACTCAAAATCATTCCCTGTCCTGCCACTGACCCACTGTTATTCATATCAGCTACTCTCCACAGGGTCCCTAGTTGAACATTAACCTCTCCCATTTTTGCTCTTTCTTCATCCCTTGGAGTTTTAGCTACTCTGGCATAGAATATGTACTAGTACCTAACATGATGCTTTCATCTTTTAAAAAATGTTTTTTCATAATTAAAAAAAATTAGTTAACTTGGCTGTGCTGGGTCTTCATTGAGGCGAGTGGGGGCTATTCTCTAGTTGCAGAGCATGGGCTTCTCATTGTTGTGGAGTACAAGCTCTAGGCGCACAGCTTCAGTAGTTAGAGCATGCAGTCTCAGTAGCTATGGTACGTGGTCTTAGTTTTCCTGCCTGAGTCATGTGAGATCTTCCTGTATCAGGGATCAAACCCATGTCCCCTACATTAGCAGGCAGATTCCGAACCACTAGACCACCAGGGAAGCCCCACATTAGTCTTCTGTATTTGGAAACATCACCTCCCTGCTTCCAGCAGATTACATCCCCTGGGCTTGATGTTTACAGTTAGAATAACCTAGATGAGTCCTTGAATTCGGCTGATGAATTGCAACCTTCCAAATGGTTCAGACCCAGTGGCCGCTGAGGGCCCAGCCCAAGGTATACATTCAAGTAAACGGTCATCACCTGAACCAGTTGAGGTAGAGGGGACTCTAGCTAGAACTGCTGCCACTAGATGGACACAAAAGGCAGTTGCACCATTCTCACCTGTCAACTAGGCTCTGGCATTTCCCCTTAGAGGCAGCCGACCTTGCTCCCTTATTCTCCTGATGCTCTCTGCTCCCCATCCCTACAGGTCCTCCTCTGAATGAATTAGCAACAAAGATGTTTGCATACTGAACACTAAGCTAACTGATATTCTGCCACAATCTGTTCAACAATGTTAGGCTTTTTTGTATTGTGTGTGTGTGTGTTTTAGTGACACTTTGGTTGTATTTTTAGCCAGGTTGGAGAGGGAAGGGAGGGAATTACTTGGACAGGCAGAAAACATATTTCCAGGTCTTTCCTCGTTGGTATTCTCCTAAGCGGCTGTGAACACTCCTAACAGATGGAGCTCAAGATGTAATCAGATCTGATTTTATCAGCATGTATCCTGGGCAAGTTCAACGTGAGGATGAAGACTTCCTTTGTGCTTCTTTATGTTCTGTATTGTCACCCTCTATTGTTAATACTCTCATCTCATTTTAGGAAAGCCAGCCTTTCTCAGCTGTGATAGACACCAGTGTGGGAGTCATGTAGTCAAGTCTGATACTCCACTGAAAGAAAAAAGCAAGCAGTTCTGGCCCAGCGCTTTGTAAAGATTTTTTTAATATTATTGCTTTAAAATTTCCTCATATTTATTTTTTTATATATGGTTGCACTGTGTCTTTTTTACTGTGAGCACGCTTTCTCTAGCATGGTGAGAGGGGGCTACTCTTTGCTGTGGTGCAAGGGCCTTTCATTAAGATGGCTTCTCTTGCTATGGAGCATGGACGCTAGGTGCCCGGGCTTCAGTAGTTATAGCGCATGGGCTTAGTTGCTCCAAGGCATGTGGAATCTTTCCGAATCGAACCCATATCCCCTACATTGGCAGGCAGATTCTTATCCATTGCGCCACCAGGGAAGTCCTGGCCCCGTGCTTTGTGATGAGCCCTCCCCTCCCCATCAGTAACAAGAACATCTTATTTTTAAGTGTCAGAATGTCATTGGTAGTCAAGAGAGAAATTAAAACAAACCCCCACAGGATAATCATCTTCAGAGATATTCAGCTATATACCCAAAATTACCCATAGTTCTTCTATCTGATGGACTTGGTCTTTTTGATGAAAATAAAATAGGCTGTTACATGTTATTATTGCTATAGCCTTCATTACTGAAATTGGATACCATACTTTACTTCTCAGGAAACACTAACTAATGGGAGTAATTATCACCCTGAAGAGTATGTGGTGCAGCAGATAGAGCCTGGACTCTTGGATTAGAAGATAAACATGGTATCTATTTCCACAGAGCTGCTATTAACTTCTGTTTTTATCCAGTTCAGATGGATGTGCAATACTTTGTTCTCAAGCAAGGAGACTGGACAGAATTATCAGGCAGAATTTAAATAACTTGGTTCATCCAACCAAGACAGACTTCCCTTCTAGAAAAATCCTACTCCTACCCTGATCTATGTAAAACTCCATTCCTGTATCCCTCTACTAAATATGGCACCCACAAGGATTCAGACATCTCTCAGAGGAGGAATGAGTACCACAGAAAGTGAAAGAAAGTGAAGTCTCTCAGTCATGTCCAACTCTTTGTGACCTCATGGACTGTAGCCTACCAGGCTCCTCTGTCTATGGGATTGTCCAGGCAAGGGTACTGAAGTGAGTTGCCATTTCCTTCTTCAGGGGATCTTCCCAACCCAGGGGTCGAACCTGAGTCTCCTGCATTGCAGGCAGATGCTTTACCATCTGAGTCACCAGGGAAGCCAATGAGTACCATGAACCTTCACTAATCTAGTCAACTCAATTCCCCTTTAGTGGAAATTAAATTAAGATCTCAATAATACATGGTGACAGTTCTGCTTTCTAGCCTTACATAGAAATTATACCTTTAGCTCTATATTCTAGTTATCTCTGACAGAGGAAGTGAACAACTGGTCAAGTAATAGAGTTGCCACAGAGTAGGGAGTTAGAGTGGAAAGAATAGATTGATGACTAGGTGATACACTAAGTAAGAAATGGGCTTGAGACTTTTTGGTAAGTCAGATAGGGATGCTTAAATGGGTGGGAGAGCTATTTGTTTTGGAAATTACTTGCAAACTTATAATCGTACTATATGGAGTTATGTGAACCTGGGACAGAGTAAAAACAGTTCATAGAATTTCAGAGCTGGAAGAAATCTTTCATGTCATCTAGCCAAATTTCCCAAGAGATGTCTGAAAACCCTGTACAGACTCATTTACTAGAAAATGTTTCTCATTTCAAAAATTTTCTCAAAGAAAACTCCACAGAGACTTCTACAAATAACCCCATGAATTATAGTTCTGATTATTACTTCACAACCAACCCTGGGAAAGTTGCTTCATTTTTGCGGGTCTTTGCTCAAAACATGCCCTTGGGCAAGTCACTTCACCTCTCTGGATATTAGTTTCCTTATCTATAAACAACAACCCAGTTCTGTCTTGCCTGCCCCTCAGGGTGGATAATGGGCTCAAGAAGATGATAGGAGTGCAAAGTCTTGGTAACCACTGGATAGGCTGTATTTTCTAAAACATAAGCCTTGCTCCCAGCACCTTCATTCCCCTGCCAGTGACCTCCCCTTGCTAAGCAAGAGTAGCAATGTGTCATCCCTCTCCTTTCTATTAAGATGTTTCTCCCCCTTGCCCATAATTCTTCCCCATAGAGTTTACCCACAGATGTGTCCCTTCAAGAACATTCTCTAAGGGGCCCTGTGTCTTTTTCGTGAAAGACAATGATTGGACTTGTGCAGGTCACAGAGTCTGCGAGGGAACAAGTAGCATGCATACAGGGAGGCTTTCAGTAGGAGCAACTGCAGACCTCCTGCTTTTCCACCCATCCTCAACTACCAGTGCCTCTTAGCCCTCAGCCTCTATGAGTATGGGTGAACCCTGAGGAGCAAGGCAGCAAACCACACAGAGGACCCTCACAGCAGAACCTCATAATGGCACAGATGGTTGTTCTTTCTAGCAGGCATTTAGTGTTTGTTATGAGTCAGGTCCTGTGCTTGCTGCCAGGGGTAAAAGATGAGTCAGACATGCTGCCCGCCTTTGAGACCTCACAGTTTAGTGGGAGAAACAGACTCAGGTGGGTTATGTACAGGCTATGTTATGACCAGTGCCCCCACAGTGTTTGGGAACAACTAATGGATCCCTTAAGTCTGTCTGAGGGCAGGGTGGGCTTCTCAGAGGCTGTAAGATTAAAATCTAAATAAGGGTGTAGACATTCTCCAGGGGGATTAAAGGTGGTGGTGGTGGGGGCAGCATTTCAGACAGGAAGAGCTGCGAGGATACAAAGGCAGAGGGATGTGAGAGGGCAACTTGGTTCTGGGTGCAGTAACAGAGGAGCGGGCATGTGTGCTACATATTAGAGACTGAAAGGACCTGAAACTCAAGGGCTAGCTGGGGGCCCAAGGAGGAGCTTTATGACATTGGGTTTCAGGAAGGAGAACGTCATGGTCAGCTAAAGTTCTTAGACCATTATGGGGGCTGGGTGAGAAAAGACAGAGAAGATAAATTTACTGAGGGTATTAGAGGAAAGGACAGATTCTAGACAGATTTAGAAGGTAGAATCGATAGGTCTTATGAGAAATTCCAAGAGCAACAGCACAGGAAATTAAAAGAGAAAGAAGGCAGACTGAAAATTTTGTGAGGGCCCACAGGTAAGATGACAAGATATCTTGCATCAAGCAAATAACACTCTCTGATTTCCATTTCTTGACTGCCTGGCTGAGATGGCCTATGTAATGTTTATGGACAGGAGGTCAAAAGCTTTCATCACAAACTATTTTTAAAGCTACAGTGGTGGAGTCAGCAGTCCTGGCTGGCTAGGCCAGAGTTCCTCATCCTTCCCTTCCTGTCCCATGAGTCTCAGCCCCACAGCTAACTGTTTTGTCCAGGAGGATGCCTTCCCCAGATGGAGAAAGGCCACATTTTGGTTGTGCTGTGCTGTGCTTAGTCGCTCAGTCATGTCCGACTCTCTGGGACCCCATGGACTGTAGCCCACCAGGCTCCTTTGTCCATGGGGATTCTCCAGGCAAGAACACTGGAGTGGGTTGCCATGCCCTCCTCCAGAGGATCCTCCCAACCCAGGGACTGAACCCAGGCCTCCCACATTGCAGGCAGATTCTTTAGCATCTGAGCCACCAGAGAAGCCCATGAACACTGGAGTGGGTGGCCTGTCCCTTCTCTAGGGGATCTTCCCAACCCAGGGACTGAACCCAGGCCTCCCGCATTGCAGGCAGATTCTTTACCCTCTGAGCCACCAGAGAAGCCCATGAATACTGGAGTGGGTGGCCTGTCCCTTCTCTAGGGGATCTTCCCAACCCAGGAATCGAACCAAGGTCTCCTGCATGGCAGGCGGATTTTTTGCCAGCTGAGCTACCAGGGAAGCCACACATTTTGGTTAAGGATTGACAAATAACTGTGCCTGGATTGCCATACTAAGTACTGTCTATACCCATGCATGACCACCAACTGTGTAACTCAGAATGCTTGGCAGTCTATAGCATGCACTCACAGATAATACATGTGGTGAATTCCCAGAAGTGATGCTTGAGCTGGGTCATGAAGGGGAAAGTAAAGAGAATATAAGTACATTACAACGATATTTGTCTTTAGTTAGTTAGTTAGTTAAGTCGCTCAGTCGTGTCCGACTCTTTGCGACCCCATGGACTGTTGCCCACCAGGCTCCTCCGTCTATGGGATTCCCAAGGCAAGAATACTGGGGTGGATTGCCATTTCCTTCTCCAGGGGATCTTCCCGACCCAGGGATCGAACCCAGGTCTCCCACATTCGAGGCAGACGCTTTAACCTCTGAGCCACTGTCTTGGCCCTTATTTATTTATTGGCAATATCATGAAGCATGTGGTATCTTTGTTCTCCAGTCAGAGATCGAACCAGCACCCTCTATATTAGAAGCACAGAATCTTAACCTCTGAACAACCAGGGAAGTTCCTAGCCCTTTTTAAGAAGTACATCTAGAATGTTCTAGACCAGAACTGTCCAATAGGAATTTCTACAATGTTGGGAATGTTCTTCTGTATGATCCAATATGGTAGCCATGAGTCACATGTGGCTTTTGAACACTCTAAATATGGCTAATGTGACTAAAGAACTGATATTTTAAATTTAATTTTTATGAATGTTAATTTAAATAGCCACCTGTAGCTAGTGGCTATCAAGTTGGATGGCACAGCTCTGGAGCCCACTTAGAAAGCTGAGATTCTGTTTCATGTGGTCTTTCTTTGCTTCGCTCCTTATGCCCATCTCTTTTCTCTTCTGCCTAGTCCCTCCAGTTTGATGTACTAATTGACTAACTCCTAACTTCCAACATTGGTCCTGTTTCCTGGTTATTGATTTCCTCTGTCTCTCATCACAGCAGAGCCCTGGACTATCTTCCATGTGACTCATACCTTAATACCCCCCCAGCCTGTGTTGGTGTGTTGGCCCAGAGAAAATAGCTTCAGAGAACCTGTTTTCCCATGCTGGGCCCTTCACCAGGCCTTATCCACTCCCTCCTGTCTTTTTCTGTTTCTTTTCTAGGTCGCTTTAATCGGCCAGCTTGTAACATGGAATATCCTTCAGTGTTTTCCCTCCCTGCCAGCTTGAGTTAGAGTTAAATTGAGGTGTGCATATTTGGATGGGGAGGGAGAGAGACATAACTGGTTGAATAAATACTTTGATTTCAGGTCTCTGAAAATAGGTGAAGAGCTCCATCCTGAGACCTCTCCTGTCAGGCATTTTAAGCTTTCATTTCTAAATAGAAAGCAATATCGATAGGTTGATTACACCTGTTGATGGAAAGGATTGATTCAGGACACAAAAAATGTTCTTGATAGACCAAAGCACTGGGCCAAATTTAACAAGATGTAATGGTGATAAATCTCAGATCTGTTCTGGGGTCTAAATGGATAATTGCCTAAGTACCAATATATGGCTTAAAAGATTTGGTAGTTTTAACTAATCAGGAATCAGTGATGGATAATGAGAAAGACAATATACTCTGGGAAAGCACTAATGGAATCATATCCAACAAGAGCATTCACATCCAACAGAGACCTACTGATTTCCACCCTGACCAGACCACACCGGGATCACTGCTTCAGGTTCTGAGCGCCTCACCGTTTTTATTTCAAGAGGGGACACTGGCAAGTTGAATCACCACAGTGGTAAAGGGACTGGTAACCTGTCCCATAAGGATCTGGGACAATTGAGCCTTGCAAGAGCAGACCGTGGTGACAATGTCACCGTCCTAAATCTCTACAGGATAGTCACAGGACAGAAAGCAGACATGTTTTACATGGCTCCAGAGGGCAGAGCAAAAAACAGATGAGTGAAAACTCGAGCAGATTTCGGCTCAGAATGAGGAAAATGTGTCCAGTTGACAAAACTGTGATTCGGGTGGTTTAACCTCTGTAGAGGCGAAGTTTGTAGAGACCCTGGAGAAACGATGTTAAACAGGCCCCAAAGCCAGTCTGCTCAAATATTGATTGTCTCTGCAGTGATGGATAACTAATTCAAAATGTGTAGGCCATGTATGTGCTAACCCATTTAGCTTTCAGGTTCTATATTAAGTGTCACTTCTCTCATTCTAGCTCAGCACTCTCAGTAAATAACCTTGGCTCCTTGTGTGCGGGAAACAGGTTTCAAGCACAGAGTCTCTAGCACCAAGCAAAATGGCAACATAATTTTAGCTCCTGAGCAAAACGGGTCTCACAATAGCATCAGTTTGGTGTGCACATTAACATTTGAATATGCTGTATAATAAGCGTGCTAATTACTCTGAGAAGAATACTTTGAAGAATAAAATAAGCTTTGATCATTAGGGGAGAAAGGGGCTAGCAATTTATGGCATGGCTGCTGCTTGATATTCAAAAGTACATGACAGCTCTCATCGCAGGTAACAGGTAATTACTGTGATTATAAAATGTAATGACAGTGGCAGGAAGTGATCAGAAGTTTATTGGAAATAAGTTTGTGGTTCAGTTTTTTTTTAATCACATTTAGATTTATTACTCATAAAAATGTGTCCTCATTTGATGATTTGTTTCCTTCAAGCAGTTCAAACATGAGCCCACTGCTGTTACTAATCTCAGCTTTGCAGGAAGAAGCCAAGTTTTCATTATGAAGTTTAGGTGGGGAGGCCTCAGGTTGGATATGGAGACATGACTATCACTTTGCGCTGGGACAGAAGCTGTCATGGGGAGCTGGCTGACACCACCCACCCTGGATGACCTAGACCAGCAGTTCTCAGAGTTGGCTCTGCAGACCTCTGGGGAATCCCGATACTCTTTCAGGGGGTCCATAAGGTCAAAATTATTTTCATAATAATCTTAAGATGTTAGTTGGCTTTTTCACTGTATTGAAAGACTTCAAATCATATGACTCAACTTATATAAAATGTGTGTGTGTGTGTGGTGTGTGTTTGTGTGTGTTAGTTGCTCAGTCGTGTCCAACTCTTTGCAACCCCGTGGACTGTAGCCCACCAGGCTCTCATGGGACAAGCCCATGGGATTGTCCATGGGATTCTCCAGGCAAGAATACTGGAGTGGGTTGCCATTTCCTGAGAGGCATCTATAGAGACTGCTCTGTTACTAATCTCAGCTTTGTAGGAAGTGGCCGAGTTTTCAATGGAAATGAGAAGCTGAGGTGGGAGGCCTCAGGTTGGAAATGGAGACATGACCATCACTTTGTCCTGGTAAGGAGTTTCCAGGGGTTAGGGGAGGCCAGAAGTGGGAGTGACTGCTTAATGGGTATGGGGTTTCCTTCAGGGGAGAATGAAAATGTTCTGGAACTAGGTAGTGGTGGTGGTTGCACAACTAAATGCTACTAAATTGTCTCTTTTTATATGGTTAAAATGGTGAATTTTGTTATATTTTACAACAGTTTAAAAAGTAAAAAAAAGAAAGGTTGCACATTAAAGGAGGCATGAGGGGAGTTCCCTGGCAGTCCAGTGGTTAAGGCCTCTGGAGCTTCCACTGCAGGAGAAATGGGCTTGATCCCTGGTCAGGGAACTAAAATCCCACATGCCACATGGCACAGCCCCCTCAAAATAAAACAAACAAACAAAAAGAATCATGAGAGCTTCTTTCCACCCCGAATATTAAAGCTGCTGGAGGGTTTTCTAACCCTGGAAGTTCTCTCTGCTAGGTCTTTCAATAGCTGTAACTCTGAAAGTATGAAACATTTGTCCTTATTCCCCTAACATGCTAAGCCCTTCAAAACTACTTCTTTGAACTTTGCCTAATGCTAGTCGATACTTGAAATATCCATTCTCTCGACCTGGAAGGCTACTACCTGTTGTTTGAAGTCCATTTAAAATGATATTCCCTTCAATTGCTGAAGCCTGCGTGCCCTAAAGCCCATGTTCCACAACAAGGGAATCCACGGCAGTGAGAAGCCTTCACAGTGCAGCAGAATAACTACCCCAAAACCCCATGTAGCAGCAAAGACCCAGCAAAGCCATAAATAAATAAAATTATTATTTTTTAAATGACATTCCCTTGATGAAGTCTTCCTGGGCCTCCACCCCCCCAACCCCACCCCAGAAAATCTGGTCCCTTCCCTCAGTCTAGGTTCTTACAGAGCTTTGGTCATGTTCCTTATGTGGTACTCCTGACATAAGATCTTGTCACCTTGTATTACAGTTACAATACATAACATCACTTTTTGTCTCGCTTAAAAGGTACTTCTTAACAGTATCTTCTTCTTATCTCTGAAGCCTAGTACACACACACATACACACACACAGAGCGCTCTCCAAATGTACTAATTAATAACTTTATGTTAAGTGCTATTCAAAAGGCTTTATAAACATTGACTAATTTAATCCTTATAACTTTATATACATTTTATAGATGGTTAAACTGAGGAAAGAAATTAGGACATGAAGAGATGTTAAAACAGCAAAACAGTGTGATAGCAAAACCACATGATGGCATTTGGTGTCACATGTGGCTCTTGGTCGGTGCTCAGTAAATGGCTGTTTCATTTGACTGTGACAAAGAAAGGCAATGCCAAAGAATGCTCAAACTACCGCACAGTTGCACTCATCTCACACGCTAGTAAAGTAACACTCAAAATTCTCCAAGCCAGGCTTCAGCAATATGTGAACCGTGCACTTCCTGATGTTCAAGCTGGTTTTAGAAAAGGCAGAGGAACCAGAGATCAAATTGCCAACATCCACTGGATCATGGAAAAAGCAAGAGAGTTCCAGAAAAACATCTATTTCTGCTTTATTGACTATGCCAAAGCCTTTGACTGTGTGGATCACAATAAACTGTGGAAGATTCTGAGAGAGATGGGAATACCAGACCACCTGACCTGCCTCTTGAGAAATCTGTATGCAGGTCAGAAAGCAACAGTTAGAACTGGACATGGAACAACAGACTGGTTCCAAATAGGAAAAGGAGTAGTACGTCAAGGCTGTATATTGTCACCCTGCTTATTTAACTTATATGCAGAGTACATCATGAGAAACGCTGG
>SJYX01015768.1:15106-119525 GCA_006410675.1 Oreotragus oreotragus | reverse complement strand
CTGCAGCCATGAAATTAAAAGACGCTTACTCCTTGGAAGAAAAATTATGACCAACCTAGATAGTATTTTCAAAAGCAGAGACATTACTTTGCCAACTAACGTCCACCCAGTCAAGGCTATGGTTTTTCCTGTGGTCATGTATCGATGTGAGAGTTGGACTGTGAAGAAGGCTGAGCGCTGAAGAATTGATGCTTTTGAACTGTGGTGTTGGAGAAGACTCTTGAGAGTCCCTTGGACTGCAAGGAGATCCAACCAGTCCATTCTGAAGGAGATCAGCCCTGGGATTTCTTTGGAACGAATGATGGTAAAGCTGAAACTCCAGTACTTTGGCCACCTCATGCTTAGGTAAGTGTTTTAAAAAGTTTTACATTACTGAAGAAACTAAGGTGCAACAATCACAGAGCTAGCAGTCAGAAATACTAAAGCTCTCTAAAGCTTCCTTTACCCACAGTGCAATGCTGAATGCAATGAAAAACTGAGGTAAATAAAACTTTGATGGAGAGGAATGAATCTAGTAAAAATAATCATGACTACTTATTTATATCCAGAAGTTTACATTTAAACCCAAACTAATTTATACTTTTCAAATACCCATAAAAGGATTAACGGTGGACCCTGTAATGGGTCTCAAATTCAAAAATCAGACAGCACAAGGGCCACATTCTTTAACACAATGCAACAAAACTAGAAGAAAAAAAATTAAAGGGCTGCATTCAAAAAAAAAGACTGGAAAATTGAACACATCTTTCTAAATAATTACACTGAAGAGAAACTAAAATTGCTCTATTTTACAAAATAATAATAAAGCTGTGACAAACCAAACTCTGAGAATTTAGCCAAAGAACTAACTCAGAGAAAATGTTAGACTTAAATGCTA
The DNA here is from genome assembly GCA_006410675.1 of Oreotragus oreotragus. Taxonomy (NCBI): domain Eukaryota; kingdom Metazoa; phylum Chordata; class Mammalia; order Artiodactyla; family Bovidae; genus Oreotragus; species Oreotragus oreotragus. The sequence goes on along the minus strand of SJYX01015768.1, from coordinate 118,648 downwards.
ATTTAAGAAAATAAGGCAAAATGAAAATAAATGACCTAAAACTTAAGCTTTTTTTTAGAATCCAAAGAAAGAAGTGAATATAAAAACAAAAGGAAGGAAATAGAAGAGCTTACTGATAAACCAGAAAACTGGATGCAAAAAGAAGAAAAAAAAAAGATTTGAGTTAAAGCAATACAAATAATAATCTATGGGAAGATTTTAAGACATTACTAGGCAGAATTTCATACCAACAAATTTGAAAATTTAGGCAAAATGAGTGATTTTCAGGGAAAATGTACAGCTAAAATTTGGTCTTGAAAGAGATTAAAAATCTTAAATGAAAAACCACAGAAGAAATTTAAAATATAAGCAAAGACCTATCCATAAGTATAACAGCAACTAATTCAAGATAATTAACAGTCAAGTTCTATCAAAAAACATTAGTGAGTGAACAGATCATCCTTGTCAAAGGATTTGACAGCGTCAAAAAGTAAACTACAGGTCATTCCAAGTTACAAATGTGGAGGGAAAGCAAGCCCCCTCTTCAAACAAACAAATGAACCATAATACTTAATGAATCCCATTTGACATATGCTAAAATAATAATCCAGGTCATCCAGATAGTCAATAACTGATAAGATTTGGCCTCAGAACATTCCCCACTGGAATATATACTCAAGAGACAGCATAGATTTTTGTCTTTTTTGCTCATTGCTCTATCTATCTCAGGGCTTTGAAGAGCCCCCAGCAAATACTAGGCACACAATAAACATTTGCTAAATGAACTCAAGGATCAATCAACATCAGAAAATCATTTAAAAGCTCTAAAAGAAAAATATATATGTATACATATAAAACTACTGCCACAGATACTAAAGAGGCATTCGTAGTATTTAATAGTTGTAACAAAAATCCTTATTGTGTTAGAAATTAAAAGAACTAATCTAACAAAAGAGAATTATCACAAACCCATAGAATTATCACAAACCCATAAAATTATCACAAATCACATACACTCAACAACAAAACATAACTTCTCTAATAATAAAGTTGGGACCCAGACAAAAAAGTCCCCATACCTCCGGTACTATCGAACCATATACTGGAGGGGTATAGTTTATGCAATTGGACAAGAAAAAGAAACACAACACAAAACAACTGAAAAAGAGAAAACAAAAATGTCATCATCAAGCTTCAAAGTGACTACCCACCTAGTAAAATCAAAAAGAAAGAACTGAAAGAATTGCCAAAAGGAGTAATTCTGTAAGGTAGCCAGACAAAGAAACAAAATCAACATGTATAAGGAGTTTGCCCACCTAACCAACAAGAAATAAGCTCACGCCGAACAGCATTAAAATCTGTAAAATACATAGAAATAAACTCAACTGAAAATATGCAAGGCCTATAGAAAGCAAAGTATAAATTTTAACTCTAGACATGAAGTACTTCATAGAGAAAATTATCACAACTTTAGGAGACTTAATATTGCCAAGATGTCACTAATGTACAGTCACAATCCACCTGGCAACATGATTTAAAGGAAGTTGACAAACTGATGTAAAATCCATATGGAAGAAGATAATAAACATGGATAGTGCCCTCACAAATACATGTATATAATTTGTGTGGTTATTCCATCATATATTTAAACCTATGGCAAATAATGTATATTATAGATAGTAGACAGAATAACACTGTATCACGTAAACCTTTGGTAATTCAGTGTGATACTAATGCAGGTACTGACACTGGATAGATAGGAACAGAAGACAGCACGCTAACAGACATTTATATGAACTTAGTTTACAATCCCAGCAGAATTTCTAAAAGAATAGTTTATTCAATATACTGGTTAGGGACAACTGGCTATCCATGGTGGGGCTGGGAGTGGTGGTGGAAAGGAGTTAAAGTCTCACTTCAAACATACACAAGAAAAAGCTGCACAGACAACACGTCAGTGGTTGCCAGGGGCAGGCGGCTGGGGTTTAGGTAAGCTGGATAAAGGGAATCAAAATGCACAAGTTTTCAGTTATAAAGTAAGTTATGGGGGCGTAATGCACAGCACTGGCAACTATAGTTATTAATACTGTAGTACACATTGGAAAACTGCTAAGACAGTAAGTCTTAAAAGTTCTCATTACAAGAATAAAAATTGAGTAACTACGGAGATAGATGTTAACCAGACTTACTGTGGTGATCATTTCGCAACATCTACAAATTGAATCATGTTCTACACCTGAAACTATAATGTATATCAGTGCACGCATCGACTGTAGCCCACCAGGCTCCTCTGTCCACGTAATTTTCCAGAGAAGAATATTAGAGTGGGTTACCATTTCTTCCTCCAGGGGATCTTCCTGACCAGGAACAAAGCTGTGTCCCTGTGTCTCCTGCACTGGCAGGCATATTCTTTACCACTGTGCCACTTGATTTTTAAAATTTTAATAAAAAAAACTTTAAGAAATAAACATAAAAGCTAAACACAGATGCTCCTCTTAGGGAAACTCTTCTCCAACACGAGACCTTTCACTCCGAATAATTTCATTTCTTTCCCTCCCGAAACACTGACAATCTCTTCTTGCCTCTGTGAGTTACATCAATATTCGGCCAGTTTTCAAGGGTCAAAATCCAGTCACTTCATCAAGTTTCCTACAGTGTGTAATCAGTGAAGTACGTTAGACTTGGGAGTAAGAACTCTAGCAGAACCCTGACTCTTATCCTAATAATCTTTAGCACAGTCACTTGATCTCTTTTTCCCTAGGTATCTTATTTGTAAATAACAAATCTGTGCTCCTCTCCAAAGTCTCTGTTTCATTAATCTTGCATCTGGACCTTTCTTTTCATTCTATGTTCATAACCCTGGTTCAAAAGACTTACAGCTAGGCTACTGCTTTTAAGTTTTGCCCTATACTACACCTCCAATCCACCCAGTCCACATCCACTCTCAAAGACACCTTTATGAGAACACTTTAATCATGCCTTTCATTCTACATTAGTGATTCTCCACTGTTCTTAGGATAAAATAAAAATTTACTAGTTTGGTATTCAAAGGCAATGCGACCCCAACTTTCTCTTCCAACCTCATTTTCTGCTTCTTGAACCTTTTATCTCTGGCAGACAGCTCTCTTCCTTGTTACCCAACACAACTTCCTCCATCTGAGGCTCCTCATCCTTGAACCTGAAACATCCTATTTCCTCTTGGAAACCTAAGTGCCCATTCTTGATCCAAACTATAATTTTATTTCTTCTCAGGTCTTCTGATCACCTTACTTATTATAAGCCCAGAGTAATCTCCCTCCTTCCTCCTACATTTTAGCATTTAGTGTCAGTTCCATGTATCTAGTCCTGAGCAAACACTGTGTAATTCTAACACTTCCTCTTCTACTTGAACATGGGAGGGTGGGGGCAGTTGGTCACATAAATCATTTCTTGAAGACAGAATCCAAGTTCCCAATTCTATTTCAGTATTTTCACCATTCCTTATTCTTCTATCAGAGAAGTATTTCCTTGCCCTTTGGGGGTAAGGTTTATCTTGATGATACACAATATTGAAAGGCCAGTCTCCAAATAACTAAAAGTTAACTTGAGATTTTTTATATTTAATTATCCTTTGCTCAGAGAATTCTGGTTCTCCTTTTCTGGAACTGCCACAGGGACACTTAGGACACTTCTGTTGTTGAGATGACTGACATAACTTAAGTTTCTACTCAGATGATCAACTCTGGTTAACTCCTCTGATCACTATTGAAGGACTCTCTTAAAGGACTATAACCTGTAGCTCCCTGAAGGCTGGCCTACTATGAAACATCCAAGGGCAGTAGTACTTTTTATCATTCCATTCAGTTTGTCAGCCAATCTTACTCTTCATGGATGAAATTAAGGAAATTTATCTCATCTGGGAAGGTCATCACACTATTAGGGAAAACCATGGAATTATAAACAATCTAACATTGCTGCAGACATTAATGCCTCCCACCCCTAATAAAATGCGAAACCAAGTATTTATATATCATGTCACCATCTTGAATGCACACTTCTCAACTCTTGGGTCTGAGACCTACTTATTAACGGTAAGAGCAAATCAAGAGAATTTTCATTTGAGAGAACAATCAGCGCACCAAACGTGCTGCAAAGACAAAGTTAGCCTTTCCACTTGGAGCAAACTGAGTCTGAAGCAAGCCTCATTTTGTTTTCATTTTTACAAAGAGAAGATTGGCCTGTCTTCAGCCTTGTGAATAAAGATCTTACAAAATTCACTAGACACAGGGTGTGCTCAAAGAATACTTGCTGGAAAAATATGCTGGGGAAGTGCCAATTTAAAAAGAAAAACATTTTCGCCCAGTTGGAAATCTAGAGAAACGGGTTACAGCAACTCAGCTGAAAACTCTCAAGATCTGCAGAAAAATATCCCTGATCTTTTCATTCTAAGTAAAAGAAATTAATTAATGAAGGATTCAACTATTTTAAATTTTATGCATCTAAAGAACACTAATCAAAATTCTGCCTGTGATATGTGGCCGTGTAAAAAGTCAACAAGTCTCCTATCTCTTCTATATAAACAAATTTTACAATCTGTAACAGTTTTTAAACAAGTTTCTGAGAAAGAAACAGGGACAAGAGAACTTTTTATTGTTTTATTTTAGGGGACGAGAGATCGATGTTTTTCATTAGGCATATTTACCTTCAAAGCATACACTCCAAAAACAGCTTTATGAAGTGAAAAGGATGTCTTCCTGTTAAAGGCCCTTTGTCTTCATTCTCACTATACACCTCAAACTCAGGGTCTATGCTTTGTAAACTTACTTTCAGATTTCTTCACTGCCACAAGTGGAACACACACAAAACCAACAATGAAACAGCTACACAAAGGTGCACACACCGCTAACAGGTTGCTCATGACAAAAACAGGTGCGCAGACTACTATCGCTCCACCACGAACTCTCTGATGAGACCCAGTCTGGGGATGCCCTAAGGAAACGTAGGCTACACAGAGGGCTGCCTGGACGGTCAACAAAACCTCAGAAAACAGGACGGTCCGGCTAACAGTGATAAGGGCCTTTCCCATCCCTGCCTGGGTCTCCTTACAAAACAAAAAGGAACATTTTTCAAAAAGGTATAAAATGGAGATTTTACATGTGAGGAACTTAAGCCAGAAGATTAAAAGACAAAACTAACAATTCTCATAATAGTCCAAAATTCTCTCTACTGTGTTACTCCCTCTTTTAGTACTAATCCCACAAATGCCAATAAAAATACTAACCCCTAGTTCACCCTCCAGGTTGTCTGGTGATAATCAAATAAGGAATCAAATGTTAATGATAAACCTTATATTCAGACACGGAAATGACAAATTTTGTATAAGTGGGCTGAAAACCAATCAGGATTTTCTTCCATTGCTACTTCGTACCTTTTAAGTTCTTACGAATAGCCAGATTTACCAGAGATTTCTTGAGGAAAATACTTTCATAAACACTAAGTACATGCTTACAATTCATCTATCAGTTTTTGTTAAGCACAGGGAAGACCAAGGGGAAAAGAACATAAAATACCTTCATATCTTAAAAGATTTATTTTTCCAGCAACTGGGGAAAAATAAGAGGATTTTTCCACATTAGTGAAAATATAAATCATCCCTAAAAAATATCAAAAATGTTTACTTTACGCTTTGATGGGAAAAAGTTGTGAAATAGGCACTTTCCTAGGTTATTTATTAGAGTAGAGGGAAACTATCTAACCTCCCCATCATCCCTAATGGGCAATGTCCATCAGTGTAATATGCTGTCAGAGAGGCATCTGAAGAGCTACGTCCCTTCAGGTTGTTCCGTTTCTTCGAACAGAACCATCTTTCTGCTCCAGCCAAATCAGTTCCAGGAGAAAACTTCAACAGTAAGGGAGCAGTAAGGAAGAACTAGCTTTTATCATCTCCATGAGCTCAAGCAAATTATTCAACTTATTTTTAGTCTTGGGTCTCAACTTAAAATGAGGGTGTCACGTTCATCATCATCATATTATTTACCAAATGCAAACCACCTAGCAGATAGAAGGTGTGATCAATACATATTTATTCTCTTGTTTCTTTCCTTTTCTTTTTCTAGACACACCACGCGGCTTGTGGGATCTTATTTCCCTAACCAGGGACTGAACACAGGCCACTGCAGTGAAAGCACCTAGTCCTAACCACTGGACAACCAGGGAATTCCTTTAAAACAAACAAACAAACATTCCAGCCACTTCCTAGATGATGCCCCACCCAAACCATCCAACTCCTATTCCACAAAAGAAATGAGTAACAGGATTGTAGGTTAAGAGGTATACTTGATATGCCTTTCCTCAAAATACACCATCAAATTACTTAATATCACTTAAGTTTCTTGAATATAAAGTGTCATATCTTATATGATGTTTGGTAAATTTCTAATATCTCTAATGCTCAAAATTCTTTAAGCCAGGCTTCAACAATACGTGAACCGTGAACTTCCAGATGTTCAAGCTGGTTTTAAAAAGGCAGAGGAACCAGAGATCAAATTGCCAACATCCGCTGGATCATGGAAAAAGCAAGAGAGTTCCAGAAAAACATCTATTTCTGCTTTACTATGTTTTGACTGTGTGGATCACAATAAACTGTGGAAAATTCTGAAAGAGATGGGAATACCAGACCACCTGACCTGCCTCTTGAGAAACCTATATGCAGGTCAGGAAGCAACAGTTAGAACTGGACATGGAACAACCGACTGGTTCCAAATAGGAAAAGGAGTGTGTCAAGGCTGCATATTGTCACCCTGCTTATTTAACTTATACTCAGATTACATCATGAGAAACGATGGGCTGGAAGAAGCACAAGCTGGAATCAAGATTGCCAGGAGAAATATCAATAACCTCAGATATGCAGATGACACTACCTTTATGGCCGAAAGTGAAGAGGAACTAAAAAGCCTCTTGATTAAAGTGAAAGAGCAGAGTGAAAAAGTTGGCTTAAAGCTCAACATTCAGAAAACTAAGATCATAGCATCCAGTCTCATCACTTCATGGGAAATAGATGGGGAAACAGTGAAATAGTGTCAGAGTTTATTTTTTGGCTCCAAAATCACTGCAGATGATGATTTTAGCCACGAAATTAAAAGACGCTTACTCCTTGGAAGGAAAGTTACGGCCAACCTAGATAGCATATTGAAAAGCAGAGACACTACTTTGCCAACAAAGGTCCGTCTAGTCAAGGCTATGGTTTCTCCAGTGGTCATGCATGGATGTGAGAGTTGGACTGTGAAGAAAGCTGAGTGCCGAAGAATTGATGCTTTTGAACTGTGGTGCTGGAGAAGACTCTTGAGAGTTCCTTGAATTGCAAGGAGATCCAACCAGTCCATCCTAAAGGAGATCAGTCCTGGGTGTTCATTNTAAAGTGAAAGAGCAGAGTGAAAAAGTTGGCTTAAAGCTCAACATTCAGAAAACTAAGATCATAGCATCCAGTCTCATCACTTCATGGGAAATAGATGGGGAAACAGTGAAATAGTGTCAGAGTTTATTTTTTGGCTCCAAAATCACTGCAGATGATGATTTTAGCCACGAAATTAAAAGACGCTTACTCCTTGGAAGGAAAGTTACGGCCAACCTAGATAGCATATTGAAAAGCAGAGACACTACTTTGCCAACAAAGGTCCGTCTAGTCAAGGCTATGGTTTCTCCAGTGGTCATGCATGGATGTGAGAGTTGGACTGTGAAGAAAGCTGAGTGCCGAAGAATTGATGCTTTTGAACTGTGGTGCTGGAGAAGACTCTTGAGAGTTCCTTGAATTGCAAGGAGATCCAACCAGTCCATCCTAAAGGAGATCAGTCCTGGGTGTTCATTTGAAGGACTGATGCTGAAGCCGAAACTCCAGTACTTTGGCCACCTCATGTGAAGAGTTGACTCATTGGAAAAGACTCTGATGCTGGGAGGGATTGGGGGCAGGAGGAGAAGGGGACGACCGAGGATAAGATGGATGGATGGCATCACTGACTCGATGGACGTGAGTCTGAGTGAACTCCGGGAGTTGGTGATGGACAGAGAGGTCTGGTGTGCTGCAATTCATGGGGTCGCAGAGTCGGACACGACTGAGTGACTGAACTGAACTGAACTCTCTTTTCATCAATGAAATCCAAAGGACAATTTGTTTTGTTCATGCCCAGGCTGTGGGTAAACAGCCTAGATTAATACAGTCGGCCCTCTTTAACTGTGGGTTTCCCACCTAAGGTTGGTTGAATCTGCAGGTACGAAAGGCTGACCGTACTAGGTCATTTTATATAAGGGACCTGAGCACCCTGGGGGTTTTGGTATCTGCAGGGCTCCTGCAATCAACCCCCTGGGGACACTGAGGGACAACTGTATCCTGATTTCTTATCAGCTATGTGACATTAAGCAAGTTACTTAAACTTTTCATTCTTCAGTATGAGTCTGTAAAACTAAGATAATATCACTGAGGACTAAATACATTAATGCATATAAAGAACTTCTAACATTACCTACCTCAAAGCATTCCACAAATGTAGGTTATTATTTTTTCCCCCTATCAGTATGTCTCAAACTATGCTGTCTGATTAGGCAAAGTTGGTTTAAAAAGTTTCCCAGCTCAACCGAATCACTTTAGTCAAAATCTTCCTGGGGTCTGGGTTTCAGATTAGTACCAAATACAAACAAAAATGTAAAATCAAACCGTTGGGCAGACTACCCTGGTGGTCCAGTGGTTAAGACTCTGAGCTTCCAATGCAGGGGGTGCAGGTTCAATCCCTGGTCAGGGAACTAGTATCCCACATGTCTCAAGGCATGACCAAAAATATATTTTTTAAAAACATTATTCCTACAGGGACTTCCCTGAAAGTCCAGTGGTTAAGACTCTACATGTTCTCATTACAGGAGGCACAGGTTCGATCCCTGGACGAGGAGTTAAAATCCAGCATGCCACACAGAGAGGCCAAAAAGTAAAAATAAAAAATAAAATAGGTTAAAGGTACCACAAAGCCTTAATTAATGAGAATCAAAATTAATAAGATTTATTCTTTGTACGTATTATATACTGAACCCCTTGGTTCAAACAGCATAATTTTTCCAGATACAAATTGGAAAACAGGAGAAAGACAACGAACTGGAGTCATAAAAGGAGACAACCTTAGGTATGGATTTCTGCCGAGCTTGGAAAATATTCAAGTCCCTCGGTATGCCAGGACAACTGGTTCCAGACTCCTCTCCCCACCCCTTACCAAACTTTTCAGATGCTCAAGTCTGCAAATATAAAATGGGGTAGTATTTGTATATAACCTATGTACACTGTTCTGTATACTTTAAATGATCTCTAGACTACTTAAAATACCTATCACAATGTTAATGCTATATAAAAAGTTGCCAGAGAACTGCAAATTAAAATTCTGCTTTTTCTAAGTTTCTGGAATTTCCCCCCACAAATGTCTTCAGTTGGTTGAACCCACCAATATGGAACCTGCAGATCCAGAGGGCTGACTGTAACTTAATCCATGCTGGTCTTTGCTCAGGGAGAGAACAGAGAAACTAATTAAAATAGTATTCATTTGAAACATAACGTGACTCCAAGCTTTTTCTCTTCTAGTAAAACAATTTTACCTAACTGATGGAATTTAACAAGGTGATCTGCAAATGACACTGAAACCTCTGGGAATGCCCAACAGCCAAAAATGTTTAAACAAAAATTAGTAAAGGTGTACCGCCATTTAATAACATCCTCCCATCTGCTCCTTCTCCATCCCAACAGTTCCACCCAATCCAGTTACACCTGTCAAAAATCTAGGAATCACCCATAATTACTTTTGCGCTCTCTCAATATCCATTCATTGCATCCAGTCAATCACAAGTCCTAGTCACCCTACCTCCAAAATATGCAGTGCTCTCATTCTTCCCTCCAAAGGCTGAGTCCCCATTGTCTCACCGAGCTTACAACAACGGTCTAACAATTTCCCAAAGTTCACATCCACTCTCCTCTTACAAACAGTAAGAGAGAATCTTAAAAAAAAAAAATCCAATGATAAACTGTCAACGGTGTCACCATAGAATTTTAAACCAGAGATCACCTACAAACCTGTCTGCATGACCAAGCCTCTAGCAACCTCTCTGGTTCATTCCTCATTACTCTCCTCACACTTAGCACCGTTTTCCAAGGTATCAAGCACCCCCTATTCCCAAAGCCTTAGCACAGTCTGTTTTCTCTGTTACACACCTCCTCTCCTCTTCACCACCAATTCCTTCTCATCGTCCAGGTCTCAAGGTATGTGCAACTTGACTTCAAGACACTTGCCAGGACATCCCCACCCATCTTAATTAGACGTTCCTAATAAGCACCATCTCAGCACTCCAAACTTTGCTTCTATGGCACCCAAAACCATTATAAATATACCATTAACTACATGATCACTTGCTTAAATATTTAATGAATCACTCTTTCTAACCAGTTTACTCACGAGGACAGGGCAGCGATTGTATTTCTCTTACTCACCACTATATATCCCTGGGACCTCAGCAAAGAGTAGGCGTTCAGTACCTCTAATAAACAAATTAATCAATTCCCAAAGTCTCCAAGGCAAGGCTTCAAGGCCTCTCTGTATAGCTCAGTCCCTCCTTCTCTGTTTATACAGAACTGCTTGGAAGGCCATTTCCTAATTTTTAACAGTTGCTGGAACTTATAAGGAATACAGAAACCTTCATTTTTAAGACCCTAGTAAAGAACTTGGATCCTCATGAGCTATAAGGGTTACTCTACAAGTTGTATTCTCATAGTCAGTCACTGAAGCTTGAAACTTCAATTGTATCTATGATGATCCCTCCTTGTTTTACCCATACAGTCTTTGTTATTAATCCCATTAAATCGACCATCTTCTGGAATCTTCTCTTTTCCTTTTTACACTACAATTATTACACTTAACCTGTACTACTAGATCTCTAAAATGTCTCCACTCTAGCCACCAAAAAGCCCTTAGCCATTCAACCTCTGTCCTCTGATTATGCCATGCCTTCCTCCTGTACTGACCTACCTCATTAGGCCATAACCAAAAGACAATCTTCTATCAAAATCCTAGTCAGCCTTCAAGGCTCATTTCTACTATCCTTTCTTTCCAGGTTCTATCAACCAGTTGTGATCTCCTCCTATTTCATTTCTATCATCCAACATTTATTACATATCAGTACATGCCAGGCACTGTTCTAAGTATTCATCTTTATCTCCCATGTCTCCAATACACATCAAAATTATATACTTTTTGTGCACAGAAATTCAGTTTATTTACCTATGACATCTCTGATGTCTTACATATTTGTTCATAAGTAGCTACATATGACCACTTTAAAACAATATAGTTGATCCTTAAACAACACGGGTTTAAACTGTGCACATTCACTTAGACGCAGATTTTTTTCAAGTTACTATGATCTGTGGTTGGCTAAATCCAGATACAGAGGAAGAGGCTGGGCATCACTAACCCCAGTGTTGTTCAAGGATCAACTGTACATCTCTCAATTTTACAGAATGAAAACACCAATCCGAAGGCAACAGGAAATATCTGGAGCATCTACATCTGCAGCAAATGAGTAGACCCCAAATTCCTGCTGCCTAACTTCCTGCCTTCAGAATCACACAAGAAGCACCAAGAATAATTCTCACTACCTATGTAACTTCTCAGAAAAAAAGGGGGCAGGGGGAGAAGAAGATGGAGAAAACACCCAAGTTCTTATTTCAGCCACTGGATGTCATATGCATGCTAGCAGAAAAACCTGGGGTATTCAATCAAAGTGATTAGATTAGAACAAGGTGTTTGGCAAGTCAAAGTTCACTTGGCTCCAAAGTAACTTCTCTAAGAACATGATAGACTTATTCCCACATATGTATCACACCCAGTAAGATATACAATAACCATTTTAATGGATTATGGGGTGGCAAGGGCTGGGGGGACATAAGGTAAAAGAAAGCTCTAAGTCAGTCAAGAAAGCCATTTTGTTTCAAGGTATCCCAGTGACTCACAGGGAACTTTGCCTCAGATTTCCCAAATACAAAAAGATGATGATGAGAAAAGCTCCACTGATGTTAAAGATAGAGCTGTCACAATTCAAAGCAGTTTAAGCCTTGAAGATCAATTTTCTCATTTTTATTAGGAAAGTGGTAACAAAGCTAGACTACGGTAAAGAAGGGTTAGATGTTAGGCTTCCAGCTAATAGATCTCTTACTCCCATCACTCTGTGAGAGGAAAAGGAACATGAAAATAAGGACATATCAAGTTGACTGCCATCCTTGGCAACATCATCTGTGCATACTTAACAAATTCAAGCAGGAACTACAACGCAAAGCATTCCATAGTACTTAAAAAGCAAAACCTACAAACACGCTGGCAATTTATGATACCGTGAAGTCTTCATAAACTCCAAAAGGATGAAATTCCTCAGAAATAAAGCAAAGTTGTTGCAATCAAGACAATCCAAAATTCAAATAACTTCTTTCACTGAACTGAACATCTAGTTTACTTTTACACAACTCTGATCAGAACAGACTTCAGGAAGCTATCACACAAATGAAATAAAGTTTAGAATAAATTAAACAAACAAACAAAAAACCCATGAAAATAAAACAGGAACAGGGAGAACAAAATGAAGCCAAGAATGAGGCTTAAAAAAAAAAAGTACAACAGTAAGAACCCACAAGCTGTTGATCTAAAAACACATTTAATATCTGGAAAACATTTTTTTCTTCACCAGTACTTACTACAAAAGTTTGTTAAGTACAAAGGTAAGAAAATGAAAACTAAATTGAGCAAAATTAAGTACGGGTCCAGGAATTCATAACAAAATAGCAGTATAAAACTTAGATATGAAAAGGAGAAATACAAAGAAAAACTAAAGTGAAGAAGAGTGTGGGAGCCCAAGTGCACACTCAGCAGTCCTACGAGAAATACACAAAGCGACTAAATGCTTTTATTCCTACTTCCACAATTAAGAGCCAAACACTGAGGTATTTATTGAAACATACAGCTTCCTTTCTAGTCCCTCATTCAGGATGATGATGTTTTTTAAAAGGATGAAATAATGCCACTTGCAGCAACGTGGATAGACCTAGAGATTATTCATATTAAGTGAAGTCAGATGAGAAAGACAAACACCATGTATCATTCATTTGTGGGATCTTAAGATACAAGTGAATTTATTTACGAAACAACTCAACTGTGTAGAAAACAAACTTACAGTTCCAAAGGGGATAAATTATGAGTCTGGGATTAGCAGATACAAATACTACATATAAAATAGATTTTTTTTAAAAGTCCTACTGTTGTATAGCACAAGGAACCAGATTCAATATCCTATAATCATCCATAATGGAAAAAATATGAAAAACAAAAACTGTATGTATAACGGAATATGTATGTACAATGGAATCACCTTGGTGTATACCAGAAATTAACACGTTATAAACAAAGAATTTATACCTCAATTCCTGCTCATTCTACAGTGATGTTATTAAACATCACTAATGTAGTGATGTTTAAAATAATATAGGCCAAACCCAATGTAGTGCAGAATTTCCAAAGAAGTAGGTACATGTACCAAGACAGGAAGCTGTTGCTGCTGCTGTTAAGTCGCTTCAGTAGTGTACGTCTCTGTGCGACCCCACAGACGGCAGCCCACCAGGCTCCCCCGTCCCTGGGATTCTCCAGGCAAGAACACTGGAGTGGGTTGCCATTTCCTTCTCCAATGCGTGAAAGTGAAAAGTGAAAGTGAAGCCACTCAGTCGTGTCCGACTCTTTGCAACCCCATGGACTGCAGCCTACCAGGCTCCTCCGTCCATGGGATTTTCCAGGCAAGAGTACTGGAGTGGGGTGCCATATATAAAACATTTTCAGATGATCTTCTAAAAAGCTTAAAACAAAAAGGTGTAACAATTTTAAACTAAACATAAAATCAGTTAACCAGAAAAAATTAATCAAGGAAAAAGAAAATACTTCTCTTCTGCTGTCTCATCCAGATATATCAGAATTCACTAATTGCTAAAAAAAATGATAAACATGTAATTCTTGACAATATATAAAACCAATCATTCTGCTACTGGACAGCATGTGCCTAGGACTTACAATGAATTACAGATTTTTACTCTTTTATTAAAAAGTTAGGAAAAACACAAATGAGTTGTTGGTGAAAGCTTGTAATTTTCACATAATCATCATCCACTTGTAATTTAAGCAACATCACTTAAAACAATTCATTTCAAGTTTTCTCTACTAAATATTTTCATTATGGCCACCAGACTAAATCTAGTGACTTTACCTCTGACAGTACTTCAACAAGGGAGTGAAATACTAGACAGGCTATTCAAGGGGTAAAAAGTTGAAATTCACCAGCTGGGTCAAGCCCCTGAAGACTTAACTAACTTCTTATTCCAGGACTCAAGAATTTTAAATGCAGTTATGAGATTTGGGAGGGACTTTAAATCACAAAGAAAAGGTTTCTCTGCATCCAAAGAACTTCTCTTTCTTTTTTAATCAAAGTGCTGTCTCCACTTTCACTGGCCAGTTGTTGAAAACCTTTAAAATACTCAGGCGGTCAACAAAGACCCTGGCTAAATACCAACCTTGGGAGTCAATCTGGTGACCTTGCTTAAAACAATAAAGTTAAAAGTATTTGCACTTTATTGGTGGCTTTAATTTAAATTCATATATATCATAATTTGCAAAAGCATATTTACTTGACAGTACTTTTAGCGCCCAAATCATCCTTACTTTAATATGATCTGAATCATGGAAATTCAACTTTTAAAAGCATTATTAAACTGATCCCAAAAAATGTCCTAAAATAATCCCTTTGCTGTCTTTTTAATTTACATCCTTTCAATCAACAAACCATTGTGAGAAGAATGCCCAAACCTAAGCAGGTGGACTAAGAGGTCTTTTGAAGCCAACAGACTACTACATGATGTAAAAAAAGTTCTCTCATAGGCATTCTGATTTCACTGGGTTGGAATGTTACCCACAACGTTACCAAAACTTAGAAATGTTGCCAATACAATGTCTCTCGAAAACATTAAGCTTATAGATTCTAGATGTTTTTCTTCAAATACACAAAATAAGTACAGGGAACTTTAAAGGCTTCAACTACACTATCTTACACAAAATCACTCAAACAGAATATTCAACTGTTGACAAGGTTTCTTAAAACTGTGGTTTATGTAGCAAAGTTAGTGGGATAATGCCACAAATATTGCCAAGCTGACTGAAGCTACTAATCCATTTAAGGAAAGGTAACTATGTTACAGCAATGCTCTGAAATTTATTTCCTTTAGACCTGAATAGAGAAGTGGACTCTTGAGCACACTAAGCCTACAAGTGATAATGGCACTCGGTCTACATGGGAAAAAAAATCAGCACAATTATCCAGATTTTTTTCACTCAAAACAGAAACATAAACCCAAATTTCATACTCAGATACAGTGTTATCCATGTTTATAACAAACTGGAGGAAAACAAAAGGAAATCTACTTATGCTTAGAAGCATAGCTGTCTCAATGAAGTCTCCAGTGAAAATCTTAAGTCACCTTTTTATTACAGGCAAGGGACAGTCAACTATTCCAACATAGCCACCTACTTCAGTCTTCTCTAGAGCAACCCAAACTTTACAACATTCCCACCCAAAGAGGATCTACTAGTCAACTCTTCTGTCCTCTTTTCCAACTACTCTTGTTTCCCTCTCTAATGAAGTCTAAATAAATGCAGATCTATCTTTAGGGAGATATACTGTACTTTCTTATCTTAGAGCTAAATGTAGGACCAGGAGGTAAACCATGTATGTCTCTACCAGGTCCATGTAAAGTGCCACTTAGAGCTTATGGAGAATTTTCCTCAACCCAACAGATTTTGAAAATCCAGTAAGAATTTATCCCAAATATGTCAATACATTTAACTTAGTTGAAAGAAAATAAAACCCAAACCTGATAAAGGTTTCTTTTAGGAAGAGAATCATGTTGTGATAGCATATCATGCTTAGAGACAACCTACAAAATACTCTGAAGCACTTCTTGATTATTAGTCCTTACTTTTTTAATAAGTTAATCTCAAATGTCAAAATTGAAAACCAGGTACATTCTCTGCTAAAAGCTCAATTAAGAGCAACCATAAATTCCAGAGAACTTAACTAGGTCAACTAAACTTTTGCCCCACTTACTAGAAACAACAATCTGAAGTCAAGCCTCAGAAACTTACAAAACATCCTACATATGGTTTCAAAAGAAATCTAATTATTCACTGTGAAAGAAGAATGGGTAGTTTTACAAACTGGCAATCTTCTAGTTTTCTCTTAATAAGATTTCCATGGGAAATTAGCAGCTTTTATCCTACAGTAACACAAAACCAAAAATAACTTCCATTTCTTCACTAGCAGGTGTACATGTACCGCCCTACATAAAACTAGGAAAAAGACAAACAGATTCTAGGCACCCATCATACCAAGAAGTCCTATCTTCCCATGATGGGAATTCACCAAGTCTTTCCCCCTCATCCGAACGCTTCTGAAAACGACATTATGCGTAGTTCTACTCACAGGGGTACGTGGCGCTGCTCAGGGTCAGCTCTGGCCAGTTCCTCCTCTTCGATATCAGACTCTCCTCCTGAACTACTGTCTGTGATGTCGGAATCAAACGCTCGTTCACTGCACCTCAAGTTGGCTATACCACTGGCTGTAAATCTCTCCAATTCTTCTGAAATCGAGTCACTTTTCAGGAAGTTGCTAAGTCCCTCTGAAGCAGCAGTCTCACTGGCAGCTTTTCTCAATGCAGCTTCGGCCTTTCGAGTCAGCATCAACTGGCTCCGGGGCCTCAAGGATTCCAAGTTTGGCAGCCTGCTTAAAGTTTTCTCTAAAAATCCACCCAGCTGATGCTGTATGTGCCTCTCTACCTGCTTGGCTTGCACAACCTGTAAGCGCTTCTGTAACCTGCGGGCCCGGCTCTCAATGTCAGCCTGCCGCCGCAGTAAAGCTGTTATCCTGGTGTCAGAATCCAAAGCACTGAAAAGGATGGAAGACAGGGGAGGCTTTTTACCCTCTAACTTGACACCCCCCACATTAGAACTAGAGTCTGTGTCAGGTGATAACCTACTGCTTCCCTGAAGTGCCGGCTGTTCCATGGAATTTACAGAAGATTTGTTTGCAGTGCTGTTATTGCTAAATACAGTTGTATGTTCTACATCAAGGCTTCTATGTGGAAGAGTGCAATTGGTCATACCCCCTTTCAAGTCCCCAGACTCAGATGCCACCACTTCACCCCCCTGAAGAGAAGATGAAGTGAGAGCCCGTTTTCCCCCATTAAGGGGACTGGAATTGTCATGATCAGAATGTGTTGAACTTTTAGTCAATTTCTTTGCCAACCCATTTACAGGTGCTTGTGGTAGAGCTGTCTGACCACTTGTATTCATGGTTCTAAGATTTTCTAAGGAAAACTCCAAAACTGGCTGTCTTCCCAACAGCTCAGCTCGGAGTTCATAGGACTGAGATAAGAGAGGGTGAGATCTGAGTACTGTCTGCTTGCTGAAGACACCTTGCAACTTCAGTGATTCCTTTGAGGGAACAGATGTTACATCGGAGCAGAGGTAAGACGCCACCAGTGGTTGCAGCTTTCCCAAGTCTTCCTTGGTAGGATTATTTCGGAAGTCTAGACTGGAATCCTCTGCAGCAATGGCTTTTCTTTTGGTTCCGTTGGCAGCAATAAGGATGTTGGCGTTGCCGTTATTCTCGGCACTGCCAGGGGACAAAGTGGAGGATGGGGGAGCCAGTTTGAACCGGATATGGTGTGTTTCAGCTGCTGCGTCAGTGAGAGCGGGCGCCATCGCAGCCATTCAGCACAGAGAGACAGGAAGTCCAGCCTCTCCCGGTGCCGAGGCCAGCTCCACAGCCCCTTACCGCCTCCCCAGAGAACAGACTAGAAGAGAAAGAAGAAAAGGAAGTTAGAAATACAAACACATTAGAAAACAACACACATGTTTTTAATACAAACATCATGGAGGCTGTTAACCAAACTCTGTCTTCAAGAAAACACTCAAACCAAAAGGGAAGGGTGTTGGGGCGGGGCCACAGCTCTACAAAAGAAAGAACTGCGTCCTTCCTTTTAGTCACTTGTTACCATAAATTGAAAGTAGTCACAGACTGTTGAAGTCAGATCATCTGCATTTAAGAAAAAAACAGCTTTAAAACTTCTTGAAATTAGTGAATTTAAAGCAAATGTATCAAACTAAACACCAGGAATCAAACAGAAAAGAATTAGTAAGAATTCCTCATTCCCTACCCAAAGTTTGTATGCCAAATGTCTGTACATTTCTGGCCAAAGCATCCAATGTTTGTCAGCTTGTCTGTAAGATAGATCATACTAAAAGTTTTACTGTATCACACCTGTAATGCCAGTTTATCTCATCAATTTTCTTTTTTTTCCACTGTTCTCAGTATGGCCCATCTCTCAAATTAATTGCCCAATCAATGTGTCTCTTTTCTTCACAACTTCTTGAAAGAATAGTTATAAATAGCTGCCTCTGCCCTTCTCACTCTTCTGTAATCTGCCTTCTACTCCTACGGCTCTGGCAAAGGTCACAAGCAATCTCATTATCAAATCCCATGCTCAAGTCTCAGTCCCCATCCTATCTGACTTCTCTGAAGCATTAGGTAGTGCTGACCACCCCACTCTTCTGGAAATTCTTCTTTCCCGATGTCCTTGACAGCAAGGTCCCTTCTGCCCTCTTCTCTCTCAACTCACTTCCTTGGCAACAATCTTGATAGTAACGTGTAAGTCCTCTGGTCACTCAGAAAAACACCTTCAGCTGCACTAATCAACATCCTCACCTCTGTGTACCTCAAGCCCCCTGAAGCTCAAAACTGAATTTCTTTTTACTTCTCACCCAGTTTTATCATCTCAGGAAATTGCTTTCACTGAGTAACCCCAGCTAGAAACCTCAGCAGTGTGCCCTTTCTTCATCCCTTTTGATTTATCTGGTCTGAGAGTAAAAGGAAATCTATGTAAAGAACTAAGCCAGCAGGTACTATAGTGTGGCCTACAAACTTGAGAGCTCAAAGACCATTTCAGAAGTCCACAAGATCAAACTTTTCATAATAATATTAAACATTTGCCTTTTCCCACAGTGTTGATGTTTGCGCTAAGGATGCAAAGACAAGTCTGAGCAAAACTGCTGAATCAAGAATCAAAGCAGAGGTACCTAACTGTACTAATAGCCTCTGGTCACTGTATTCTTTACTCATTTATTTAAAAAATAAAACTTTTTTTAAAAGGTTATTATAATGACCTTTGACATCCTTGATGAAATACAGAAATTATGAACTTTATTAAACCTCCACTCAAGTCTTCAGTGCATCTGTATACATTTATCTATATATTCTGTGCAATGAAAGGGAAAGTACACACAAAGCACTGCTACTGCTCTAAGAAAACCGAGTTACAAGCTGAACTAGAAGCTTCCTCCATGTAACTATTTTTACTTGGCAGAACAACTGACAAACTATGATTATACAGACTTGAATACTGAGCAGACATTTTCTTGCAAATGAACAAAGTGAACATGTCACTTCAAGGAAACCCAATATGAGGTTTGTTGCCAATGACAAAATCCGAGTTTTTACGCAAAAATAAGTATTTTGAAAATGTGTATCCACCACCATAAACTTGGAACATTTCCCCAATACTTAGTCATTTCCGATTAAACAGACTACTGCTATTAATGAACGAGAACTGGATACCACATAATGAAATGTGTCAACCTTTGGAAGATCTGCATAACTCTGTTAATGATCAAATGACCAATGCTCCTTATAAACTCGTGCATGGGTAAAAGTAAGTGTTAAGACACACCAAATGGATTAATCTGACAGAGTATGAAAAGCTCACTGATACGGCTTTAGATTCCACAGCGCAGCTAACCTTTATGAAACTACTACTTGTCAAGTTTGGGCAGTGTCAAAGAATACGCACACTTTTGAAGGCTACTAAACACTTGTCTCTTTTCCAAACTACACATTTGTATGAGGTCAGATTTTCTGTACATACTTCCAAAGCAACATTATCACAACAGAATGAATGCAGAAGGAGATATGAGAACCCAGCTGTTTTCTATTAAGCCAGACATTAGAAACATTTGAAAAATGTAAAATAATGCCATTACCACTTAATTTTTGTTGTTCTGATAAAAAGTTATTATCCATAATATGTAATAGGTTGATTATTTTTAAATGAATTACTAATTTTTTTTCCCTTTAATGTGTGGCCGCACTGCCCAGCTTGTAGGATCATAGTTACCCCACCAGGGATTGAACCCGTGCCCTAGGCAGTGAAAGCAGAGTCCTAATCACTGGATTGCCAGGAAGTCCCAGTAAATAATTAATCTTTAAATTTCTCGAAGTTTCTAATCAACTACCAATAATAACCCACCAAAGCTCTTTGTGGTTTTTGACATTTTTTTAAAGTGAAAAGGGGCCTTGAAACCAAAAAGTTTGTGCATCACTAAACTAAAAGCAACCTTCTCCTCTCTCAAAAAAATGAGGGCAACTTCCAGTTTGGTCAAACATTTTATCTTTAAATAAAAATCAACACAGGATGGTAAGCCATGTAGTACTACACTAAGACTCTTTACAGTATGACAACGCAAATCATTAATATCAAATCATTTAAGTAAATGCTGAGAAAAGTGTTAGTTGTTCAGTCGTGTTCAACTCTTTGATACTCATGGACTGTAGCCCACCAGGCTCCTCTGTCCATGGGATTCTCCAGGCAAGAATACTGGAGTGGATTGCTATTCCCTTCTCCAGGGGATCTTCCCAACCCAGGGATCGAACCTCAGTCTCCTGTCCTGCAGGCAGAGTCTTCACTGTCTGAGCTACCAATACACTTACAGGTCAAACATGTCTACCACTCTATGTAATTGCCAAAATTTTCTCACTCTAAGCTTATAATGCCTTTAACATCCTATATTCATTAAACTAGACTTTCTGAGGATTAGAGTTTTATCCTTATGGACTTGCTGGCATACACCATTCTGTGTAACTAACTGTGTCCACTTTTCCTATTTTTGATTTTAAATTTAAAAGTAAAATTCTTAATGTAATTTAAAAAATAGCTGTATTATTACATTGGTTCAATTGGCAGATGAACCAATGTAATAAGCTCTTTATTCAAAATACCTTGAGTCAATTTAATAATGGGAAAAGGATTTTCTACCGTAAACAAAAACCACTATCTGATCTTCCAATCAACTCAATACCCTCTTTCAAACTGATAACAATATACAGTTGGTACTAGCCATGCAAATGGCAACCCACTCCAATACTATTGCCTGGAGAATCCCATGGACACAGGAGCCGGCAGGCTACAGTCCATAGGGGTGCAAAGAGTTGGACGTGACTGAAGCAACTTAGCACCAGCCGTGCAAGGAGGCACATTATCAGTGTCAGATGATTAATACAACAAGTGAGAGGAGTAGATGGAGCCTACTGCCCCAAAGCACTACAGTCTGTCTCAGCAATGGCAGGAAGCAGCCTCCCTCTGGGACCCAAGCAAGGACACAGATGTTACACAGCTTCCACAAAACGTATGGAAAACCCATGCTCACCCAGCACACATAAAAAGTGGGTTGTCATTAACATCACATCACAGAAGGTGCTTAAGTAATCAACATTCCAAAGTTATTTCAGAATTATTTCTTTAAAATCTGCAACTAAAAGAAAAATCTGCTGACTCAAATCCCACCTCTTTCAATATTTCTCTGACCCTCTGAAAGCACATCTGAGAACTTGACATTAATCATATATGCCTCAAAGGCAAATGTATTTTGCTCACACTCCCTCCTTGGTCTCAAAATCCCCATGGAGTGCAATGAAAAGAGTAGTTACTTAACAATTTGTCTCAATAAGGGAAGGGGGAAAGTGACGTCTTCAGAAGAAATTCTATTCCTAACTCGGAAATCTTTTATCTTTCTGTATCAAAACTGCTAAAAAAATATACTGGACTCTACACCCGCCTCCCTTCATTGACTTGAAATGCTGTGCCAAGATGCAATATCACTTCCCAACACCCCCATTCACAGGTAAGAGGAGCAGGTACAGGTTCACATCTGGCTCCACCCATATTTAAATCATTTAACTATTTTGCTCCCTCAACTTCATCTGCAAACAGAGCTGACCTCAGAAGGCTGCAGAAATGATTACACAAAATACTTTCAATTATTTAACTTAGTGCCTGGCACAAGAGCCCATTATTTGCACTATTACTATAACCTATGGAAAAAAAGCAAATATTACTAGAACAAAAAACTGTTAAGTAGAAAAAAAGGTGTTAAAAAATAAAATGTATACTGTGACCTCATTTCAGTTTTAAAAAGGAGGTGATAAGATTCTTTTGTTTATTTTCTGGCTTACGTAATGTCTCCACCATAAACACAAATTGCTTGTATAATACAAGGGAAGAAAGCAAAAATAATATAAATTCTTAAAGAGTCAAAAAATATGAATAAGGCAAAGTATCACAAAAATGTTCTTAAATTTAACATAATGAGCCAATGTTGATGGAAACAATTCCCATCCCACTTAAATCCCAAAAACGTTGTAGTGACTTAACAATTTAGAGCAGAAAGAAACTGTCAAACTTGAGTGTTACAAAAACAGCACAACAGCTTTTGATAAGTCACCCTTCTCCAAAGAATACAAAGCATTAAAAGCTATAAGTAACTTATTAATCCTCACTACAAGGTAAGTGGTAGGTTTCTGGCTGTGATTTTAATTTCCAATTCACTGGTGGGGACAGATTGTAAAGTTACATCGTACATTCAGAATAAAGAAATCTAAAATATTCCAACTTTTAGTTCATCTAATAAACCACAATCTGACAAAAAAAAAAAAAAAGATGGATCTAATGCACCTGCAGCCACCGATATAAACTATGATTCAGCAGTAAGTTTGAGACAAAAGAAGGGCTATCTTATCAAGGTCCTTTAAAAGGCTATGAAAATTTGAACTAGCTAATTAACAGTGTCCATCCCAGTCCCAAGGAAGCATTTTGGGGANTCTGACAAAAAAAAAAAAAAAGATGGATCTAATGCACCTGCAGCCACCGATATAAACTATGATTCAGCAGTAAGTTTGAGACAAAAGAAGGGCTATCTTATCAAGGTCCTTTAAAAGGCTATGAAAATTTGAACTAGCTAATTAACAGTGTCCATCCCAGTCCCAAGGAAGCATTTTGGGGACTGGAAGATGTCAAATGGGTTCAGCAGGCAAACACAGTTAGGAAAAACTTCCCTGATGAGATTCACAATGCACTTCACTATACTGAATACTGCTCAAATATTCTCACCTTTGACAAACAAACATCTTTTTTCATTATATCAATATTGTGCAGAACACTGTTCTGAGGGATGTAAGTCAGAATAAAGTTCAAATACATGACCTCTAAGCCCCTTCCTGTATGCATGATTTTCTTACTATAAATGGCAATATAGATTCAAGAACAAACTGTCACCTGACACAAGAAACACGTTGGAAGCCAAAGTGCATCCAACGCCAGAAGTTTCTCGACCTCAGCACTACTGACTCGCTGGGGGAACAGGGTCTCTCCAGTACCTCTGCAGGTGGTTTAGCAGCATCCCTGGACTAGATGCCCGCTGCACGCGCCTAGAAATTATGACAACCAAAAATGCCTTCAGACATGCCAAATGTCCCCAAGGGGGCAAAATCACACCCCCCCAATTAAGAGCCACTCTCTAGAGATAGACTTCGTATCTACAGATGTATATACATACATATATATTTCTAAACACAGATTTCCAGAAATCATACATATCTGGCTGCTTCACATAGTGTAAGTCACAAACTAACTCCACACCTACAAACAAAAGCCACACCTTACTCCCTTGTAAATTCCCAAGACAGGACTCTGGTTATACAAGAATAAATTGGCAGCATCCACCTTGCAACAATGTTGATTAGCTGCCAAGGCCCAAAGGGAAGGGTCTGGACATTTGGGTGGCCAACAACAGCACTTGCACTGAAAACAGAAGCAAAAATCAGATGGGGAAGAAAAACCTGGCCGTAATGTGGCTTCTACTAACCCGTTCCACCATTACCCATTACTCCGTACAAAGGGAAAAAAGACACAGGAAGGATGGTTAGAGAAGGGTGTGTGAAGTCATCAAAATTTAAGCTGAAGCTTGAAAATTAGCTAAAATTTCATTATGTAAAAGGCTGAGGCAAAAGAAGGTAATGGGACATTCCAGTGAGAGGAAAAGGTATGGGAAAAGCGGGCATCCTGGAGGTTAGACGAAATGATCAACTTGTTTGAATTATAAAGCATATTTTAACAAGAGGAAACACTATAGAAAAAGGTGAAAATGCAGTCTGAAGCCAGATCATTAATTGACAACCTTCAAAAGCCAGTTTTTACTCAGACTTAAAAGCAGCAGAAAATCATTAAAGGTTTTTCATATATGGAGTGACACATGAGAACCGTGCTTCAGAGAACAGTTGTACAGGATGGATTAAAAGAAAGTAAAAAGTCAAAGGCCAATGAAGAAGCTATTGCAATAATCTAGACAGGATACCACAACAACTTACAACTAAGGCAGTCACCACAGCAGAATTGTCAGTCTCCTCCAGGCTTCGGAAGTGCCTGAAGTCTGCAGAAAAGCCAAGTAACTGACACAAATAGGAAAGCTCTTAAGAAACGAGAAGGTTGTCACTTCCTTCATAATTTCACCTTCTTTAAAATAAAATCCTCCCATTTATTTCTCATAAAGCTGTTCAGGTTGGGAGGCAGGGAGAACCATTTAGGTTTGGTATATCCTCTCCATTCCAAACAGTACGAATCCAAACCCAGCCCGGGTGCATCAGCTCACACCTAAATGATCCTAACAGCTTCCTGACTGAAGTCTCAGTCCTCTAATCCAGCAGTCCCCAACCTGTTGGTCAACCAGAACTGATTTTGTGGAAGACAATTTTTCCACGGACCAGGCGTGGGGGGAGGGGATGGTTTTGCTATAATTCAAGCACATTATTTGCGCACTTTATTTGTGATCTAAGGCTGCCACTGATCTGGCAGGAGCACAGCCCGGAGGTAGGGGCTTCCTCGTCTAATCCATTCCATACCTTTGTATCACTTCATTTCTCTACTCAAGAATAGCTCCTAGTACATTTCTCATGAGTCCAAATTCTCCAAGGTGAAACTTAACATCGAAACAAGTGCATCAACTGGCGTGGACCTAGAAACCACCCCCAGATTCAACTCACCATTTTTGCCTATGCTGTTGCCTCTAACTGAAGGCCCTCCTACCCTTTATGCCCAAAACTTAATACTTCAATACACAACATCGCCACAAAAACTTTTCCACACTATTCAGACTCACATAACTTTCTTCCTGCTTAAATTGTACAATGCATTTAAAGTCACCACTTAATTAAAATTATCTGAATGTTCCCCTAGCTGTCAATTTGTTAACTCTATTTCAAGACTGGGAAAGTCCCTTAATATCTTTCTTTGCATGCTCACTAACTTCACTGAGATAGAGTACCTAAGATATAGTAAGCACTGTGAGCACTCACTGACAGGCTTACAGTAGTCAAAAAGACCCAGAGGTAGGCTTTCCAAGCATAAGACTGTGCTAAGCAGAGAAAGATGAGCAAATACCAATCAAGAAACTGACACAACTTAAATAATAGGGAAGGATTTGGGAGTAGATCCACNGGCGCCATCGCAGCCATTCAGCACAGAGAGACAGGAAGTCCAGCCTCTCCCGGTGCCGAGGCCAGCTCCACAGCCCCTTACCGCCTCCCCAGAGAACAGACTAGAAGAGAAAGAAGAAAAGGAAGTTAGAAATACAAACACATTAGAAAACAACACACATGTTTTTAATACAAACATCATGGAGGCTGTTAACCAAACTCTGTCTTCAAGAAAACACTCAAACCAAAAGGGAAGGGTGTTGGGGCGGGGCCACAGCTCTACAAAAGAAAGAACTGCGTCCTTCCTTTTAGTCACTTGTTACCATAAATTGAAAGTAGTCACAGACTGTTGAAGTCAGATCATCTGCATTTAAGAAAAAAACAGCTTTAAAAC
The DNA here is from genome assembly GCA_006410675.1 of Oreotragus oreotragus. Classification (NCBI taxonomy): domain Eukaryota; kingdom Metazoa; phylum Chordata; class Mammalia; order Artiodactyla; family Bovidae; genus Oreotragus; species Oreotragus oreotragus. The sequence goes on along the minus strand of SJYX01015768.1, from coordinate 92,556 downwards.
TTCTTGAAATTAGTGAATTTAAAGCAAATGTATCAAACTAAACACCAGGAATCAAACAGAAAAGAATTAGTAAGAATTCCTCATTCCCTACCCAAAGTTTGTATGCCAAATGTCTGTACATTTCTGGCCAAAGCATCCAATGTTTGTCAGCTTGTCTGTAAGATAGATCATACTAAAAGTTTTACTGTATCACACCTGTAATGCCAGTTTATCTCATCAATTTTCTTTTTTTTCCACTGTTCTCAGTATGGCCCATCTCTCAAATTAATTGCCCAATCAATGTGTCTCTTTTCTTCACAACTTCTTGAAAGAATAGTTATAAATAGCTGCCTCTGCCCTTCTCACTCTTCTGTAATCTGCCTTCTACTCCTACGGCTCTGGCAAAGGTCACAAGCAATCTCATTATCAAATCCCATGCTCAAGTCTCAGTCCCCATCCTATCTGACTTCTCTGAAGCATTAGGTAGTGCTGACCACCCCACTCTTCTGGAAATTCTTCTTTCCCGATGTCCTTGACAGCAAGGTCCCTTCTGCCCTCTTCTCTCTCAACTCACTTCCTTGGCAACAATCTTGATAGTAACGTGTAAGTCCTCTGGTCACTCAGAAAAACAACTTCAGCTGCACTAATCAACATCCTCACCTCTGTGTACCTCAAGCCCCCTGAAGCTCAAAACTGAATTTCTTTTTACTTCTCACCCAGTTTTATCATCTCAGGAAATTGCTTTCACTGAGTAACCCCAGCTAGAAACCTCAGCAGTGTGCCCTTTCTTCATCCCTTTTGATTTATCTGGTCTGAGAGTAAAAGGAAATCTATGTAAAGAACTAAGCCAGCAGGTACTATACTGTGGCCTACAAACTTGAGAGCTCAAAGACCATTTCAGAAGTCCACAAGATCAAACTTTTCATAATAATATTAAACATTTTTCTTCATCCCTTTTGATTTATCTGGTCTGAGAGTAAAAGGAAATCTATGTAAAGAACTAAGCCAGCAGGTACTATAGTGTGGCCTACAAACTTGAGAGCTCAAAGACCATTTCAGAAGTCCACAAGATCAAACTTTTCATAATAATATTAAACATTTGCCTTTTCCCACAGTGTTGATGTTTGCGCTAAGGATGCAAAGACAAGTCTGAGCAAAACTGCTGAATCAAGAATCAAAGCAGAGGTACCTAACTGTACTAATAGCCTCTGGTCACTGTATTCTTTACTCATTTATTTAAAAAATAAAACTTTTTTTAAAAGGTTATTATAATGACCTTTGACATCCTTGATGAAATACAGAAATTATGAACTTTATTAAACCTCCACTCAAGTCTTCAGTGCATCTGTATACATTTATCTATATATTCTGTGCAATGAAAGGGAAAGTACACACAAAGCACTGCTACTGCTCTAAGAAAACCGAGTTACAAGCTGAACTAGAAGCTTCCTCCATGTAACTATTTTTACTTGGCAGAACAACTGACAAACTATGATTATACAGACTTGAATACTGAGCAGACATTTTCTTGCAAATGAACAAAGTGAACATGTCACTTCAAGGAAACCCAATATGAGGTTTGTTGCCAATGACAAAATCCGAGTTTTTACGCAAAAATAAGTATTTTGAAAATGTGTATCCACCACCATAAACTTGGAACATTTCCCCAATACTTAGTCATTTCCGATTAAACAGACTACTGCTATTAATGAACGAGAACTGGATACCACATAATGAAATGTGTCAACCTTTGGAAGATCTGCATAACTCTGTTAATGATCAAATGACCAATGCTCCTTATAAACTCGTGCATGGGTAAAAGTAAGTGTTAAGACACACCAAATGGATTAATCTGACAGAGTATGAAAAGCTCACTGATACGGCTTTAGATTCCACAGCGCAGCTAACCTTTATGAAACTACTACTTGTCAAGTTTGGGCAGTGTCAAAGAATACGCACACTTTTGAAGGCTACTAAACACTTGTCTCTTTTCCAAACTACACATTTGTATGAGGTCAGATTTTCTGTACATACTTCCAAAGCAACATTATCACAACAGAATGAATGCAGAAGGAGATATGAGAACCCAGCTGTTTTCTATTAAGCCAGACATTAGAAACATTTGAAAAATGTAAAATAATGCCATTACCACTTAATTTTTGTTGTTCTGATAAAAAGTTATTATCCATAATATGTAATAGGTTGATTATTTTTAAATGAATTACTAATTTTTTTTCCCTTTAATGTGTGGCCGCACTGCCCAGCTTGTAGGATCATAGTTACCCCACCAGGGATTGAACCCGTGCCCTAGGCAGTGAAAGCAGAGTCCTAATCACTGGATTGCCAGGAAGTCCCAGTAAATAATTAATCTTTAAATTTCTCGAAGTTTCTAATCAACTACCAATAATAACCCACCAAAGCTCTTTGTGGTTTTTGACATTTTTTTAAAGTGAAAAGGGGCCTTGAAACCAAAAAGTTTGTGCATCACTAAACTAAAAGCAACCTTCTCCTCTCTCAAAAAAATGAGGGCAACTTCCAGTTTGGTCAAACATTTTATCTTTAAATAAAAATCAACACAGGATGGTAAGCCATGTAGTACTACACTAAGACTCTTTACAGTATGACAACGCAAATCATTAATATCAAATCATTTAAGTAAATGCTGAGAAAAGTGTTAGTTGTTCAGTCGTGTTCAACTCTTTGATACTCATGGACTGTAGCCCACCAGGCTCCTCTGTCCATGGGATTCTCCAGGCAAGAATACTGGAGTGGATTGCTATTCCCTTCTCCAGGGGATCTTCCCAACCCAGGGATCGAACCTCAGTCTCCTGTCCTGCAGGCAGAGTCTTCACTGTCTGAGCTACCAATACACTTACAGGTCAAACATGTCTACCACTCTATGTAATTGCCAAAATTTTCTCACTCTAAGCTTATAATGCCTTTAACATCCTATATTCATTAAACTAGACTTTCTGAGGATTAGAGTTTTATCCTTATGGACTTGCTGGCATACACCATTCTGTGTAACTAACTGTGTCCACTTTTCCTATTTTTGATTTTAAATTTAAAAGTAAAATTCTTAATGTAATTTAAAAAATAGCTGTATTATTACATTGGTTCAATTGGCAGATGAACCAATGTAATAAGCTCTTTATTCAAAATACCTTGAGTCAATTTAATAATGGGAAAAGGATTTTCTACCGTAAACAAAAACCACTATCTGATCTTCCAATCAACTCAATACCCTCTTTCAAACTGATAACAATATACAGTTGGTACTAGCCATGCAAATGGCAACCCACTCCAATACTATTGCCTGGAGAATCCCATGGACACAGGAGCCGGCAGGCTACAGTCCATAGGGGTGCAAAGAGTTGGACGTGACTGAAGCAACTTAGCACCAGCCGTGCAAGGAGGCACATTATCAGTGTCAGATGATTAATACAACAAGTGAGAGGAGTAGATGGAGCCTACTGCCCCAAAGCACTACAGTCTGTCTCAGCAATGGCAGGAAGCAGCCTCCCTCTGGGACCCAAGCAAGGACACAGATGTTACACAGCTTCCACAAAACGTATGGAAAACCCATGCTCACCCAGCACACATAAAAAGTGGGTTGTCATTAACATCACATCACAGAAGGTGCTTAAGTAATCAACATTCCAAAGTTATTTCAGAATTATTTCTTTAAAATCTGCAACTAAAAGAAAAATCTGCTGACTCAAATCCCACCTCTTTCAATATTTCTCTGACCCTCTGAAAGCACATCTGAGAACTTGACATTAATCATATATGCCTCAAAGGCAAATGTATTTTGCTCACACTCCCTCCTTGGTCTCAAAATCCCCATGGAGTGCAATGAAAAGAGTAGTTACTTAACAATTTGTCTCAATAAGGGAAGGGGGAAAGTGACGTCTTCAGAAGAAATTCTATTCCTAACTCGGAAATCTTTTATCTTTCTGTATCAAAACTGCTAAAAAAATATACTGGACTCTACACCCGCCTCCCTTCATTGACTTGAAATGCTGTGCCAAGATGCAATATCACTTCCCAACACCCCCATTCACAGGTAAGAGGAGCAGGTACAGGTTCACATCTGGCTCCACCCATATTTAAATCATTTAACTATTTTGCTCCCTCAACTTCATCTGCAAACAGAGCTGACCTCAGAAGGCTGCAGAAATGATTACACAAAATACTTTCAATTATTTAACTTAGTGCCTGGCACAAGAGCCCATTATTTGCACTATTACTATAACCTATGGAAAAAAAGCAAATATTACTAGAACAAAAAACTGTTAAGTAGAAAAAAAGGTGTTAAAAAATAAAATGTATACTGTGACCTCATTTCAGTTTTAAAAAGGAGGTGATAAGATTCTTTTGTTTATTTTCTGGCTTACGTAATGTCTCCACCATAAACACAAATTGCTTGTATAATACAAGGGAAGAAAGCAAAAATAATATAAATTCTTAAAGAGTCAAAAAATATGAATAAGGCAAAGTATCACAAAAATGTTCTTAAATTTAACATAATGAGCCAATGTTGATGGAAACAATTCCCATCCCACTTAAATCCCAAAAACGTTGTAGTGACTTAACAATTTAGAGCAGAAAGAAACTGTCAAACTTGAGTGTTACAAAAACAGCACAACAGCTTTTGATAAGTCACCCTTCTCCAAAGAATACAAAGCATTAAAAGCTATAAGTAACTTATTAATCCTCACTACAAGGTAAGTGGTAGGTTTCTGGCTGTGATTTTAATTTCCAATTCACTGGTGGGGACAGATTGTAAAGTTACATCGTACATTCAGAATAAAGAAATCTAAAATATTCCAACTTTTAGTTCATCTAATAAACCACAATCTGAAAAAAAAAAAAAAAAAGATGGATCTAATGCACCTGCAGCCACCGATATAAACTATGATTCAGCAGTAAGTTTGAGACAAAAGAAGGGCTATCTTATCAAGGTCCTTTAAAAGGCTATGAAAATTTGAACTAGCTAATTAACAGTGTCCATCCCAGTCCCAAGGAAGCATTTTGGGGACTGGAAGATGTCAAATGGGTTCAGCAGGCAAACACAGTTAGGAAAAACTTCCCTGATGAGATTCACAATGCACTTCACTATACTGAATACTGCTCAAATATTCTCACCTTTGACAAACAAACATCTTTTTTCATTATATCAATATTGTGCAGAACACTGTTCTGAGGGATGTAAGTCAGAATAAAGTTCAAATACATGACCTCTAAGCCCCTTCCTGTATGCATGATTTTCTTACTATAAATGGCAATATAGATTCAAGAACAAACTGTCACCTGACACAAGAAACACGTTGGAAGCCAAAGTGCATCCAACGCCAGAAGTTTCTCGACCTCAGCACTACTGACTCGCTGGGGGAACAGGGTCTCTCCAGTGCCTCTGCAGGTGGTTTAGCAGCATCCCTGGACTAGATGCCCGCTGCACGCGCCTAGAAATTATGACAACCAAAAATGCCTTCAGACATGCCAAATGTCCCCAAGGGGGCAAAATCACACCCCCCCAATTAAGAGCCACTCTCTAGAGATAGACTTCGTATCTACAGATGTATATACATACATATATATTTCTAAACACAGATTTCCAGAAATCATACATATCTGGCTGCTTCACATAGTGTAAGTCACAAACTAACTCCACACCTACAAACAAAAGCCACACCTTACTCCCTTGTAAATTCCCAAGACAGGACTCTGGTTATACAAGAATAAATTGGCAGCATCCACCTTGCAACAATGTTGATTAGCTGCCAAGGCCCAAAGGGAAGGGTCTGGACATTTGGGTGGCCAACAACAGCACTTGCACTGAAAACAGAAGCAAAAATCAGATGGGGAAGAAAAACCTGGCCGTAATGTGGCTTCTACTAACCCGTTCCACCATTACCCATTACTCCGTACAAAGGGAAAAAAGACACAGGAAGGATGGTTAGAGAAGGGTGTGTGAAGTCATCAAAATTTAAGCTGAAGCTTGAAAATTAGCTAAAATTTCATTATGTAAAAGGCTGAGGCAAAAGAAGGTAATGGGACATTCCAGTGAGAGGAAAAGGTATGGGAAAAGCGGGCATCCTGGAGGTTAGACGAAATGATCAACTTGTTTGAATTATAAAGCATATTTTAACAAGAGGAAACACTATAGAAAAAGGTGAAAATGCAGTCTGAAGCCAGATCATTAATTGACAACCTTCAAAAGCCAGTTTTTACTCAGACTTAAAAGCAGCAGAAAATCATTAAAGGTTTTTCATATATGGAGTGACACATGAGAACCGTGCTTCAGAGAACAGTTGTACAGGATGGATTAAAAGAAAGTAAAAAGTCAAAGGCCAATGAAGAAGCTATTGCAATAATCTAGACAGGATACCACAACAACTTACAACTAAGGCAGTCACCACAGCAGAATTGTCAGTCTCCTCCAGGCTTCGGAAGTGCCTGAAGTCTGCAGAAAAGCCAAGTAACTGACACAAATAGGAAAGCTCTTAAGAAACGAGAAGGTTGTCACTTCCTTCATAATTTCACCTTCTTTAAAATAAAATCCTCCCATTTATTTCTCATAAAGCTGTTCAGGTTGGGAGGCAGGGAGAACCATTTAGGTTTGGTATATCCTCTCCATTCCAAACAGTACGAATCCAAACCCAGCCCGGGTGCATCAGCTCACACCTAAATGATCCTAACAGCTTCCTGACTGAAGTCTCAGTCCTCTAATCCAGCAGTCCCCAACCTGTTGGTCAACCAGAACTGATTTTGTGGAAGACAATTTTTCCACGGACCAGGCGTGGGGGGAGGGGATGGTTTTGCTATAATTCAAGCACATTATTTGCGCACTTTATTTGTGATCTAAGGCTGCCACTGATCTGGCAGGAGCACAGCCCGGAGGTAGGGGCTTCCTCGTCTAATCCATTCCATACCTTTGTATCACTTCATTTCTCTACTCAAGAATAGCTCCTAGTACATTTCTCATGAGTCCAAATTCTCCAAGGTGAAACTTAACATCGAAACAAGTGCATCAACTGGCGTGGACCTAGAAACCACCCCCAGATTCAACTCACCATTTTTGCCTATGCTGTTGTCTCTAACTGAAGGCCCTCCTACCCTTTATGCCCAAAACTTAATACTTCAATACACAACATCGCCACAAAAACTTTTCCACACTATTCAGACTCACATAACTTTCTTCCTGCTTAAATTGTACAATGCATTTAAAGTCACCACTTAATTAAAATTATCTGAATGTTCCCCTAGCTGTCAATTTGTTAACTCTATTTCAAGACTGGGAAAGTCCCTTAATATCTTTCTTTGCATGCTCACTAACTTCACTGAGATAGAGTACCTAAGATATAGTAAGCACTGTGAGCACTCACTGACAGGCTTACAGTAGTCAAAAAGACCCAGAGGTAGGCTTTCCAAGCATAAGATTGTGCTAAGCAGAGAAAGATGAGCAAATACCAATCAAGAAACTGACACAACTTAAATAATAGGGAAGGATTTGGGAGTAGATCCACGGAACAACTTGAATGAAGCAGGTGGTTGGTACATGCACAGCTTCTTGAGAAAGAGGGGGGAAAAGCAGCTTTGTGATCAAGTACCAGAAGTTACATTATGGAACACACTGGGAACTTTTTCTTTTACAAATGTAGATTTGTTATAGAATACAAGATGGAGTGAGAGGCAAATTTTTTTTTCATATAACAAAGAAATAAGGTGGCCCTCACCACCCCAGTTCCTAATACTTTCCTATGTCAACAGGGCAGGGCTTCTTAAGCTTTATTATTACTAAGGGAATCAGAGCTCTGGCTGGAGAATAGATTGTTATTCTGACTGCTGTTTACTAACATTAATTGACCTTTTACGTTGTCAGTCTCTGTGCTAAGTGTTTTACATATACATGCTCATTTAATTATCACAATAAGAGGATGAGTATGTGCTCAGAAGTAGCATGCCCAAGACCATACCACTACTAAGCTAACGAAGAAGCATTCCAATCCAAATCTCTAAGTGAAAAGTGAAAGTCGCTCAGCCGCATCTGACTCTTTATGACCCCGTGACTATACATACAGTTCATGGAATTCTCTAGACCAGAATACTGGAGAGGGTAGCTGTTCCCTTCTCCAGGGGATCCTTCCAACATAGGGATCGAAGCCAGGTCTCGTTGTAGGTGGATTCTTTACCAGCTCAGTCATCAGGGAAGCCCAAGAATACCCGAGTGGCTAGCCCATTCCTTCTCCAGTGGATCTTCCCGACCTAGGAATCGAAGATCTCCTGCATTGCAGACAGACTCTTTACCATCTGAGCTACCAGGGAAGACCCATGCTTATTTTTTTAGTTTATTTTTTTACTGAAGTAGAGTTATTACAATGTTGCATCGGTTTAGTTGATAAATCATGTCCGACTCTTACAGCCCCATGAACTGTAGCTTGTTAGGCTCCTCCGTCCATGGGATTCTCCAGGCAAGAATACTGGAGTGGATTGCCATGCTCTCCTCCAGGGGATCTTCCCGACCCAGGAATTGAACCCAGGTCTACTGCACTGCAGGCAGACTCTTTACCGACCAAGCCACCAGGGAAGCCCAGTGCATCATTACTACTCATAAGGCTAAGTCTAAACTGGAAGGGACTTAACCGCTAGACACAAGGATTTTAAATTTTAGTCTTTAGAGGAAACTCAATGAGAAATCCAAAAAACATTTTATTAAAATGCCAACAGCATTCAAAGCTCCACACCAAGTGTCTATGAGGATGACATGGACCAGTAAAGACACTCACTGTGATTAGGGAATCAGGGGACTCTCACACATTTGTTGAGAGCCGGACCGTAAAGAAGGCAGAGAGCCAAAGAATTGATGCCTTCAAAATGTGGTGCTGAAGACTTCTGAGAGTCCCTTGGACTACAAGAAGATCAAACCAGTCAATCTTAAGGGACACCAACTCTGAATACTCATTGGAAGGACTGACGCTGAAGCTCCAGTATGAGGGTCACCTGAAGTGAACTGCCAATTCATTGGAAAAGTCCCTGATGCTGGGAAAGACTGAAGGCAGAGGATGAGATGGCTGGACAGCATCATTGATGCAATGGACATGAACAAGTGGCAAACTTCAGGAGATGGTGAGAGACAGGGAGGCCTGGCATGCTGTAGTCCACGGGATCACAAAGAGTCAGACAGAAATTAGGTATGAAGGTAAACCTGGATGACAAAGCACTGCGTTTTGCCTAAAGGGATCGGGGATGCTTCCAGAAAGAGATGACATTCTGACTCAACACTACAGTTAAACAGTGAGGGTTCGATAGATAGAATGATAACCAGTCACTCCAACCTTAATGCCACTGCCTTAGTTCAGAATCTCTTAGGCCTTACACTAACCCAGAACAGCAATACTCTCCCAACTGTTCTTTCTTCCTGTCTCAGCAAGCCTTCAACCTAGTGTCCACTACCAAAATGATTACTAAAAGAGGAGAAAAGAGAGGGAACATAAATTCAACCATGCTGTGCTCCTGCTTAAAATCCTTCTGTGACACTAGGGTAAGGATGAACCCAAACTCCTACACAGCACTCATCTGCCCCCTTTCACACTCAGCCTCATCTTCCACCTGTCCCCAGCCTAGCCACCGCAATCTTATTTATACTTCCAGGTTCTCCCATGCCCTTGCACCTTTGCTTCTCGAATTTTAGCTCAAGATCACATGCTCTTTAAAGTATTTCCCACTCATTCCGGTGGAGTTAGGGTCTCGTTCCTCTCTAGGGTCTAATAAGCATTCACATGACATCCTGGTCATAATGGAAAATAAACACCCAATTTCGTCACCCCCACTGACTGTATATTTCTTAAAAGGAAACTTATGGCTTGTTTCCTTTTCTTTGAATCCACCTGCAATGCAAGAGACCGCGATTTGATTCCTGAGTCGGGAAGATGCGCTAAAGAAGGGATATGCTACCCAATCCAGTCTTCTTGGACCTCCCTTGTGGCTCAGCTGGTAAAGAATTCACCTGCAATGTGGGAGACCTGGGTTTGATCCCTGGGTTGGGAAGATCCCCTGGAGAAGAGAAAGGCTACCCACTCCAGTAGTTCCATGGACTGCACAGTCCATGGGGTCGCAAAGAGTCAGACATGACTGAGCAATTTTAACTTAATGGCTTGTTTTATTTCTAACTGTTACAGGTAGCACTATGCCTGACACACAGTGGACCAATATATATGTTAACCTGCGTATTCTACAGTGAATGCATCAGATGGAGATCCATTATGAAGTTAATGGGGATGTCTGATCATAAAGTGAAAATCTATCAAGAAGCAAGAACCAACTGGATCTAGGACAGTCCTCAGGTTCTGGTCATTTACATTGCCAAGCACATGCACTCAGACTGACAAACTTTTTAAGTATACTTTTAAACTATTAAATTTGGCTACATAAGCCTTTGAAGGCATTCTCAAAATTTTAAATGCAACTACTCAAACTTTTACCTAGTAACTGCACTTCTAGGAACCTATTCAACAGAAATATTCTCAGATACCTAAGAACATATGCACAATTCTTTTACTGAAGAACTGTACTACAAAAAAAAAAAAGAGAGCAAACTTAAAAAGGTACAATAGAGTATTATGAAGTTATTAAAAAAAAAAACTTTATGCTGACGTGAAAAATCTGATATATAACTAAGTGGAAAAAAAAAAAAAAAGACCAAGCTACAAAACAGGTAAGGTCACATTTATGTTTACTTATCACTGAATTCATTTCCTACCAGTCTAGCTCACAAAAGGCAAAGAAGGAAAAATGGACTTCTATCTCATCTCTAACAACTCTAATACAAATGTTTCTGAAAAAAAAAAAAAAAAAAACTAAAATCGAAGATTTCTCAAAGGGTCCAAGCAATTCCAAAGCAAATACATTCTTCTTAGGGTGTTGGGGTAAGGGGAAGGTCCCTGACCCAACTCCAGAGATCTCAGTGAAATCGACCCTATCCCTTCAGAATACTGAATTAAAGATTAACTGAAAACACACACACACACCAAAAAAAAAAAAAAAACCCTGAAAAATAGCAATCCAGTATCTTTTGAAATATGGTAAGCTCTTCAAACATCCTCAGTGCTCCATGGTAACATATGAACAGTTTAATGAAACTTTCCTGACAGTTCAACTTATCAGACCAGTATTTCTACAAAGCCTCTATGCTACCAAACAGCAGAAGCTAAACTAATTAGCTTTTCACCTCTATCCCTTCACACCCTCCAGTGGAGGTGCTAATAAGCAGTCACAAAGGCCAAATAGCAAATGAAAGCCTAGATATCAGTTTTTAGCAATTTTTCATTTAATACTCTAACAACAAAATTGTGATTCATCTTTTTTATTCAACACTTCCCCTCCAACTGATTTTAACCAGATCTGACCTTAAGCTGCCCCCTTTTTACAAAGAAATTAAAAGGTGAGGGACTCCATTAAGTTTGATGCCACTTAAGCAACTTTTTCCAAACAAGGGCAGAATCTGCTGTACTTAAAATTCAGAGTGAGATCTCATTTGGGATTCCTGGTTCAAGTAACAAGAACCAGAGTTTTTGATAACATTTAGATTAAACTGCGCTGAATTTACCTCTGCCTTATACTTCCCTCACTCTTAAAGCTTGGGGAGAAATTGTAATTTTTAAAAAGTTAGAACTAGAGGGGAAAAAAAGGCAAGTTTACAATCAACAACAATAAAACACAAAGTTAAGTAATTCCGTGGGGGCTAGGGCCTTCCAATGTTAAAATTGTATAGAGCTAGCCGAAAAGCTTACAAAAGCAAGCCTTACATACGGTAAGAACTAACATGTATTAAGCAGCTGTCAGTTCCCAGACACCACTACCCATGGGAGACAAGAATCTAAAAGGTGTCTACCTTGAAGGGCTTCTTGATGTAATGTTTAAAATCTTCATATACAATCTTTAAGTTTCTCTTTCAGACTACTCAAATTTCTTATCCATCAACATGAACTGCACTCTCTACTTTGAAGACAGTTTCCTCACACCCTCCGTTTTTGCTTTACCTTTATTTGACGAAAGACAACAAAAGCTTACCACACAAACCAAAAAAACACATCTATTTCAGTCTTTTTGGAATCCAGGCTTTTTGATAAATCAAACCTATCGACTCATTTCCTCCTATACATTTTACCCTACATCCTCAAAGACTGGCAACACCCCGTAACGTGGGAACAAATGATAACTGAACTAGTAACAGTGACCCTTCCATCCATATACACTGATCTTTTCCTATGACCCACAATTCTCTCCACAATATGCAAGTGACACCCAAAGACACCACTTTCTGTCTTCTCGTGGCCTTCAAATGCTGGTGACCTCTACCACAGTGGAATATTTGTCTTTTACATTCATACTGTCTTTTTAAACCATTACTGTGATTCACTGAGTTTTGATCTCACATTTCAAGGAATGGCAATTACTGATAAGTCTCGCTTTGTGTCATGAATTATTACATTCTGGCAGGAATATTTCTACGCAACTTTTACTATGCCCAGAGGCTAACATGCAATTTATTATGATGGAAACTACAATTTAAACACAAATCTTCAGAAACAACGTGAAGACTCAAAAACCAGTCTTAATACAGATTTCCAAGAAATAGTTAAAAGTCTTACTTTAGGGAAAGGACATGATCCAAGTACTCTTTGCAGGCCAGGTGTTTGGGCCTTTTTATTTGAGACACCTGCACCTATACTTTTTCATAAAGTGATCAAGTAAAAGAGCCCTAATATAAAACATGCTTCCAGAGACCTCCTAAGTCCTAAGTCACTTCAGTCGTGTCTGACTCTGCGACCCCAGACGTCAGCCAGCCAGGCTACCCCGTCCCTGGAATTCTCCAGGCAATCACACTGGAGTGGGTTGCCATTTCCTTCTCCATCCAGAGACCTAGAACTGTCTAAACAAAAGGCAAAAACTTACTTAAAATAGAAAAAGAAGGCAAAGAAAAAGTGCTTTAAAACTAAGGAAACCATTCAATAGTAAGATTTGCTCTGGCCCAATCAACTGAAGATGAACCACATACTCAGTCTGCACTTGTCCATCCTTTCCAAATTCAAGGCAATGGAAAGATGTTGAAGGTTTAAAAAAAAGAAAAAAAAAAAAAACAATTTTTTCCAAAAAAAAAATCCCTCTCTCTCCAGGAAGGAAATCACTTAATTTCTGTATCTAATGACTTCACCAAGAAGAAAAATAATAACCCCTACTGAACTCCCCTCTCAAGGAAGCTGACAAATATAAGAGGAATAAGCATTACTCTTTAAACACACGATTTTCAATGATTATTTCGAAAATTGAATATGGATTAGTATGTTTCTTTACAGAATTTTAAAAATTGCTTTTCTAGTACTACAAGGTAATAACTAAGCTTTACTCAGAAAAGTTCCTCTAACTAGAACCACTCAATACTAAAGTAACATCTCAAATCAGCTTCATCAACCAAAATGGTCCCATGTTTTAAGATTACATGAGTTAGGTTGTATCAAACAGAACAAATCTATCAGCTGTAATTCACTTGAAAATACAATTAAAATCTGTGGTCAATCTATAAAATTCAGAGGAGGTACAGACACTGGCTACAATGTAGCATGACTAGAAATGGAAGGGTACTGGCAATGTTTGAAGAAGAAAAAAAAGAGTTGTTTTCCTTTCTTCTCACCTTGATAAAAGTTCAAAAGTGAACTAAGGTATACTCATTTTCTAGCTTCCAGAATTTTCCTCAACAGGATAATGATAAGTCATCTAACAATGAAAGTGTGCTCTGCAGGTTTAACCATAGAAACAACATGTGTAGGCAGGAAGAAAATCATACAAAGATTGAACATCTCACCTGCTGTAAAGCACAAAACTCAAATGCTAAAATTCTGAATAAGGCTTTCAGGAAAAGATGCCGGAACACTTCTAAATACTTCACTTAAATGGATTCACAAAGGTGAAAAACCCCACCATACCTCAAGACTCTCTCAATACTTAACTGATCACTCTTTTAACTGCCCACAGACATAAACTAAAAATACTTATTAAGTATACACTTAAATACGGCAGTCCTCAGAGACCAATCATTTTCACCATAATACAGACAGTAAGAATCTTTGTCACATGTTTCCCTCCAAGTGGTGCACANCAATACTTAACTGATCACTCTTTTAACTGCCCACAGACATAAACTAAAAATACTTATTAAGTATACACTTAAATACGGCAGTCCTCAGAGACCAATCATTTTCACCATAATACAGACAGTAAGAATCTTTGTCACATGTTTCCCTCCAAGTGGTGCACAATTGAAAATTAAAAAATGAACCACCTCAAATCATAAGATCGCTAACAAATATATCAAATATGCTAAAAGTCAAACGAACTGCAGACTTTGTTGGATAAACCTAGAGGAAATCAAAATCAGAATTCCAAGACTGAGGACAGTTATCTCACATTTATGATGCATTTTTAAAATTCCCAAGGGATGAGCATTTTTACCTTGCCTTATTTTTAGGACTACACATCACACTGCACATATCACATGACATGATGTAACTGTCAGCGAAGAAAATGGCCCAAAACCATAAAAAATACACATGCTAGAGGGGACCAATCAGTGTACACTTAAGAACCACTACATTTCATATTTAGTTTTTGAAATGTTTTAAAATTCAGAACAGATCTTTTTTTCAAATTGAGAAAGTGATTAGTAACCTCTGTAGAGACAACAGAGAAATGTATTTGGTATTTTATAAAATAGGAATTTACCCAACTACTAGGAAAATTGACACGAAGGAACAGATAATAGAACATTCTTCTAAATCTATAGATTAACACTAAAAATACTCAGGATCAAAACCGCAATAGAAACGTAATGAAATATCTTTAGTTAGAAAACAAATTATTACTCAAAAGTGTTCACTATCGTTATAAGAGAAGAAAAATAGCTTTAAATCCTGTAGACAACCGAAAATTTCTAAATTGGTCAGACAGTACACTAGAAAAGGAACCAAGTATAGCCTATAGAAGGGGGGAGGGGAAACACACCCACTTAAACCCTTGTAAATAGTGGTTACTTTAAACGACCCCAAAAGCAGGGAAAATACTACAGGCTATTCTGAGCGATGGAAAACATATGCCAATGTTCTACTTTTCATACTTGAAAGTGCTTTAGAAAAGAAGTTCAGTAACAATGTATAACTATATCATGATTATGCAAGGCAAAGATTATGTAATTTTATCGTTTATTTTAAATGTTATCCAACTGTAAAACTAAAAAAACTAAAACGTTTTGATCTTTCTAATGGGGAAGGGGCAAGTTCTTCTGGGCTACAATTTAAAAATATAAACACAGACCACAAAACAAACAAAAAAACACAATGATTGCTAGCCACGTGACAAAGGAGATGGCAACACCAGGATTGTGAATGGAGGTGAGGAAGGCGAGGCAGGACTGGGAAGGTTTCTCGGAACTTTGAGGACCTCAGGATTTGAGTCTTCCGACCCTTAAGGTAACCAAACTCTAGCCCGACTAGTTGTATTGCTAACGCTCTCAAGTAGTTTATTAATAGGTCACGAAAACTGCTCCAGTGACCTCCAGAATAAAGGGGGGGAAAAAACCGAGGAGGAGGAAAGAGAGCAGTTTAAAGTGGCGCCATCATGTCACCCCTTCTCCCCTGAGGCAATCAATAAGCAATAGTTAAGTAACGTGTTTCTCCAAAAAACCTCACTGGGATCCCGACAACGGAAAACAATAGAATTTTTAAGTAAAACATGCGGGTAGGGCTGGTTATCCTATGGAAAACAATCAAACTATTTGCTGAGAATCAAAAGACCGTCAGCCGGAAAACAGGCCCCCCAAACTCACTTAAAAGCAAATAACTGTCTCTTCCTCTTTAGTTAAAAAAAAAAAAAAAAGCACGTCCGCCTGAAGGAGTCTAGATCGGAAAACGTAAGTGACCTCAATTTACAGGCAACAAAAACAATAAATAAATGAAACAAATAACCATTTCACTAAACAATCAGAGTTGTGATACACACCGTGAAAGGCGCAAGATGTGTGTTTCGATCAGAGAAAGGCCTTTTGCAGTCAAGAGAAGTTCAAGGCAAGACCGAGAGTTTGTTTGGGTTTTTTGGTTTGTTTTTTTTTTTTTTAAACCGGAATAAATCGTGTTCGTAAGGCCGCATTTTTAAATAGAACGCCAAAGGAAAAGCTGGCGAACGAGGCGGCAGCTGGTGGGGAAGGGCCCCCGCACACCCCCGCCCTTGGGGCGACTCCCAGCCCCGGACCCGCAGCGGGGAAGCCCGGAGAGGCCATTTAAAGTTCCGGGGATTTTTCCTGCCCTGCCCTGCCTTTCCAGTTACAACTAACAAAGAGAGGGAGAAATGGGAGCCACAGGGAGAGCGAGGAGAAGGAGAAAGGGCAGCGGGAGGAGGAGGAGGAGAGGAGCAGCAGCACCAGCACCTACCACGTGATGGAAGAGCGTTGCCCGGGCGGATTCAGCCCCACAAAATGGGCGCAGTTTGCAAACAGCCCCCGGCCTGGGCGCCGAGGGCCGGCGGCGGGCGGGGGCGCGCGGCGGCGGCTCCGGCCCGGGCCCGCCGCTCTCCTCCCCCCCGGCGCCCGGAGCCGCCCTGACTTTCCGGGCGGGGGGGCGAGGCGGAGGGGGAGGGGAAGGCGGCGGCGGGGAGCGGCCGCTTTTTCTTCTCTTTCGGGCCCTTTCTCCGGCCTTCCTCGGCTCCGGCAGGGCCTGGGCACGGCCGGGGACCACAGCCCGGCCGGGAAGACTGGCGGGCGGGGGCAAAGGGTGAAGCCGCCCCCCCGCCCCGCACAAACAAGCGCCGCCGTCTGCAGCCCGAGCCCGCACCCCGGCCGCCGCCCCCGGACGCCTCTTCCCGGCCGGGGAGCGCGCTCCGGCCGCCCCCCGCACCGCCGCGGCGAGAGGAGTCGGCTTCGCTACGGTGCTCGGTTCTCCCGCCGGCTCGGCGAACGGTGGCGGCGGTGGCGGCGGCACTGGGAAAATGGCGGCCGAGCTTCTTTTCCCTCCCCCCCCTTTAATCTGAAGCGGAGGGAGAATGGAGCGAGCGAGCGGGCGAGCGCCGGGGACACGGGGAGGAGGGACAGCAGCGCCTCCGCCGGCTGCGGCTGCGGCGGCGAAGGCCCGCTCCGCCCCGGCGCGCCGCCAGGGGGCGCCCGCCGCGCCGCCCCCGCGAGCCGCCAGGAGGCGCGGCCGCCGCCGCCTCAGTCATGGCTCCTCGCCGCGGCCGCTGTTTCTGCGCCTCCAGCTGCGGAGGCCGCGGCGCCGGGACCCCGCCGCTCCCAGACATGCGGCTGCGGCACGCGGCACTGCGGCAGGCGGGAGCGGGCCTTCGCTCTGGCCGGGGTGAGGCTAACCTGAGGCACTGATGCCGTCACATTCCCTCCGCGCTGGGGCTGGCGAGGCCGCGCGCCGGCTGAGGGGCAAGGAAGGCTGACGCGACAGAGCAAGAGGACGTGAGCCAAGAACTGTTTGTACTGAGTAGTAAATAGGCTCATGTCTTGGGCACCACACTATTCCAGGGCTAATGGTGCGCTGAGCAGAGTGGGGAGCTCCCTGACTGCTGAAGCGCTTCCCGCCGCCCTTTGTCCTAGCAGTCTGCCTCCCTACACTGCAGCACGCCTGGGCACTAGCCCCGGCGCCGCGATCCGCAGCCGCCGGGGTTAAAAAAAAAAAAAAAAAAAAAAAAAAATAGCGCACGTTCTCATTACGCAGGCGCGAGCCGGAGCCCGCGCCCGACCAGCCCGGGAAGGGCCAGCCCGGAGCAAGAAGGGGAAGTGATGGCCCACCAGCGCCGGGCCCGCTGGGAACTGTAGTTTTCGCTAAGAAGCACGCGTCTGGTTTTGGGTGTCATGGCTTGGCAGATTTGCCAAAGCAGGCAAATGGCATTACACAATGAGTATTTATGCTTCCTGTCTCCACCAAAAGGAAGTTCAGTGCTATGCTAAAAGTTTAACAAAGAGCTCCACAGAGAAACCCAAATCTCAGAACAAAAAGCAAACTTCCATTTGGTTTAAAGTGGTGGCACTTTATAATTTCTCATGACCAGTTTGTCAGTACGGTATTTTAGTCCTTTTCCAAAATAGGGCCTTAAAATAACGGAACGTTTTCTAGATTAAAAAAATGTAGCAATACAATGCAAAGTGTCACATTTACACAAACTATAAGCCACTACCCTTTAAAGAAAAAGTTGCCAAAAGATAAATCCAGTACTTAGAGACTTAAAGGAACTCCGGCATTCATCAAAATATTACTTTAAATGACAGAACAACAACAAAAATGTTTCCAACAATTAAATTGTCAAATGCAGCAGATGAGAAAGGTATGCTCTGCTACCAAAAAGGAAGATGAGAAATGCTCAGTACTGTTTTGTGGCTTACCAGAACCAATATCCGGTGGTATGTGTCACTTCTGTTAGTCAAAAAACAGCCTGATAGTTTATCCTCCCACAAAGTTATACTCCAACACCAGCTCCTACAGCATCTACACCTAAATTTCCGTGAGTTCCCATTTGTACCCTTAAAATCACACTCAATCATAGTCATGGTTCTCAAATACCAAAAGAAAGTTGCAGGGTTAAATTACACAAAGAATTTTTTTTAATGTATACATATCTGTATATACCTCCGAAAGAGACCCTAGTCTTGATTTTTTAATTTACAATCCTGGGAGGCGGAGAGGTGGGTTAATTTTTTTTTTTAATGTATACACACATATCTCTGCATACATAGTAATTCCACAAAATACAGCAAAAGGTGTTAAACACAATTCTAAAACCAATAGATGGCGAACTAGAGCCCTAATCTGAGGATTCTGAAATCTAAATGAGCAGAATGAAAAATACCAAATAAGGCATAGCCCTCTGCAGTGTATACTTAAATATTATGTTCAAAGATACCCATCACAAAATCATATTACTGTTGCTTCGATTCTAAAAACTCAAGTATCAGATTTAATTAGGCCTCCAAATAACCAAGCTTATAAAATAGATTCTTTTCGATGATTAACAAAAAAGTGGAAATGCTAATTTTTAAACATGCATTTTGGGTAAAAATAAATTCCCACTTTCCCCTTCTCTCATTAGCCCAAGAGTAAGCCTGTTTAAGTGTTTATGACACTTAAGTCAGTCAGTTTGTTTTACATTTTCTCAAATCAGATGTCTTTCTGCTCAGACACCAATTTTTACAAGTAGGGAAATTCAAAGGTGAGCCACTACAGATAGAAAAATCTTAAATATATATTTTTAAAAATTTCCCCCCAAAACACAGTGGATGTCAAGACTGATTAAACACATACACATATACTACTCATTTTTCAAATCATTCTTGAAATACTCATTGTGGTTGGCTCTCCTCCAATATCCACTCTATCTCAGTGAAATTAGTTTTAACCCATTCTCTTTACCAGAGATTGGTTGGCAATGGGCAAGAAATGTAAACCTGGCCAATGGGAAATGAGTGGAAGCCCACTGGAATACAGAATTGTGAGAAAAGCTGCTTCCATCCTAAAATGAGAGGAAGAAGAAACAGCCCCTCTTCAGGTAATGCTGAACATGACACTTCAAGCCACTCCAGTCACCTTACATCAAGTCTGAAGACGCCACCAACATCAAAGAGCGCAGAATGGAGAGTTGGCTAGAACCCTGGTTCTTGGTGACAGCATTAAATGATTATATTGAACAATCCTGACATTTGCAAGACTACTGGACTTCCAGCTACATGAGACCAATGTAACAACAAACATATTACACCAATCTGCACTAGGTTGCCTATACCTAAAGTCAAAAACATAATTATAACTTTCTCATCTTTTAGAGTATTTGTATTATACTTTATATTTTATTTTACATAACTTCCCTCTTATATACAACTCCTTACCCATCCATTCTTTATCTATGTGTTATTTCTGCTGTGTAAAAGACCATCCCTCCTCACCACCAATCCTTGTTCATTCCTCTCCTTCAGTCTACCTCTAACTTATCTTCCCTTCAAGAAAACAGTAATAAAGGAATTCCCAGACTTATCTTCCCTTCAAGAAAACAGTAATAAAGGAATTCCCAGACTTCCCTGGTGGTCCAGTGGTTAAGAATCCACCTGCCAATACAGGGGACACAGGTTCAATCCCTGCTTTGCGGAAATTCCATATGTCATCAAGCAACTAAGCCCACGCACCGTAACTACTGAAGCCCAAGTGCCCAAGTGCCCTAGAGCCTGGGCACCGCAAAAAGAGAAGCCACTGCAGCGAGAAGCCCGCGCACCACCCTGAAGAGTATCCCCCACGTGCCACAATCAGAGAAAGCCCACACAAAGCCACGAAGACCCAGCACAGCAAAATTAAAATACATTGTTTTAAAATTCAGTATTTCAAATGGCAAACTAACCTCAACGGAAAAGGGATTGTTTTGTACTTTAAAAAAAAAAAAAAGGCAATTATTAAAATAATTCAAGAGACAGTCCTTAACTAAAGCCTAAAATTTCTGTTATTTGCCATGGCATCCCAGGAACCTAGTCCAGATATCAAAGAAATGAACATATCAAACTATTTAAAATATTAAAATTATATCATGAAAGAAACATCTTTAAACTGAAATTGGTGCATGCTCTCATGTTAATATTCAGCAAGCTAAATATTAAGTAGAAAGCCAGGATAAACTGAACCAAAACTGTGAAATTTAAAGAATTTTGGATATCAAAAGGAATTTGGAAGGCCATTTAGTTCAACCTCCAGATTTTATTATCAGAAAGCCAAGAAAAAATAGCAAGGATACTCCCCAAACCCAAAGCTGGAACACAGACTGGAATCCATGTGTCAGCCTCCAATTCTCACTTTCCCCACCACATCACCTGCATTCTAGAATTATAGCTTCCCACTGGAAACATGCTACTCACCAACTGGCGAATAAGAAGTGCAAGCATGATGCAGGTAAACCTGAACAATGCTACCATTTCAGTTTGACAAGTATCAAGATTTGGCCAAAGGCAAGTAAGAGAAAATCCTCACATTAATTACAACGACTATAGAGCTCAAAGACTGTTTTCATTAAATGAAGGTCTCACCTAATCCAGAATATCATATACTCTTATGTACTCAGCCCAATAGCAACAAATTTGCAGTAAGATTAAGCAACTTAAGGCATTTGAAAAACCTGTCAGTGACAAAGTGTTATAAGAATGCATGGTATTCCTTACTTTTAATCCCATCTAAAAACAAGATAATTTTCTTCCTCATAGTAAAAATATACACTCTGGAATTTACACAAAGATATTATCTTACCATCTCACCACAGAAGTGATTCAATAACTCATTGACAACAAATACTAATCATAGGCAGCCTCATGATTTAACCATTAGTAATGAGAACAGTGGCTTCCCTGGTGGATCAGGCAGTGAAGAGTCTGCCTACAGTGTGGGAGATGCAGGTTTGATCCCTGGGTCGATGCAGGGAAGATCCCCTGGAGAAGGAAATGGCAATCCACTCTAGTATTCTTGCCTGGAAAATCCCATGGATGGNAGTGGCTTCCCTGGTGGATCAGGCAGTGAAGAGTCTGCCTACAGTGTGGGAGATGCAGGTTTGATCCCTGGGTCGATGCAGGGAAGATCCCCTGGAGAAGGAAATGGCAATCCACTCTAGTATTCTTGCCTGGAAAATCCCATGGATGGAGGAGCCCACCAGGTTACAGTCCATGGAGCTGGGAACAGTCCATGGAATGAGAACAGTAACTAAAGTTACAGGTTAACCCTGAACACACTCCTAAATCAGGAAATAATTTATTGGGGGATATTGAGGAAGACAGTACTAAAATGCAAATGTATGCAACGGTATCACTTAAAGAAACAAGTCATGTTCTCCCAAGACCATTAGCTATGTTAAGACTTAACATCAAAGATGGATGGTTTTCTCCTCCGCAGTACCAGATTTCAAAGTGGCTACACAAACACCGATTTCTAATACATGCAGTCTAACCAGAACTTTACAAGAATATTTTAATAAAGTTTCTCAAGGAGTTAAACTAAACAAATAAAAAAAATTACTGATTAGTTAGGTAAATTATACTTAATTCTAATTATTTGAACTTCAGCAGAGAACATTCTTAAATTCTCAAAGAATTAACCAAAGAAGTTTGTTGACCAAACATAACAAAAGGAGTATTTTAATATACTAATTTTGCACATGAGCCAACATCAAATGAAGCAATGTGCCTAGAACCTAACACATTGTATCACATAATAAATGTCAGAACGTGCCCCAAAGTTACCAAGAGACTGCCTGGCTTCTTTTCCAAATGATTCATAAAGGTAAACATGCAGAACTTCAAGGCAGCTCTGAGCAGCCAAGTTGTGGAGGGCCTGATACAAAGTCAGAAGGAGAAAAAAAAATTCAAAGAGAAAAGGGGCAACATGCATAAAAGGCAAAAGACATTTTTAAAAAGTTTTTTTAAGTAAGTTGCTGAGTCTAAAGTTAGATGCAACTTCTGGAGTCCTGCTCTGCTGGCGCAGCAAACCTAGGGATTACGGAAACAGCACACCACACCTGTTCCCTCCAATAAAGAGGCACACCATTCTTGGAAAGAAGCATTACTTTTTAATTCACTGATTCCTGGATGCCTGAACTGGGTTCTCAGGGACACTGCGGAGCCTACAGCTCTGGACTAGGAAGTAACTAAAGCCACTCAACAGGCAGGAGACATTGCTGGAGTGGTGATTTAATCAAAGACTGTAGTAAAATCAGATATACTCTTGTTAAACACAATTATATTTATAGAGTGAAATTCTCATTTTTTCAAGACAGAGAACGAGTCCTTCAGAGAGATGCCCTTTTTGTGACAAGCTGCTCTGGACAACCCCAGACCTTGAGAGTATTTTAGGAGAAGCACTGCTTTAGATCATTTATAGATAAATATGAATACTTGAATACAGTCCCCTTATACAGATGATGAAACCTGAAAACATCTAATGTAAAAACTGTTGTGGGTACAAAATTATAAATGAGACCATAAACTACTGAGAGAACATGACTGGAATTTAGGAAATGCTAAAGTCCCGGTTTTATCTCTGTCACTCATTTACTAAATCATATATAATTTTCTTAACAGCAAACTTTTTCATTTCTGAATCAGACAAAAAAACATAATATTCAGTATTTTCAGCCATATTCCAAATTAATTCTCACAATCAAATTTAGAAACATTTATCTAACAAAATTTGTCTCAAATGATCTAGCTCTAGCTTGAACCAGTAGAACAAAAAAATAAAATAACCTAATGAAATTATATCTTTTGTGGCACAAAGAAGAAAAAAATCCAGGACTTCCCTGGTGGCCCAGTGGATAACAGTTCGTGTTCCCAATGCAGGAGGCCTGGGTTCCATCCCTGGTCACGGTACTAGATTCCATATGTCGTGACTAAAGACCAATGACCTGGCTCACTGCACTAAAACCCAGTGCAGCCAAATAAATAATTTCTTTTTTAAGAAGAAAAAAATCCTCTGTGTAGAGGAGGGAAAAAGCTACTCACACGCCCTAGAATCTCTACGGCAACAATATAAAAATGTGATCTTGCTGGTAACATTTAGGCTAGGGCATTCAATTTTTATAACATGACAACAGTAAGAGTTGTATTCCTGCCGTGAATAACTTTCTTTGATTTTCAGTAAAACTAGATATCCCCTCAAAGTCTTATTACTAATTACCAATCATTCATAAACATTTACTGATAGATCATGGAATTTTCCATTAATATTTACCAATATGGATCGAATCAGAACAAGAGAATGAGTAATAGGCTCTAGGAAAATACTAGAAACTGAAAGCATTTGTGCTTCTACTTTGACCTGTTAGGTTGAGCAGAATCTAAACAGAGCAGTTTTATACAGAGCAGTTGTAGAATGAACTTTATTTTTTTTTCTAAGCATTGAAGCCAGTTAGTAGAAACTGTGAGTCAATATGGTCATGGAATTACATGATTTATTATGCACGTCAGCTAGAGAATTGGTGGGAAAAGGAACAAGTTAGCAGTATCCAGACACTTGTGCCAACATTAAATTTCAAAATTAATCCTTTATACTTAAGACAACATTTGCCCTTCATAGTTCTATTCCATTATCTGTGGCCTAGGCCCTTCTAAAACATTTCCCAGAACCTCCCCCAAGGTGATACTAAATAGTTTCTATTTACTGTATTTCCTTCCTGTGTTGACTTTCCCAAAATATGTCATTTCCATGTAGAGAAATCCCAATTGCCAGGGCATCTGAGAGTGGCACACACATAGCTCACCCTCTGTTCCATTTAGATAGATGTCACCTTTTGAGATCCCCAAAATATAATCCTGCCTGTTTCTCCTTTGTTTTGTTGTTTCTTTTTCTATGAGATCTGGCACATCTAGACAGTTTATCCTGAGTTACTACTTTAGTTTCTTGACATTTTTCCATCTTACTATAAACTAATGCCCCTTTGAATTAATCCTCTGATCAACATTGTCCACCCAGCATCTACCTCTAATTTCTAGAGTGTAAAAGTTTGCCAGAGTTGGCCATTTCTCAGTATTCTTCACCAAAATGGAAGTGTGCAAAACCTGCAGGAACCTCCTCAGGGACAGGTTAGGACTCCCATCAGGTAGAGTGAACCAAAGACAGAGCATTTCTTATGATGTCTGAAGAGAGATCAGGGGTCAGGTTAATCAACAAAGAGCGCGTAGAGCCCAGCAGAAGTCTTCCCATCCGTGTTTCTCATCTTCCCCCACCTTATGAAACTCTGGGCCACAGACTAGAAGCTTTAGTGAAACCCATACCCCAAGCTATCTTCCAAAGAAATCCCAAGATTAAAAAAGAAGGGAGGATGTCAAGAAGTTCCATCTAAACTGTACGGGAGTACAGTTGACCTTTGAATAATGTGGGGGCTGGTGACGCCTACTGTCAGCTCGGTGGGCAATCCATATACAACTTGTAGTCGGCCCTCAGTGTTCCCCACTCCTCTTTTCATGGATCCACATATTTAACCAACCACAGATAGTGTACTACATATGCTGCAATATTTACTACTGGGAAAAAAAAAGCCATGTTTAAATAGACACATGCAGTTCAAACCTATGTTGTTCAAGCACCAACTGTATATAAAAACTCTCTAAAGAGCTGACCAAGTAAAGTGTAAGTAAACTAAAACAACGGCTACTATGCTGTTATTTCTATGGAAATAACAACAAAAGAAGAACATACAGAAAACATAAATAATCAATTCAGAGTAGAAGGAAATTAGTCAAGGAACAAGGGCAGATTCCATGTAGGTATGTTGTACCATAGATAATCTTAATAAAAATGTGATTGCACAAGTTTAAAGTAATCATAAGAACAGAAAAGACACTGCAGAATCAGGGGAAACAAAAAACACGGGCCAATCGAGGAAAATAAGAGAACTATTAAATAGACACAGCAAAGAATAGAGGAGATGAAAATGTAATTACCAGTGGGATAATCACAGTGAAAAAAGAGGGGGAAATAAATTAAGAAAAGACAAAGGCCGTAAGCTTAAGTATAATGGGTGTTTCTGAAGTGAAAAGTTCCTAAAAGTTGAATAGAAAAACATATTGAACAACTAAACATTTTCCTAAAATAGAAGAAAGAACTGAATAAACAGGAAGGGGTAAATCATAAGACAAATTTTAAGCTTTATTGTATTTGTCAGCTTAAGTCATAGAGATTCTGCAAACTCCAGAGAGAAAAAGCAAGCTTTGAACAAGACAACCAAATACACATTAGAATGCTGCCCTCCCAGTTATAAGAACACATGTGACAAGAATATTATAACTCGGAGTTAGTTAGATAGACAATAGACATATTCTGACATGTGAAATAATTCAGAAAGAAAGCACGTATGAGCTCTCCTTTCTTGTCTTGGGGGAAGAAAACAACACAACTTATCAGCAATGAAACAACCAATCAAGAAATATAAATGGGGAGGAGGGAAGCAGTAATTGGAGAAGTGACAATAAAAACATTATTGATTTTAAAGAGATTATGGTAAACGGCATAAACATTTAAAAGTAATATGAAAATAATATGAATAACAAAAATGAGTTGGAAGCATATATATATTCATGCTAATTTTAATCATCATTGTGTAGAATCCACTAATACTGTCTTAAAGTCATTTGAATTTAACATAAAGCAAAAAGGTGGTAAGATTTTAGTATTTTTCATCAATTCGTTTATGTTAGTATTTCAGAAGCTACTGACATAATGAAAAATTGATTTGATGCTTGAAAATGGTTCACTCTCTCTGAATATGCATTGAGAAATATCAGTTTTTGGAATATTGTTCATCCAATTATGATAAGCCTGGATAGAAGCATTTTTGAGTTATTTTTGTTTTTGCTGTCTTATTTTCTGTATTGTTTCCTATCTTTTCTGTTTCTTATCAACACTTTTCTATATTGTTCAAATTTCTGAACATGCATCAATTTTATAAAAACAAGACAATATTCTTTAAAAAACCTTATTTCACACTTTTTCATCATTCCAATGGAAGTTATTTGTAATAAAATTCATTTAAAAGTAAAATGCATACACATAGGGCTGATAATACAATTACATTTACATTTACAGCTTAATGCAACTCAGTTATAAACTAACTTAATGAGTCTTTACCCATTTATATAAAAAGAATAACTTTATTGCCCCAACACAAGTAAAGACAACTTTGC
Source organism: Oreotragus oreotragus (assembly GCA_006410675.1). Taxonomy (NCBI): domain Eukaryota; kingdom Metazoa; phylum Chordata; class Mammalia; order Artiodactyla; family Bovidae; genus Oreotragus; species Oreotragus oreotragus. Next base: position 65,834 of record SJYX01015768.1, on the reverse strand, counting down.
ATATCAGTTGAACTTCTAAACACAGTTTGAACCATACTTTAAATATAAGATAATTGAAATGCTTTATTTTAACTATCATGAAAGACCCTTTTATACTTAAGATATAACTGTCTTGAGACAGCATTTTAGAATGACTTGTCTAGTCTCGCCTGAAATGACATGCCTGGTCTGCATTCTCAGAATATGAGGTTATTTGTGTACAAAAATGTCCATCCTCTTCCTATGAGTAAAAATACAGATTATTTCTACAGCTGGACAGGCATACATATGCCTTCATTTTCATATGAATGAGGAGTAATAACTTCTCATTTATTTTGAGCTAAAGCTTCATGGAAGACTTTTATAACCTAAATTTATGACTTCAGGCCAACAGAGATGTTTTAATGAAATTGAAGGAATGTGGGGCAATGATGATCTTATTACACACTACTAGGGAAAAAATTCTTTCCCTGTTTATAACTGAGCTTATTAAAACAGGTCAGATTACAGAATAAAAAAGTTTAAATACGTTAAATAATTTAAAAGATACATTTAATGTTTAAAATGTTATATATTTTGCTGCTGCTGCTAAGTCACTTCAGTCGTGTCCGACTCTGTGTGACCCCATAGACGGCAGCCCACCAGGCTCCCCAATCCCTGGGATTCTCCAGGCAAGAATACTGGAGTGGGTTGCCATTTCCTTCTCCAATGCATGAAAGAGAAAAGTGAAGGTTAAGTCTCTCAGTCTGTCCAACTCTTAGCGACCCCATGGACTGCAGCCCACCAGGCTACTCCGTCCATTGGATTTTCCAGGCAAGAGTACTGGGGTGGGGTGCCATTGCCTTCCCCGGCTATATATTTTACATGTAGATATTTCTAAAACATCTGAAGTTTTCATTATTGCAATCTTTGAATTTGTTTTTATTTTTCATTTTTTTATAATCTTATTCCCTTCACATGTTTGTACCTAATTAAAAAAGAAAAATGTTTAAGCCCCAGGCCCATTTTTTCTTAAGTAATTTACAACCCAAGACAGTTAAAATACTGTCAATAAAATGAAATAATATCCTTTTATGTCTCTGCTCCATCTGAATGTTAGCTGGTTGCTGTTTACATGACATCCCTGGTCAAAGTAAAAGAAAATTTTTTGTTCCATAAAAACATCTGAGGAGATGGAATAATTTATTAATGTCATCCAGTAAATTGAAATCTTTATAATCAAGAGATTACTGTCTTTTTTTAATCTCCAGATATTGATGAATGCTCCTTCCAAAATATTTGTGTCTTTGGAACATGTAATAATTTGCCTGGAATGTTTCATTGTATCTGTGATGATGGTTATGAATTGGACAGAACAGGAGGGAACTGTACAGGTATGGCCAGTTAAGGGCTCAATTGTATTCTTATTAATTGAAAAGAACGTTTTGTGCTAGACATAAAAGTTCCCCAAATTTCTGCTTAGCCTGCTATGCCTCAGGTTATGCATTTTTTTTTTTGAAAAAGGAAATTACATTCTGATACATTTATTTCTAACTGTGAGGTTGATTTACTGTAATGTAAACAGCTTAATTTTAAATATTCAACATGAAATTAGTAAAATATCTCTGTATATGTTAATGATGTCCACACGTGTATAGTTATACATATATTTAAGTTTAATTCAAGCAAGAAATGATAGCATGGTTTCCTTCAGAATTGCAACATTTCAATATTATTTATTTATTTATTAAAGATATTAAATGATACCATCGTGAATACTGTCTGATTGATATATGGAGACTGCTCTAGGTGTGTACAAGGATTTCATTGTGCTGAGTCCCTCCTAAAGATTTTTAGTCTACTGACGTTCAGATTTCCACCAAATCCTTCAGAATAGCAGTATGCACAAGGAAAGTAAAGATGTTGATGTGGGCATTCTAAATGTTTTTCCTAGATATTGACGAGTGTGCAGATCCAATAAACTGTGTGAACGGCCTGTGTGTCAACACTCCTGGTCGCTATGAGTGTAACTGTCCACCCGATTTCCAGCTGAACCCCACGGGCGTGGGGTGTGTTGGTAAGTAAAAGCAATATGAAACCAACAGACAGAAGCACATGGATTTAAATACTCATACTCTCTTGATAATGAACTGTAATATAAGCATTTGCTACAATTAACTTAAAGTAGTACTCCTTTACCTTAAGTAAACTAGATTGCCAAAATACATGATCACTTTTATTCTGCTAATCTTCCAAGTCATATTTTGAAAAGGAATTCTTGAGACATCTGCTCCCACATCCTCCTCTCTCAGACTTGGGAACCACGGCCCTAGAGGTGCAGTACTTGTTTTAAGGTCGCAGAGCTTGCAAATGGCAGAGCTGAGGCAGCATCCCCGAGTTGCCTGGCTCCCTGTCCAGTGTACTGACCAGGACAGATGGCTTTGAAATGTGGACTCAGTTTTACAAAATGAATATGTTTCAGGTTTATGCATGACAGTTGACAAGGCAAGCAATTAATGTGTTTATACCATTAGTTATATAATTCTTCAAAACCAAGGGGAAAAAAAAACCTGTCTTTCTGTAGGTATAAGAAAAACCTATATTTATGCAGGTATATATTTCTTCAAAACCAAGAAAATATGGAATAAAATTTGTTGGTTATGATTAAATTCCCATTAAAAATTTTAATAGGTTGTTTGTGCCTTTTTCTTCTGCAAATTATTTTCAAAATTGCTTACAAATATGAAAAGTAAAAAGGTTTGTTGGATGCAGATGGCAGATAACAGTGACTGTTTTCCCTAAGAGGAGAACCAGCAGTTCCTCTGGAGGCTCTTTATATCAAAGAGAGTAATATCCTCACAGGCCCACCTGGAAACATAAGGAAACATGTTCAGTGCCTCGCCATTTGTGGTGGCAAGAATTTAGAAACCATTTTTGGAGAGTGGGTTGATTAAAAAAGAATGGCGGTTGGGCACTGTGGAATTGACAGCATGTTATAAAGATAGAATGAGGCAAATGGCAAAATACCATTCACAGAAATTTAAAATGTGCACAAAAAAACCCCACAAAAATACAAATTTTGCAACAGCACAGAGCATAAAAAGTAATATTAAGCACTTGCCAATGTGTGAGTAGGGGAAGAGGAAGGAGATGAAGAGCAGGGGTAAAAGGGAAAGCCTGGTAGGGAGGAAAGAAGGGAGGATGAATGAATACAGCCTAGTAAGAGCAGAACCTTGAGTTAACACTTCTGTCGGCACCTGAGATTCGGCAACAAAAATAAAACGGAAAAGAACTGAGAAAAGAAAGTAAAAGAATGAAAAGCTGCCCAAGTGGTTATAATGTGCAGCTGGAGATGAAGACTCCTTGGTAGACTGTAAAGAACTTTGGCTTGTACTCTGACTTGAGACGGGATGCCGTGGGAAGTGGCCTGACCCCCGAGTAATGCTTCTGAAGGACGCTATGGTAGGAAAAATAGACTGTAGGTGGGTCAGGAGATGAGTTAGAAGCGGTTGCAGTAGTCCCGGTGAGGGGTGACGGTGGCTTGAACCCAGGTTGCAGTGATGGTGTAAGTGGTAAGCAGTGGTAAGTCATCAGATTCCAGGTATATTTTGAAGGTAGTGTTGACAGATCTTATTAACTGGATTGAATAAGGAGTCAAAGTTTGACTCCAAAGTTTAGAGCCTGAGCAGTTTTTAAAAATGAGTTTTCTGTTTATTGAAAATGCAAAAAAAGCCTGGGAGAGGATTGGAGCAGGTTTCTTATGTGGAGGCAAGAGTATCAAGTGTTTGACTTTAGACACGGTAACTTTAAAATAGCTCTTAGATACTTACTGCTGCTACTGCTGCTAAGTCACTTCAGTCGTGTCCAACTCTGTGCAACCCCATAGACGGCAGCCCACCAGGCTCCCCCATCCCTGGGATTCTCCAAGCAAGAATACTGGAGTGGGTTGCTATTTCCTTCTCCAATGCATGAAAGTGAAGTCACTCAGTTGTGTCCGACTCTTAGCGACCCCATGGACTGCAGCCCACCAGGCTCCTCCGTCCATAGGATTTTCCACGCAAGAGTACTGGAGTGGGTTGCCATTGCTTTCTCCGCTTAGATACCTAAGAGGAGAAATAAAATACTAGGCACTTGGAAGAAGGATCTGGAGTTCAGGGGAGAGGTGAAAGATGGAACCACAAATTTGATCATGTTTAGGGTGATGGAACTAATGAGGTGATCTAGATGGTACTCATAGATACAAGAAAAAATTTGAGAGTCACTTATTCTCTTAAATATCCTTTCTAAACTTGTTACAGACTGACTCTTCCAAAACTTGCAAAGCTTTATGTACAAATTGAAGCAAAACTTTAGGAGAATAAAGATTATGGAAAGGAGAGGAAGGAGGTTGCATTATCACTATTTTCTGTAATAGGATACATTGCTTTAACTTATACTGGATTTCAGTTCCTTTGTTGATAACTCATGATATAGACTGATTGATTATTAGGAAACGTTTTTTTGCTTTCATTTTATTAAAGGTCCAGAATGTCCCAGGTGAGTAGTTGCTTACTCTCTTTAGCCCATGAACTATATGGATGTCTAAACATGGGAAATTATTGTAATTGATTTAATTCCTACAACTTGGAAAAACTCTAAAGCAAGTGGTGATTTTCTGCAGGGAGTTAATGTACAGAATTTGAATTTCATCATTTGAGTGACCATTCTCCAAAATGACATTCTTGCTACTGTAAGGGCCATTATAAACTCCTGTGTTGCTCCGCAGACAACCGCGTGGGCAACTGCTACCTGAAGTTCGGTCCTCGGGGCGACGGGAGTCTGTCCTGCAACACTGAGATTGGGGTGGGCGTCAGCCGCTCCTCCTGCTGCTGCTCTCTGGGGAAGGCCTGGGGGAACCCCTGCGAGACCTGCCCCCCTGTCAATAGCAGTGAGTATGAAGCTGAGGAAGAGGACAGGGAGCCTCTGGTAGCTGACGACTAGCTGCCGAATTCTTCTGGTGCTGGGGACAAGGGAGGAAGTGAGAGTCCGAACTTTGAATCTGGACTACTTTCAGTGATTATGCTAAAACCAGTCAGGAAGGTTTCNTCAATAGCAGTGAGTATGAAGCTGAGGAAGAGGACAGGGAGCCTCTGGTAGCTGACGACTAGCTGCCGAATTCTTCTGGTGCTGGGGACAAGGGAGGAAGTGAGAGTCCGAACTTTGAATCTGGACTACTTTCAGTGATTATGCTAAAACCAGTCAGGAAGGTTTCATATAAAAGGAATCTGAATTGCTCTCTTCTTCCTGTTTTTCTTGATATGATGAAAAGAGAAAACAATTTTTAACCGCAATCCACTATGAAGGATGATAATATCAGTTCTCCCTGGTATCACAGATAAAGGCCATCCCTGCTTCTTTTCCAGAGTTGTTTTAGTTGAGGTTCATAGATGCATTGTATTCCTCAAGTCCAGCCAGGTTATATCTTAAATGGAAATGTGTGTCCTGATATGAGCATAGGTGAAACTCAACATGGTTGAATCTTTGAGTTTTCATTTACTAGCCTAAAAAAGTTGTCGATATAAACTTTCTGAAAGTAGTTTTTTCTTTAAAAACAAATGGGTTTTGTTATTCTACTTTGTAATTTATGAAGTAATGATCTTATTTCAAGTAGAATGTTAATATATTTTTAAAGATACTGTTTGAAAAGGCACCTAGGAAATCACAGATACACCCCTTAGGATATGTGCTTTGAGCTTGGCAGTTGTTAAGTGCTAATTCATTGTCTCAGCCTCTTGCACACAGGTTATCAAGTTTTTTTTTTCTTTCCCTCGTTTTGTAGCTGAATATTACACTTTGTGTCCTGGAGGTGAAGGCTTCAGACCTAACCCCATTACAATCATCTTAGAAGGTGAGTATACCTCTGATGGTGCCAGATTTAAACAAGAGCTTACTTTAGAGAAAAGCTGGTAGAACAGTCCAGACAAGATTATTTTGCAAAATTACAGGTAGACAGTTGGCAGTTTGCTGAAAAATCATCCATAAGTCAGAAGACTTGATCCATTGCAGTGGTGTGTGATTGTTCTGCAGGGAAACTCTTTTTATAATTATCCCGAACATTCACCATTGTTAGCTTTAGTTAGTGTTCTTTTCAGATTATAGCAGAGTTCCATGACTAAGCCAGGGGAATTCATGATCACAATAAACCTCCTGTCTTAAGTGTGCATTCTCTTGCTTGGATGCATGGACGTCTGCAAGTCTTACAGTACCACACATTTGAAAGCCCTCAGAGTGACTCTTGTCTTTCATGATAGTATCTGCGCTGTCTCCCCTTTTGCAGATATTGATGAATGCCAGGAGTTACCAGGACTCTGCCAGGGTGGAAACTGTATTAACACTTTCGGTAGCTTCCAGTGTGAGTGCCCTCAAGGCTACTACCTCAGCGAGGAAACACGCATCTGTGAAGGTGAGATGAATTCATACCTAAAAATTATTAGTGCTATTTAAAACAAAGCTACTGGTCAGGTCTGGAGAAAAGAGTCCATCTTCAAGTTTTATCAAGGGATATGATGAGACCGGTTCAGTGCTTCTGCTACTGCTAAGTCGCTTCAGTCGTGTCCGACTCTGTGTGACCCCATAGACGGCAGCCCACCAGGCTCCNCATAAGTTAATTTGTTCTTTCTAAGTGGTGGATATATTAAAAATGCTTTTCTTTGTACTTTAGTGATTTTTAACTTATAGACATAAATAATGCTGCTGCTAAGTCACTTCAGTCGTGTCCGACTCTGTGTGACCCCATAGACGGCAGCCCACCAGGCTCCCCCGTCCCTGGGATTCTCCAGGCAAGAATACTGGAGTGGGTTGCCATTTCCTTCTCCAATGCATGAAAGTGAAAAGTGAAAGTGAAGTCGCTCAGTCATGTCCGACTCTTAGCGACCCCATGGACTGCAGCCCACCAGGCTCCTCCATCCATGGGATTTTCCAGGCAAGAGTACTGGGGTGGGGTGATTGACATAAATAATAGTTTAGCTAAAAAATAAAAGATGAGTGGAGTGGCAACCTGAGAAGATAGGGAAGACTTTTCCAATATCTGAAATTTATTATTGAAATTTAGGCTAGATTAAAAAAATAAAAACCACCTCAGGTAGACAACAGGATCCAGAAGCACTGGGCTTCATATTTAGGTTCCTTCTCTGCACTGCTCTAAATCACTTATATTTTTATTTCTTAGTAGTCAGATCTGCACGCTAACCAGTTGACACTGTGAGTACCATCTCAGCAACCTGGATTTTCAACCAAAGATGTGGTGCTAGAATTTTTTAGCCCTGTTGATTTGAAGGATATCTGTGAGTGCTTCAGTTCACACGGCTTCATTTGTGCCCTGGGAAAGGACTGGACAGATCTCCCAGCCGAATAAAAGCCTCTCTGGGAAATGAGAAATATGTGGAGCAAGGTGAAAATATCACGGAGATTTTAGTAGAGAAATCTGAGACTAGGGTTCAGGGAAGAAAATCTACTTCAGGCACCACCTAAAAGATCAGGCGTCAAAGCCCCTTGGTGTAAAATGTTCTGACTTCTAAGACAGTCCCATGGCTTGGAACATGCATCACATCACAATGAGTTTCCTGTTAAAGGCTGTCACTACTCAAACACTGGGAATACCAGACCACCTAATCTGCCTCTTGAGAAATCTGTATGCAGGTCAGGAAGAAACAGTTAGAATCAACAGAATTTTAGTGCTTTATGCTTTCCATTCAACTCTCTTCTGGCTCTTTTGGGAAGCTCGTATAGACTCCTCCAAGAAGGCTAAAATTAGGTGTTCTTGATGGCATAACTAGAATGAGGTAACAAAACAAGTACTCCAAAACAAAACTAAGAGAAGAGGTTAGGGAACCAAGTAGGAGACGAAGATTTAAAGTGACAGACCTGCAATCTCTACCCTAAATGTCTCAAGACAGGAAAAAGGTCAAGAAAAATGAAAGTTTGTGATCTAGTCCAATTACAGTTAATTGTACATCTCCCTTTCATTCTCAAATATTTGGTATGCCCTATGGGAAGGCTTCTACATTTCTTCTAATTGCCACAAATAACTCATCATTTCTTAAACATTAGTCAGTATTATTATCTTCATTTAGTAATGAGGAAATTAGAATGTACTGTTGCTAAATCAATGTGCAAAATTAAGCCAAAACTGGACTTGTCTGGTGGTCCAGTGGTTAAAAATTCACCTGCCAATGCAGAAGACACAGGTTTGATCCCTGGCCCAGGAAGATTCCACAGGCTGTGAAGCAACTAAGCCCATGAGCCACGCTACTGAAGCCCTTGCTTCCCAGTGCTCATGTTCCACAAGAGAAGCCACTCTCAGTGAGAAGCCAGAGCATAGCACCTAGAGTTTTGTTAAGACTAGAGAAAAGTCCTCCCACAGCAACGAAGACCCATGTGAAAGTGAAAGTGAAAGTCGCTCAGTCATGTTCAACTCTTTGCAACTCCATGGACTATATATTCCACGGAATTTTCCAGGCCAAAATACTGGAGTGGGTAGCCTTTCCCTTCTCCAGGTGATCATTCCAACCCAGGGATCAAACCCAGGTCTCCCACACTACAGGAGGATTCTTTACCAGCTGAGCCACAAGGGAAGCCCAAGAATACTGGAATGGGTAGCCTAACCCTTCCCCAGGGGATCTTCCCGACCCAGGAATTGAACCGGGGTCTCCTGCATTGCCCTGATGGCTCAGAGGTTAAAGCGTCTGCCTCCAATGTGGGAGACCTGGGTTCGAGCCCTGGGTCGGGAAGATCCCCTGGAGAAAGAAATGGCAATCCACTCCAGTATTCTTGCCTGGAGAATCCTGTGGACAGAGAAGCCTAGTAGGTTACAGTCCACAGGGTCGCAAAGAGTCGGACACGACTGAGTGACTTCACCTTCACCTCCTGCATTGCAGGTGGATTCTTCACCAATTAAGCTACCAGGGAAGCCCAAACAAAGACCCAGCACAGTCAAAATTTAAAAAATAAATAATTTTTTTAATTAAGGCAAAATTATTTCAAGATAAAGTCAAAACACATCTCAACTAGTTTAATATGGCAGTTATTACCCTGACACCAAAACCAAAGATATCATTAAAAAAAAAACTACAGACCAATATCGTTTATGGACATAGATGTAAATAAAACTCCTCAACAAAACACTACCAAATGAATCCAGCAATATATAAAAAGTATTGTACACCTTTGCTAAGTGTGATTAATTCTAGGAATTCAAGATTGGTTTACTATCTGAAAGTGAATTAATATACTACAAAATCCAACACTCTTTCATGATAAAAACACACAGGAATTGAAGGAAACTTTCTTAACCTGAAAAAGTTATCTATGAAAAACCCGCAGCCAACATCATATTTAATGGAGAAGGACTGATTTTCTCCCTAAAGTCAGGAACAAACAAGGAGTGTCTGTTCTCACCACTTCTATTCATTGTTGTACTAGAAACTCTCTAGCCAGGGCAATTAGGCAAGAAAAAGAAATTAGAAGCTTTCAGCTTGCAAAGAAAGAAGTAAAATACTTCAATGCATATATGACATAATCTTGTTTACAAAAAACCCCACAAATAAACTACTAGAGCTAAAATACGTATCTATCAATGTTACAGATTTCAAGATCACTATACAAATAAATATCAATTGTATTTTGATACAACAGCAACAAACAATCTGAAATGAAATTAAGAAAACTCCATGTATAATAGCATCAAAAAATACTTAGAAATAAATTTAACAGAAAAAGTATAAAACTTAAAATCTGAACACTATAAAAATTGTCTCAAAAAGTTAAGGAAGTACTAATTAAGTGGAAAGACATCCCATGTTCAGGGACCAGAAGATGTACCCTTGTTAAGATGGCAATACTCCCTAAATTGATCTACAAATTCAATTCAATTCCAGAATATCTAAAACAATCTTGAAAAGGAAGAATAAAGTTGACAGACTCACACTTCCTGATTTCAAAACCAAATTCAAAGCTATAGACATCAAAACAGTGTGGTACTGGGATAAGAACAGACTGCCTCTCACACTTACAGTCAACTGATTTTTGACATGGGTGACAAAACAGTTCAGTGAGGGGCAGGGGAGGTAGAAGTTGAGGGTGGACAGTCTTCTTAACAAAAGGTCCTGGGGCGACTGGATATTCACATGCAGAAGCTGGATCCTTATTTCACACAATACACAAAAATTAACTCAAAATGAATCACAGACTTAAATGTAAGAGTTAAAATCATAAAATTCCTAGGAAAAAGAAAGAGTGAATTTTCATTCTCTTGAGTTACACAATGATTTTTAGACATGGCACCAAAAGCACAAATGACAATAAAAAATAGATGGACTGAACTTCCTCAAAATTGTAAAATTTTGTGCATTAAAGGATCCCATCAAGAAAGTGAAAACAACCCATAAATGAAGAAAATATTTGAAATTCATATGTGACAAGGAACTTGTATCCAGAATATATAAAGAACTCCTAGAATTCAACAATAAAAGACAATCCAGTTTAAAAATGGCAAAGACTATAATAGAAACAGACATTTCTCCAAAGATACTCAAATGGCTAATAAGCCATTTGTGAAAAGACCTTATCATCATTTGCTATCAAAACCACAATGAGATACCACTTCACACCCACTAGCATGAGTATAATCAAAATGACAGATAATTACAAGTATTGAGAAAAATCTGGAGAAACTGGAACCCTCACACACTGCTGGTGGAAATGTAAAACGGTATAGCTGCTTTGGAAAATAATTTGGCTCCTTAAAAAGTTAAAGTTACCATATAACCTAGCAATTCTACCCCTAGGTATATTTCCAAGAGAACCGAAAAAAGTGTCTAAACAAAAACTTGTACAAGAGGACCTCCCTGGTGGTCCAGTGGTTAAGAATTCGCTTGCCAGTGCAGGCGATGCGGGTTCAATCCTTGGTCTAGGAAGATCTCGCATGCTGTGGAGCAACTAAGCTGGTTGCTCCAGGTGCCACAGGGCAGTCAGGTTCTGTGTGCTGCAGCTGTTGAGCCCGCTCGCCACAACTACCGAAGCCTGCACACTCTACAGCCCACAAGCCAAAACTACTGAAGCTCTCAGACCCCAGAGCCAGTGCTCCGCAAAAAGAAAAGCCATCACAATGAGAAGCCCACATACCACCACTGGGGACCAGCCCCTGCTCACTGCACCGGAGAGCAGCAACAAAGACACAGCAACAAAGCGACGGGGCACGCACAGCAACAAAGACCCGTCACAGCCAAAAATAAATAAAAATGCTTTAAACCTGAACAAGAATGGCTACGGCAGCATTATTAATAAGAGCCTATTATTAACGTCTATCACCTAATCACTGGATAACCAAAATGGGGTATTATCCATATAATGGAATATTATTCAGCCATAAAAGGAATGAAGTGCTGATAGATAACACAAACGAACCTTGAAAACCTGCTAAGTGGAAGAAACTAGTCACAAAAGAGCCCGTACTGTTTGATTCCATTTGTATGGTATGTCCAGCATAGGCAAATCATAGAGACAGAAAGCAGATTAGTGGCTGCCAGGGGCTAAGGGACAAAAGGAAACAGAGAGTACTAAGAGACACAGGGTTTCTTTCAGGGGTGTTCTAAAATTAGTTTGTGGTGATGGATGCACAACTCTGTGAGCATACTAAAGAAAATTATATATTTTTAAACAGGTACATTTTATGATATGTGAAAGGAATAATCAGTAAAGCTGTTAAAAAAAAAAAAAAGATGAAGCCAAAATAACAATTTCTAAACAGTTTTGATGTGCACACACACACAAAATATATATATATACACATGTTAAACTACTTGTAAAAACATCAGGAGAAGACGACAAGCCATAATTTTGCCATTTACTTCCCCTTGAGAGATTACCTCAGAGGAGTAATATGCCTTCATGTTAGATCTGCAACCTTATTGCCAACAGTATATATAAGCAAAAGTTAGGTTCTCATCAAACTCAAGTTATTCTAAAATATTCTACGTAAGAGTGAAATGAGGAAGATACAACAGGTCATAGATAAAAATCAGTCATCTATAGGAATGATACAAACTAGGACATCAGTACGTCAATGAAGAGTTTAAGAATACAAAATCCTATTCCTGGAAGGGTTATCTTCAGTGAGATAGGATTGGAATGTACTATTATTTCAAAAGCTTAAACAAAAGTAGCAGTATTATATTCTGCTCAAAGAATATTATAACAGATGGTTGGCAAGGCTTCTGTAAAAGGGTAGTTCAAAGAGAAAAATCTTGGCATTGTCATCTGCAGTTCTACCCAGAGTATAAAGTAAAACACAAATACAGGATCTGAGAGGAAGAGTATGTGCTGAACAGGAAAAAAAATGCTGATCAGGCTACACATTCCAAACCAGATTTATCATTTTATTTTTGCCCCTATAAATCAATTTTTTTGTTTGTATATGGTCCAATATATTACAGATGTGATTAGAGGAGTCTATCCCCTTGCAATCAACAGACTTGTATAATTAATGCTGGACTGGGATTCAACTTCTAGTTCTAACACCACGTAGCTATATAACTTTGGATAAGTGACTTCACTGCTCTCAGTTGCCTCATGCAGAAAACAAGAGACGGGCTTCTCTGGCAGCTCAGTGGTTAAGAATCCGCTGCCAGTGCAGGAGATGTGGGTGTGATCCCTGATCCAGGAAGATCCCACATGCTGTGGAGCAAATAAGCCTGTGTGCCGCAACTATTGAGCCTGTGCTCCAGAGCCTGGAGCATGACCACTGAGTCCACACGCCACAGCTACTGAGGCCTGTGCACTCTGAGCCTGTCCTCCCCAGCAAAGGAAGCCAGGGCAGTGAGAAGACAGCACCGCAACCAGAGTGGCCTGTGCTCTCCGCAACGAGAGAAAACCCATGCACAGCAACAAAGACCAAGTGCAGCCAAAAATAAGTAAATGCATAAAGCAAATGTTTAACGCAAAGCATAGAGATGGACTGTAAAAATACTTGACTGTAAGAAAGCAAAGAAGTCAGATGTTCAACCAAAACGTTTAAATCCTTAAGTAGCATGGGGGGAAGAAGGGAGGGAGGTGGGGAGAGAGGAGAATAACTATGCTCAAAACAGACAACAAAAAATGAGGAAAAGCAACAAAATATCATAAACTGTAGCTGGTCAGGAGCACTAAGGCCTATGTAGGCAAAACAATTAAAATCTTGCAAGAAAATGCAAAGCCACAGAGCAGTGGTTTAAATATATAAAAAGCCAGATGCTGAATAAAGACTGATGGAACGCTTGATCAACGATATAAACAGTGACAACAGCAAGACAGCTGACAGAGCTAACTGTAATTAGTTTCAGTATCTACTGAGGAAGATATGAGGAAGCAATCTATTTCTAAATTACTCTTTAAAGTCCAAAAATCACTGAGAATGAATCAAATTCATCATTAAATGAACAAGATGCTTCCAAACTAATATATCAGATGTTAGGGAGTCACGGAACCCCAAAGTTTTCTCTGCGTTTTGCAAGTATTCTCTGAGGACTTCCCGGGAGGGCTAACAATTAAGACCGCCTTGCAGGACTTCCCTAGCAGCACAATGAATTAGAATCCGCTTGTCCATGCAGGGGACATGGGTTTGACCCCTGGTCCGGGAAGATTCCACATGCCTGGGAGCAACTAAGCCCATACAGCACATCCAGGAGCCTGAGTTCTGCAACCACTGAAGCCCAAGCACTCTAGAGCCTGTGTTCTGCAACAAGAGAAGCCACCGCGATGAGAAGCTGCAACAAAGAGCAGCCCCTACCTGCCTCAACGAGAGAGAGCCCATATGCACAACAAAAAACCAGCACAACCAAAAATAAATTTAAAAACAATAAAAAAAAAAAAAAAAAGAAAAGAAGCCACCTTGCAATGCAGGCGATGTGGGTTCAATTCCTGGTTGGGGAACTAAGATCCCACACGCTCTGGGGCAACTAAGCCTGCACACCAGGAAAACTGAGTTAGAAAAGCCAAATAAATAAAGTATGTACAGATACACAGATATAGACAGATATAACTCCCATCTACTCAAGAGAAGAGCTCTTGCTGTAAGCTTCAATTCGGTCAAACTGGCAAATCTCTACTAGAGGATGAGATCAGAAGACACATCAGCATAAACAACCTTCTGAGGAAAAGACAAACATGGTTTCTGATAGATGAAATCACACCACACCAGTCAATCCAAATTCTTTGAGGAGAAAGTACTGAATATAATTTATTTAGGCTTTTACAAGTCTTGGTAAGATTCTAAATAAAAAGCTGTTTTTAAAAAGCCTGAGTGACCACACAGTCGAGAATATTTACCATAGAAGGGGCGTTGATTTATGAGACTGCCACACCACCTACTACACTAAGGAGGCCCATCTAGATGGGGTGAGACACAGGAATTACGGGTGGATCGATGCTGAGGTACTTCCCCATATGAAGTACAAGCACTGATCTTAGGTAATGTATTCAAAAGGCTATATTCAACATTTTCATAAATTATATGAAAGATACACAGAGAATTTCCCATTTTGCAGATGGAGTGACGAGCTTCCTGATACTGAAATACTACACTAAATTGGAAAAATAAGGGAACTGAGAGGTGGAAAGGATTTGTGTTATCAAATGAGAAACATCTGCAAAAATGAAGATTTATTTTTAGTTGAGAGAATACTCTGCAAGCATGAAAGCTGTCTAAATATCTATCTGCAGGGCTTTCCAGAAGAAGAGAAACTAGAGGTGCTCCAGGCAGTTCCTGTGTAGACAGAATTAGGCCCAGAGCGGAAACTGCAGAGGGACACATTTCAACTAACATAATGACAAGCTTTCTAAGCTCCAGACCAGAACCAACTGAAAGGGTGAGTCTTGCTCTGAATTACCTCTAAGAGCCCTCTGAGATACAAGCAGCTAAAATACTACAGGCAGGAAAATGGCAGGTATTAACAGTGCAGCATGAAAAAGTGAAAAGTAAAGCATTTACAGGAAAAAAAATCTAAGTTGTACCTAAAGGATGCATGGCTTCCAGTCAAAAAGAAATCTTTGAATAATTACAGAATGTTGCCTAAAGACAATGGGATTTCTGCATGCAAACAGGGGTGGGACTGTAAATTTACTGGCAATAAGGAAAAGACTGTGAATAGAACATATTTTCCTATCCTAATAAATCGTAATTAAGCTCTATCTGAAATGTAATTCTGATTGGTTACCATAAATCTAGAAAAAAGCAATGCTGACAAAGATCCAGAGAAGTGTACATAAATGGAATGACTAAGAGACTGAAAGAGATTTCACTGCAGATTACATTTTAAAATCAATCATCTTCAGCTGAAAAACATGAAATAAAAGCCAGGGGGCACTATGATCAAAAACCAGAAAGTGTACCAATATTAAATACTAATTTATTCACCAAATCTTGGTACCATATATTAGGCTTTTAAACTTGAAAAGGTAGATCTTTTTTTTTTTTTCCACAAAAGATGAAAAGAAAGTTATGGAATGCTTTATCACCAAGTGGTATTTAGGGATAAGGATACTCAAGAAGTATATAACTTCAAGTATATTAAGTCCCTTCTTAGGTCCTACCAGATAGAAATGACATGTGAGGCCTTAAATTTCTGAGGTTATTATTTTATTTTTATTTTAAACATTTCATTATGATGTTTCAAATGCACACAAAAATAGAGTAGTTTAATGAACTCCATATACCCATCACCCAATGAGGTTAACATCTTCTAAGATAACTGCCTCACCTCAAAACATCCCCTGGTGCCAACTAAGACATGACAATTGGCTGACAGCCCCTAAGAGACTCAGTAAGGCTTACTGGTATAGTTCTTTTATTCTTTTACTTATATGTATACAGCTGACCCTTGAGCAACACAGGTTTGAACTGGTCCACTTACACTCGGATTTTTCCCAATCAATACTTATTACACAATGCTCAGCTGAATCTCTGGATGTAGAGCTGCAGATACAGAGGATCTACTCTAAAATTATACGTGTATTTTCTATTGCACGGAGGTCAGCACCCCTAACTCTGCATGGTTCCATGTGTGTAATATATACATATACATTATTTTTATATATTTAGAATCTGCCTTATATATCTCTAAATACTGAATTTTTCATTTATCATATACTCAACGTTCTTACCTGGAAAATCCCATGGACAGAGGAGTTTGGCAGGTTCCAGTCCATGGGGGTTGCAAAAGAGTTGGACACGACTGAGCAACTGAGCACATACACAACACCCACAACATTCTAAGATACTGAAAGTTCTTTTAAAATACTATTTAATGGCTGTGTAAAAACTCACCTTAAATATGCCATAATTTACCCATTAATCTCACTGCTCATTCAAGTTTACCCCTATTCTTACTTGTATAAATAATACTACAATGAATATCTTTGTTCACAAATTTTTCTATCTCTATTTTTCCCCTCTTAACAGAAATTCCTAGAAGCTGAATTAGTGAATTAAAGGACAGTTTAAGGTTTTTTGATATGTATTGGCAAAATATCTCCCAGAAAACTTGGGCCCAATGCACTTCCATTAGCAGTTTTAGAGACCACCGCCTTACTATTTGATAGGTTAAAAAAAAAAAGTAGTATATTATTTTAATCTGAATTCCCTTGATTATGCATCAGAATAAAAATGTTTCCTATATGCTTCTTGGTCATTTGTATTTCTTCTTTGTGAACTCTAATCATGATCTTTGTCAGAAAGGCTTTTTCACTTTCTTTGGGCCTTAATGAAACTGAAAACCAGCTTAGATAGAGCCACGTATCAGTGACTTCAGCTCCCTCTCCTGGCCAAAAAATTACTACCGTGATCTGGTTATGGTTCTTCAGTCACCCAGTCATGTTAACTGCGACCCCATGGACTGCAGCTTACCATGATCCAGACCTAGATTTAAATACCTGTGTGTATGTGCTCAGTCGCTAAGTCATGTCCAGCTCTTCTTCAGCTGCACCGACTGTAGCCCGACAGGTTCCTCTATTAAAAGCTTGCCATTTCCTAGGTTGTTGCTACAAACACAATTTATACAGGGTAATAAAAGATAAAACATTATGTGCCTAAAACCATACTTAACAGAGATGTGATGGAAAAGGAGAAAGGGAACACCTGATCACTTATATTTAATAGTTAACGTCACCAAAAATGTTTAAATTATAATCAGGTCACTGCCAAGTTACTTACTGGATGGAACATTACAACCCTAAAACTCATTTCTCTAAACTTTATTTACTTTTTAATGGCCACACTACGTGGGCACTTAAGGGATCTTCATTCCCTGACCAGGGACTGAACCTGGGGCCATAGCAGTGAAAGCATCAAGTCCTAACCCCTGGACTGCCAAAGAAGTCCCTCTAACTTTATTCTAATAATATAAAACATTTTAGTGGCCAGATGACACTGGGCTGTCAGCACACTGGTTATCTTCTCTTTTTTTAAAAGCAAAAATAAGAAAACAAAAACATCTATGTGCCCTTCATCATTTAATGAAGGATTTTAAAAAAAAAACAAAACCTCTTTGTAATCCTTATTCCAAAGCTACAAAACTGCTCACACTAAACAGATTGGGTCCTACAGTTCCAAAGGGTAAGGCCAGGATTCGTGAATGGATGTAGCTAACTCAGCTTCTCCACTGATAACCTCCAAGATGCAATTCACAGGTTGGGCAGTGCAGTGCTCAGATGATTCATTCATTCAACGCACATCTACTAAGGGCCATCACGATGACAGACAGGACACAGCCCCTACTCTCAGAGAACTGGGAAACTAGCTGTCTGGAGAAGGCAAAGCCTGGGTACCGCCTATGTCAGTTACTGCTGTTACTACACCTCCCTGCTATTAAAGAGTTAGGAAGAACAGGGTAGCACTTTAAAGGGTGGTCATTTTAAACAGTGGCAGCTGTTTGTGTGAAGATTTAGAGGCAAAAGAACAAGGTATCCAGAAGGAATTGCAAGCAGTTGAGTGCTACTGAGTACAGAGCTCAGGAAGGAGTAGAGGAGACGACCTGGGCCAAGGGCCTGGGTGCTTGGTTTGAACTCCACCTCAAAAGCCAAGTAAGCAATGGGGAGGAGACATACGGTCCTATAAGGAGACCATTTTGCTCTGGGGAAAATCCACTTGCAAATCATAGATATATGGATGTGAGACTCATACAGTGTGAGACATAAACTTATCTAAGTTTCCCTCAGGAACTACATAGGCTAAGAGGAGAGAAGGCCAAGACAAGGCAAACACTGACTGAAAGAGACAAATGTACAGCCAGAGGCAACAGTGATGACAGAAAGAGCCGGCATGCAGACCATTTGTACTTCACTGTGTGTCAGGCACTCACCTACATGCTTTTCATGTATTAATTCATTTCCTCTTCATGACAGTCCTGGAAGGTTAAGTGCCACCATTTTTACTATTTTCCCATTTTTCAGATGAGGTAGCTGAGGCACGGAGAGAGGCACAAAGTACATGCAGAGCTGAAATCTGAATCTAAAGGACTCACTCCAGAGACCATGTTCTGTATCACGGCTCTACAATGCCTTTCAAAAATGACAACAAGAAGCATGAGGGACCACCACCACCATAGCCAGGGAGAACAATGGTCCATGGCGTCAAAAACCACAAGGAGGCCTCAGAAAATCAGGACAGAAAGGGATGCCTCCGTAAGGGCAGGTACAGTGGAGCATACCAGAAGAAGTTAGACAAATACTTCACTGGCAAAGGGATCAGCAATTGCAGTTAAAGAGTTCTGTGTTTGTAAAAAGTGAGAGACTTGAGTGTGTTTAGAAGCTGATGGACAAGAGCCAACAGGGAATGGGAGGGTAAAAATAGGCTGGGGAAAGGGACAAATGACAGAGGTCTCTATGAGGAGGAAAAAATAGCTCGAGAGACCAGAGAGGTGGCCTAGTATGAGAAGAAACAAAGACAGGGGTAGGGTGGGCCCAAGAAGGGTCTCTTCCCCACAGGCTCTGTGAAAAAGGGTTTTCTCTGTAAGCAAGGGAGCTGCCTAACTTCTGAAGAACCCTCCACAATAAGATGCTTTTAGAATTGTAGCATTATATGCGTTGATTCTTTTACCCCTGTTTTCACTCTTATCCAGCTGTCTCATTAAACTATGATCTAGGTGGCAAACAGGTCACAAGATGATTTCGAAGCAAGAAAAAATCTAGCGAAAACTAAAATCACTAGATTGTTCAGAACCAAAATATAATTCTTTAAAAAGAAAGTACTTTTCTATTTCTTCAAGTCAAGTAAGTATATTCTCTGAGCTTCCAGAACTTACGGTGGCTACCCGCTTTGCCTCAATGCCCAGAGCTGCTCTCCTGCTCACGACTTGACTTCTCTCCCCAGCTCTGCCTCGCCATGGTCAGCACCCTCTCTGGCCTAGTCAAATGGCCCTTCCTCCCCCAGTCCAAACAATTACCCAACACCTCCTCTCAGGACAGGTAGATAGGAGAAGGAATTTGGGAACTAGCCTCTGATGACAATTAACAGAGCAATTTCATAGCACGTATTTATCAAAAGCAGTCCCAGACCACTGTAAAAAGCTGAGAAAAGTAATGGACTCTTCCTCTCCATAAAATGCACACAAGCAAAATCACACAATTGCATTAGATGCTCAAAAAGCCGTCACTTTTCACGTATTTTATCCATAGAATACTTGGTTGGATAAATACTGGAGCAAGATGGCTCACTCTAGTCATCATCAAAGGTCTATTCACCTTCCCTGGCAAATAATTTATACAAGTTTAGTTTGCTGATATCCTAACCTCCCAGAGAAAGAAGGCATTAAAATAGAGGGGAGAGCTGCTGGAGGCTGGAGCAAGGCCAGTAACAGCCAGATACTAAGGTAGGCAATCAAGAAAGTAGATTAATCAGACAAAAGAGTATGAAGACTGGCCCAAGAGTATGAAATATATGCACACACTACTCCATGAATACAGTTTACCTTACGACCTGCAAAGACACATTACATCTCAGCACAGTACAGTTAGGATGTACATAGGGAAAATCTTCTGTAATTCTGAATTATTACTTAAAATAAAATTGTGTACAGGGTGCTTTAAGGAGGCAGAAAAGCATGTAATATCTATTAGAAAAATTTTCAAAACTTTCATAGTATTAATTGAGTTTCATGAGAGGAAAACATCAAACAAAAGGGTGTAACTGGCCTGCAGAGAAAGATTTTGAAACAAAATAGTAGCCAGACCATCATGTGTCTATACCCTGTGTCACAAAGGTTGAACTTTACCCTCAAGACAAACAGGAGGGGAATGAAAGCAGAGGGCGGGCCATATCAACTGGGGCACAGGAGGAACTTCCTCAAGGTCCTGCTCTCTCTGGAATGACCCACACTGTCTATTCCCAAAAGAAGTCAAATGTTGGAGTATAACCATGCCTGTTTCTTCAAATATGGCATCTGATTGAAGATAAAACATCTCTCTATTCACACAGACCAGGAGGTGTTAATTTGAGACAGGTACCTGGGCCTAATTCTTACATAGTAAGGAAGTCCCAAGGTTTCATCAATTTCCACAAAGGACGAGACACGCAGAGCAGACTAATCTTGACCTTAATCTTTCAAATCGGAATTTTACCGATAGCTAAACAAAATATTACCGCCTTTTAAAGTGTCAATTTTATATAAATCTAAAGTCTCAACAACAAAAATCTAGACATTAAAGACAAATAAGATAAACAAGGTCCTACTCTATAGCACAGGGAACTATATATCCAATACCCTGCAATAAATATTAATTGAAAAAAATCTGAAAGTGATTCAGTTATGTATCACTTTGCTGTACACCAGAAACTAACAACCTTGTAAATAACAATACTTCAATAAAAATAAATAAATTTAAAAGGACAAATATATGAGACACCTAAAGAAATAATCTACTTCTAAGGAAAAAAAACAAATAAAAAAAAAAGAGAGATAAAACAACAACAACAAAAAAAAAAGAAATAATCTACTTCTTTAAATCATGTGACCAATTTGCACCCAAATTTTCATTTCCTATGTATCAGTGTTGGAGGTCTGCTACCCTTGACGAATAACATTAGTATATGGGGCTGTCAAGGCTAAAGGATGCTGTTATGAGTTGAACGGTGTTCCCTAACCCTCAAGAAGATATTTTAGACTCCTAACTCTGCGTACCTCAGAATGTGACCATAGTTGGAGAGAGAGTCTTTACAGAGATAACCAAGTTAAAATGAGGCGATTAGAATGCGCCCTAATCCAATATGACTGCTGTCCTTTTAAAAAGGAGAATGTTTTAACAAAAGAGATACATACACAGAGAGAACTTTGTGCAAAGACTGGAGTTATGTGGCTAAAAGCCAAAGATGTACCAGATGCTAGAGTAAAGGCCTGGAAGACATCCTGCCCAAGGGCCCTCAAATGGAGAATGCCCCTGCCCTCAGACTTCTAGCCTGCAGAACTCAGAGACAATACATGTCTGTTGTTTAAGCCACTTACTTCATGCCACTTTGTTATGGCAGCCCTAGCAAACAGATGTCATGAAGAAAATTAGTAGCTCATGTTTACTGAGCACATACTAAGTGTTATTCTAAGCACTTCGCATCAACAAACTCATTTAGTCGTTACAAAATCCACCCGAGGATCTATATACTATAATTATACCCTTTTCATAGATGAAGACACCAGTTCTCTAAGAGGATAAAAAACTTGCCCAAAAGCAGACAGAGCCCCCAGTATGACCACTAGCTATAATGAACTATGATTTACAGTCATTATTTAAATAGCAGCGGCAGTCACTAAGCCAAACACTATGTACTTCACAGATACAATACACAACAATCGTCTGAAGTTCATTTTTGCTTCCAATACAAAGGAGAACCATAAATCTCCAAGAGATTTTCTTAAAATTTCTTAAAATTGCCCCACATCTCACAACCAAGAATGTGACAGTGAATCTAACTGCCAACTTGAGGAAATAAACAACGAAAATCCTTTTTTACTAACACTTTAAGTGCAAGTGAAAATTTTTAATGTCTGACCCTGCAATTCAATACTAGAAATCTAAATCTATAAATTCAAAATCCTTCAAGATCCCAGGAGAAAACAGGCCCTAGATTACAGTATCCCTTGTCTACACATCCCTTCAACTGTTCAAGGGCTGTCTGCTCTCTCATCTGTGATCTCTTGACTTTTCTCTAACCTCCAGACACAGGAGAAGAAAAGATGTAAGGACTGAGATACTGCTTTTTAAGTTTTGGGTTTTTTTTAAATTTAATTAAATTTGTATTTAATTTTTAAATTTTGATACCAACATCAGAAGTGTGAAAATAAAACACGGCGAGAGGTCTCCTTCCCCCTCTGTCCTCTACCTGCCCAGTGCCCAGACATCACAGGCAGCCGACGTCACCACTTTCTTGTTTACTCCTCTAAAGTGATTGTTTTCTGCATCTACAACAAGCCAATATAAATTTTTTCTCCCTTTTTAAAAAGAAAAAAAACCACAATACATATCACACCCATTGCTCTGCATCTTGCTTTTATCAACTGTATAACTTGTAGATCTTTACATAGCCTCTTGAATCATTTTAATTGCATCCTTCTATCTGTCAAGAATACTTTTTACTTGCATTCATTATAGCTCAGTCTAGTACACAAAGCACCAGCACACAAGGCTACCAGCAGTCCCTGAGAGGTACCTGACTGATGGTGGACCCATGACACACCAAAGGCCTGTGTCTCTTCGCTCCATCTCATCCTCACTTTTCTCCAACTTGCCCAATCCTCCTCCTCCCTGCTCTTCCATTTCACCCATGCCCATGCCCTAACCCTGACAACTGGACCTGAAAACATCAAATATCACTGATACTGCTTAGTCATGGCTACCACTGAAAAAGCTGCAGACCCCTGATAGAGAACGGGATAAATAATTTCCATAGGAACTAATTAACAAGAGTGCCTTCAATTGATTAGTTTTTTGGGGAGTTATATTTCCTTTATGTTATTTATGTTTCCTTTGGTGCTTTGGTTCTTAAAAAGGATAAACACTAGCACTATTTTCTACCACCCTGGGAACATAAATAAATACACACTGGGGTCTAACGTTTGAGTAGTGCCTACAGAACTAGAGTTCGTTTTAAAATAAAATCAGAAACAAAGTGTAAGAACTATAGAAAATTAGTATTGTGGCTCCAAAGTATATATACATTTTAATTAACCCATTTTTTACTTAAAAATAAGTAACTGCAACCTGAAAACACATCTCAGAAACATTTTAAAGCTATTCACAATGGAAAAAAAAAAAATAAAGTTCTCTCTCCCTTTTTTATTTTCCATCCTGCAAATTCAATGATATCCTGTCCTCCCCACCAAGAAAGTGCCTTTTTCCCCCTGCCCAACTCAAACACCACAGTTTTTTTTAAGTCATAAAAGGAGGAGGAAAATGTTAACAAATAAAAAATTTGTTCAGACTCAGAAGAGGTCTTCAACTGATCAAAGGATTAAATTAAGGCAGTCACATAACTACATTCTTAAGTAGTTAACAGGTGGTAACTCAGTCTGGAGTACTGACTTCACTGTCTATTCCTATCATGCTAGAGACCTTTGGTGCAACTTCAAGGATTACTGTAGAACTTACCCAAGTTCCGAGACTTAGCGGTAAAATGTCATATGTAAAAAAGCAGGCCTCTGTATATCTAATCCATTTTTAGAACCAAAATGACTATGAAATAAAAATCTAATATATTGATCCCCAGTTCCTCAGGTTTCTAGTTGTTCTTGGGTCGCTAAGTTGTGTCCAACTCTTTGCGACTTCAGGGACTATACATAGTCCACCAGGCTCCTCTGTTCATGGAATTTCCCAGTATTCTTATACTGGAGTGGGTTGCCATTTCCTTCTCCAGGGGATCTTCTTTACCCAGAGATGGAACCGGAGTCTCCTGCCTTGGCAGGCGGATTCTTTACCAATGAGCTACTAGTGAAGCCCAGGGAACTAGTACCTGTTGATATCCCCTGGTCTGCTTCCTAAAGATAACAGAGGCCACCGGGTCCTGGCACTAAACACCCAATACCAAAGAGGAATATTCTTGTACAAGATCCTCCAGTTCCTACGGGTTCAAGACTTCTGGCGGGGTTCCCCACGCAACGCCACCAACTCTACAGGGAGAACGGCTGGAAAAACTGAGTCCCTCTGACTTCCTTTACAGTAATAAAGGCACTCCTCAGCCAACAATAGCAGCTGGAACATAAATGAAGATGCGAACTCAGTCTGCTGCTGCTGCTGCTAAGTCACTTCAGTCGTGTCAGACTCCGTGTGACCCCATAGACGGCAGCCCACCAGGCTCCCCCATCCCTGGGATTCTCCAGGCAAGAATACTGGAGTGGGTTGCCATTTCCTTCTCCAATGCATGAAAGAGAAAAGTGAAAGTGAAGTCGCTCAGTCTGTCCGACTGTTAGCGACCCCATGGACTGCAGCCCACCAGGCTACTCTGTCCATTGGATTTTCCAGGCAAGAGTACTGGGGTGGGGTGCCATTGCCTTCCCCGGCGAACTCAGTCTACATTTACCTAAAAATTTCCCGCAATCCAAGCGTTTAGTTTACACAGACTGCATTAATGTGGAATTCCACAGGGCAGGTTAACAGACAATAATCTAACTACATTAGTATTTGGCTCTGAAGGAAGTCATCTGCACCATCCAGTGAACCTTGTGGGGGGCTTCCGTTACTCCTTATCCTTCCCCATCCTGCCTCCCATTTTCCTCCCTGTGTGTATCTTAAGCTTTATCCTCTGTTTAGTCTTTCTTAATGGAGAGTTTCCTGGCCATTTAAGTACAAGAAACTGGAAGTAGCCAAGAGAAAGGAGAACTACCACATCACTGAGAGCTTTTTCATGTAAAGATCATGTTCCCACACTGCCCCCAAAGAGGGTTATCTTGTGAGGTGAAACATGGCACAGAGTGCTACCTGTTGAGAAAAATAGTACAAATTTGCATGCAAAGGACTAGGGAATAGCAGCAAAACTCTCCCACAAAGCTATACATATAAACAAACAGGCCTTAGAATGTTCTAAACATAAATCAAGTTTCAGAGTAAATAAATGGCTAGTGACACATCTTCTGTAACGTATGAATCAGCTACAGATTTGCAAGAGTGGGACACACCCTAACACCTATGATAATACTAAAGGACCTGTTTGAAAGTGGACCCGGTTGTCTGAATTGCCAGTCCATCCTACTGAGACTGGAACAGAATTTTACAACCGTGTGGGATTGTCATAATTTAAAGCTAAAAAATAAACACATCATTATCATCAAAGTTAATTTGAGAACGTCAGTAATATTTTAACACCAATAATTAAGGACAGGAGCAATACAAAGGAGTAACCAATCAGTTCTAGGAGGCAAACACAAGGGAAAGAAATGTCAGATAAGACGGTTGAAATACGGCAAATTCAAAAACTAAAAAAACCTCAATTCTAAAAAAAAAATAATAAAACGAGACCTTTATAATTAAAACACACACACACACACACACACATATGAATCAGCTACAGATTTGCAAGAGTGGGACACACCCTAACACCTATGATAATACTAAAGGACCTGTTTGAAAGTGGACCCGGTTGTCTGAATTGCCAGTCCATCCTACTGAGACTGGAACAGAATTTTACAACCGTGTGGGATTGTCATAATTTAAAGCTAAAAAATAAACACATCATTATCATCAAAGTTAATTTGAGAACGTCAGTAATATTTTAACACCAATAATTAAGGACAGGAGCAATACAAAGGAGTAACCAATCAGTTCTAGGAGGCAAACACAAGGGAAAGAAATGTCAGATAAGACGGTTGAAATACGGCAAATTCAAAAACTAAAAAAACCTCAATTCTAAAAAAAAAATAATAAAACGAGACCTTTATAATTAAAACACACACACACACACACACACACACATCTTACCTTAAGAGGCATCCAAGTAGCATTCATAGTGTCAGGAGTTCAGGCAATAATACTCAGAAACGAGCAAGAATGGAGTCTTAGTAATTCCCCAGCCACCAAGTATGAGCAGGTAGGAAAATTTTTTGTTTCAAAAAGGTATCTGAAAAAGAGAGGATTTTTATTGAGACTAAAAATAATCCAAAAATAAGCATATAGTTTAAACTATCTGGACAGAGATTCAAAGTACTATTTGCCTCACCATTTCAAAAAAAATGTAGAAAATAACTATTCCTTTTGGAAAAGGACAAATGTGTGTGGTGTACTTTTCTCCATAGGTATGAAGAAATATATTTTTCCATAAAATTGGATTAAATGTGTAACACATATTTCAGATAATATAAAATTGCTTATTAGAATTATTTCTCAAATAGAAAAATGATTGTCCAGGGTTACTTCATAAACACTATCAAAAAGTGATTTTTTATCTGATCACTAAAAAATGCCCTTGCCACATTTAGTTTTAATAAATTAAACCCTCTCTGATCATTTTGATTGTCCTAAATTTTCTCGAGTGTAAGTTGCAGAGGCCATTCTATGTGGAAAAATAATAGCCATTCTTGACCGAAGTGCAACAAATAAAAGACCCTTCTTTCCTAGAAATCTTTAATAACAGGCCAAACAATTTTGAGCCAAGTTTGTGTGGAGGTAGGAGGATGGATTAAATGACCTCTTGTAGGATTCGTGCTCTCGTCCTAGGCCTGAATGAAAATTCCAGCTTAACCAGTTACTGCTTCGCTTAAAATGGAGGCTTGCCCGATTAGGGACAAAATAACAGCACCCATCTCTGTAAAATAAATTTTTAAATATTCAAAGCCTACAGTACCCTCATTTTTTTAAGAAAAATTAAAAATAAAAACCTCTGGAGTGGATTTGTTCTTGCTATGCGTTTGTCACTTCGGCGTCGAAGACTTGGCATCACTTTCCTTACGCTCGTCGGATTTTTTTTTTTTTTTTTGGTGGGGGGAGGGTTGGGGGGAGTTTGACTTCTGACCCAAGTGCGGGGAGGATTTAAGAGCCCCTCCATAATCCCCAACGCAAGAGCTAAGGGGCGAAGAGAAAGGGGAGAGCCCGAGTTCCCACCCCTCCCCCACCCTAGACCCCAGTCCCAAACCGACCTCCCTTCCCGCAGTGAGGCGACTCCTTCTGCCCCAAACCCATTGTTAGGGAGGGGGCGCAAGGGAGAGGGGGCTCAGGGCAGGGCGCCTGCGGCCGTTGCTCCGCTCGCTTCTGGAAGGGGGCGGCCCGCGGGATGCAGCTTCCCTTCCTCTCCGCGTCGGTCCGTCCCACCTCGGCTCGGCCTGGCGCCCCGGGCTGCGCTCGGCGCCCCCAGCCCCGGGCCCGGCCCAGCCCGCCCCCCGAGTACCAGGCCCCCGACCCCTCTGCCCGCAGCCCGAGGCCCAGGCCTGCGGGTGGGCGCGGGGCGGGGGTCCCTATGCCCCACACACGCGTCCCCTCTCCCCCAACCCAGTCGCTTCCAGGGCCCTCGGCGGCGCCCGCTCCCCGGGCCCGTCGGCCCCCCGCCTCCCGGCCGGGCCGCCCCCTCGGGCTCCCGCCGTTGGGGCCGCCTCCCCTTCCCCATCATCACCCCTACCGACTCGTGCCGCCACCCCCCGGGGCACCAGTGCCAACGGCGGCTCCCCCGGCCCCCGGACCTACCTGCACAGCTCAACCAAGCCTAGAAGTGGGGGCGGGGAATCTTCCGCCCTCCTCTATCTCTCATTGGCCCTTCCGGGGGACTTAGGGATCTCTATTGGCTGGCGACGAATGTCCGTCAGAGTGGTGGGGCGGGATAGAAGGGGAGAGGGATGCTGGTGCCTTGGCGTCTCTGTCTCTGTGTATCTCGCTGTCTCTGTCTCGGAGCTTGGAAATGAGAGACATTTGGATGAGAGGACTGGAAATGGGCCTCAGGTGGCAGAAATAGAAATAGGGATCCTGGCAGAGCTTCCTGCAAGTCTGTCACTCCGAACCCCCTACCTAAGTCCCCTTTAGATCCTCTTCCCCATCACCCCCAACCCCGGCCCCTCACCCTTGTAGGTTCTTCATCCAGGAAGCGTTGTGAAGAAAACTCGAGGCCGGAAGGCCACAGAGGGAGATTTTATATACGTATATAAAATACACACATACAAATACTTATATAGAAAGTCGACCAGATATAAGGTCACAAGGGCCTGGAGAGGAAAGGACACACATCTGAGATATAGCCAAAATAAAGAATAAAAAAATCACTCTTAAGAGCTGGAAATGTGGTTTCCTTCTGGGAGGGGCGCTGAGGGGATCAGGTGTGAGGAAGACTTACATTTCACTATATATCCTTTTGTATCTTTTGATTTTAAAGATTTTGATTTTTTCCACTTTTTTTTTAAATTATGTGGCTTAAATTTTAAAATAACTATAAGGTGGCCAAACCAGGGGGACAGTTAAAATGGTGGTCTGGACAGAGAGGGACAGCATGTAGATTTGGTGAGGAATTTTAGTTTTTAGTATGTTCATTTCCATATAGCAGGGGTAAAACCAAGTAGAAGTGTTCAGGGAAAACTGCAGTTATGGAATTCAGGAGAGGGTGGATAATCTAGGGAAATGATAGAGTTCTTCACATAATATGGCAATCAGTGACATGCTAAAGGATGAACTCCCCATAGAAACAGAAAAAGACATCCACAGTAAAGTAAGGAGTGTGGACAGAAACAAAGACGGTTGGTAAGATAAGAAAAACAAATAGTGAAGAGGTATGAATGTTAAGGGAGGAAGGGTCTCTGGAAAAATAAAACAATAAAATTATGAGAACCTCACAGATGGTACGACTCGTTTCAGGGACCCTTTTTAGCCTCATGCAATAAGAATGAGAGCTTGCTATACACCTGAAACTAACAACATTGTAAATCAACTATACTTCAATTAAAAAAAATTTTTTTTAAATTAAAAAACCAAGAGCGAAAGCCAAGAGAATACTAAAAAAGCAGAGTTCTTAACTTTTTCATACCATGTACCCTTCTCAGAATGTTTTTAAATATATAACAAACATACCCAGAAACTCAAAGGAACAAGTTATATTAAAATACAATTTTCAGAATATTTTTAAAGTATAACGTAGTGGTATATGTGCTTTATATTAAATTCATCAAATACTAAGATCTAGTGGCGAGCCTAAAGACCACCATAATTCTGAGGTAGTAAAAATAATATTTCAAGATAGCCACAAAAACCATCGTAAGAAAACACCTGTGATTTCTACTGGTGACAAGATCACAGGTACTGATAACATTACTTGGTTTGTTATCTCCATTTATAGTTGAGGGAAATACTAATTTTCTCTTCGACTTTAGCAAAAATAAAGATACATTACTTTTCCTTATCCAAGTTCATGGATTTCCTAATCTATGGATTTCAGGTTAAGAAACCCAATTTGAAAGAAATCATCCCCTCCACACACCCACACAGGGATGTGACCCTGCTTCCCTCCTCCCCACCTCTGTGTCTCTCTTACTCTTCCCCACTTGCTCCAATCACCCTCTAGTTCCCAGTCCTGCCTGAAGATGTCTGACATCTAAGAATACAGGTGGTGAGTGAATGTTGCAGGAAAGATACATGTATACACTTTGCCTGTCTTCAAAAAAAGAGAGAGAAAGCTCTGAGGTATATTGCGGGTCGAAAAAGATGGGGAAAACAGCATCATTCATTACCAAGAGGAAAAACAAATTATAAAAAGAAAACGTATTTTTATCAATTAAGAAAGAATCTTTGAATTTGCTAATATTGTTCAAGCCAACCCTAGAAAACATCTGCAATTCAATATCTATTCGATAATTCTGTAAAATGAGGCAAAAAACAATACCTACCTCCTAGGGGTTTCGTGAGGATTAACTTAGTTAATACATATAATGAATTGAAAATAGTGCCTGACACAGGCTAAACACTCAATTTTAAAGTATCTCTATTATTATATTTGATGTCTTATTTTCAAGAACATTCCATGAAATTTTCTGGTAAGATTATTTGTATTAATGACTTCAGTTCAGCTCAGTTCAGTCGCTCAGTCATGTCTGACTCTTTGCGACCCCATGAATCACAGCACGCCAGGCCTCCCTTTTCAGATGCTTATATCTTTCCTTTTCTCCTTTGCTTTTCACTTGTCTTCTTTTCATAGCTATTTGTAAGATCTGCTCAGACAGCCATTTTTCTTTTTTGCATTTCTTTTCCATGGGAATGGTCTTGATTCCTGTCTCTTGTACAGTTTCATGAACCTCATTCCATATTTCATCAGGCACTCTATCAGATCTAGTCCCTTAAATCTATTTCTCACTTCCACTTTATAATAATAAGGGATTTGATTTAGGTCATACCTGAATGGTCTAGTGGTTTTCCCTACTTTGTTCAATTTAAGTCTGAATTTGGCAATGAGGAGTTCATAATCTGAGCCACAGTCAGCTCCTGGTCTTGTTTTTGTTGATTGTATGGAGCTTCTCCATCTTTGGCTGCAAATAATATAACCAATTTGATTTTGGTGTTGACCATCTGTTGATCTCCATGTGTAGAGTCTTCTCTTGTGTTGTTGGAAGAGGGTTTGTTATGGTTTGTTATGGTTGGTTTTTTATGACCAGTGCATTTTATTGGCAAAACTCTACTAGTCTTGGCCCTGCTTCATTCTGTATTCCAAGGCCAAATTTGCCTGTTAGTCCAGGTGTTTCTTGACTTCCTACATTTGCATTCCAGTCCCCTATATTTCAAAGGATATCTGTTTTGAGTATTAGTTCTAAAAGGTCGTGTAGGTCTTCATAGAACCGTTCAACTTCAGCTTCTTCAGCATTACTGGTTGAGGCCTAGACTTGGATTACTGTGATATTGAATGGTTTGCCTTGGAAAATAACAGAAATCATTCTGTTGTTTTTGAGATTACATCCAAGTACTTCATTTCAGACTCTTTTGTTGACCATGATGGCTACTCCATTTCTTATATGGGATTCCTGCCCGCAATAGTAGATACAATGGTCGTCTAAGTTAAATTCACCCATTGCAGTCAATTTTAGTTCACTGATTCCTAGAATGTCAACATTCACTTTTGCCATCTCTTGTTTGACTATTTCCAATTTGCCTTTTATTCATGGACCTGACATTCCAGGTTCCTATGCAATATTGCTCTTTACAGCATTGGACCTTGCTTCTATCACCAGTCACATCCACAACTGGGTATTGTTTTTGCTTTGGCTCCATCCCTTCATTCTTTCTGGAGTTATTTCTCCACTGATCTCCAGTAGCATATTGGCACCTACTGAACTGGGGAGTTCCTCTTTCAGTATCCTATCATTTTGCTTTTTCATACTGTTCATGGGGTTCTCAAGGCAAGAATACTGAAGTGGCTTGCCATTCCCTTCTCCAGTGGACCACATTCTGTCAGACTCTGACAGGCTCTTCACATCTCCTTGTAAATTGTATTCCTCCCCTCTGTAGTCCTAGACACCCACCCCTTCTCCTTTAGCTCAGGATGGCACACAAGCCTCAATCACCTGACTGTCTTGAGTCCGCTCAAGTTTATGTGAGGTTCCATATACCTAAAATCACATTTGTTTTTCTCCTGTAATGTCTTATGTCAATTTAATTATTAGACAAGCCAAAAGAGCCTACAAGTGTAGAGGAAAAAAGTTTACTCTTTAACAGTGCTAACAAAATTTTTCTTAGCTTTGGACACTTTGTAGAGTTTTATAAGTGGTTATCACTAGCAGATGTTTGGTAAATGTTACAGAGTAATTGATGTCCTATTTCTGGAACTTGCAATATTTCATAATTATTTCAAAATATAAATTAAAAAAAATTATCAAATGTAAAAACCAATGTTTCTTTTTCTGGGGTTGCCCTTTTACAGAGTACATAACCCGGCTAAAGTGATGTAATCTGAAATGTAACAAATATATCAGCTTAGATGATTATAAAAGGCAAGCATTATACATAAAATATGTACTGTGAAATTTCCTAAGTATTCTTTTATTTATTGATGAACAAAATATTTACTCAAAAGTTAAGTCTGAAATAGAATCATTTATTCAGTCTGTCTTCAATGAACATTAATTGAAAGTTTATCAAGTACTTAGAGTTTATTTGATAACCATTGTCTGGACTGCTTTTGGAGTGATGAAATACGTATATAAGGAACTGTAGCAGAGAAATTACCAAAATGGAGAACTGGGAAGAATAGCCCTAAAATTTCACCATATGTAGTTATCACAAAGGCCACATGGAGACCTGAACTGATATATGTCAACAAAAATCATAAAAAATCAGATTTTGCTCCCTCATAGGGTATAGCTTATAACTTTATGCCCTTATTGTAATTGACATTGCATTTTTATGCTTGAATTTTTTATATTAGCTTAGTACAAAGGAGCAACATAATTAATATTTTATAACAAACTAAGCCTTCTTATTCTTTTGTGACTCCATGGAGTGTAGCCCACTAAGCCCCTCTGTCCATGGGATTCTCTAGGCAAGAATACTGGAGTGGGTTGCCATATCCTCCTCCAGGGGAACTATCCGACCCATTGATCAAACCCAGGTCTCCCCCACTGCAGGAAGATTACTTACCATCTGAGCAACTAGGGAATCCCATTCCTTTAATAAGAATACTCAAATAGTCCCAGATACTATTAAAGTCTAACTGGAAGCTTTATCACTGTTTGAAAATGTTATTATTTTCCTTTTGCTGTCTGATCAACTATTTGCATTTGTAGATTCTTTGTTTTTATAAATCCCTCTCCTATCGCTTTTGAGATGAAGATGTTCTCAGAAAAAAAAAAAAGAAAGAAAGAAATATATTATCTGTTTAAAAAATACAATCACAATAATTAATATATTAGAGAAGTTTGTTTTTGTCTTTTATTCATAGTAGTTTAACAGAAGAGGGCTTCTTCTATGTAATGGATTGGATTCTTAAGAATAGTATTTTCCAGTAACTGAGTAACATTAAACATGCAAAATAAGTACTACTGAAAATATATGCAATATTTAGGGGAAATGAAACATTTTTGCAAGTATAATGACAGAGAGTGCTTTTTTCCTTTTATGTTTTAGTTTTCCTCTACTTGTTTGCCTTGAGTTGAAAAAAATGCTTTTGATCATATTCCTTTTGTAGTGTTTTGGAAGCCTTTGGAGAGAGAGGAATGTGTCACTTGTGAAATCATTTATAGGGAAACTAGTATGTGAATCGTAATAGCACTTCACCTATTTCCATCTTATTTTTTTCTGGCAAGAATTCCTGAATTCAGCACTATGCAATTATAGTAACTGCCAAAATGAACATTAACTCAATAGAAATGAGAAAACATACCCAGTCTTGCTTCTGAAAAGTATATAACAGTATCAAGAAACTAAGAATCATCATGTAAAAAATACTAAATAGAAATACGAGAAAATTCTATGACAGAACATAAAGGTAACTTTGAATATCTTGCTAAAACAGGTCATCAGAAACTATTCCATATAGCATTGTTGAAATATCTAAGTACCTTTGGACTGCTTTTTTCCATTATGTGCTGGCTTTCTTAGAAGGCTAATTTTGGTCTGACTTAGAAAGACAGA
Source organism: Oreotragus oreotragus (assembly GCA_006410675.1). Lineage (NCBI taxonomy): Eukaryota > Metazoa > Chordata > Mammalia > Artiodactyla > Bovidae > Oreotragus > Oreotragus oreotragus. The sequence goes on along the minus strand of SJYX01015768.1, from coordinate 32,306 downwards.
AGAAACATTTTTTAAAAAGTGTTTCTTAGTTTAGAAGCCATGCCTCACACCCATTATCTCCATAACTAACCCTAGAATTCTGGTTACTGCCTCCTCAAAATTAGTCTTCTCCAGTTGTACAGTTTTGCAGTTTCTAGTGCATGACAAGGTGCTTATACCACTGATATAAAAAGCAAACATAAAACATTCTAGGGTTCCCAGCAACAGTTTCATTATTCATGCAAAAGGTCTAGTTCTTGTTTTAGCAGTTTATGGGTGAGGGGCAGCCCACAATCTTATGATCTGCTACTTCAGAGTATCAGAGAGTCCCCTGCTCTAAGACCCTGATGCTGGGAAAGATTGAGGGCAGGAGACAGGGACAACAGAGGCTTAGATCGTTGGATAGCACCACAGACTCAATGAGCTTGGGCAAACTCTGGGAGACGGTGAAGGACAGGGATGTCTAGTGTGCTGCAGACCATGGGGTCACAAGAGTTCAGTTCAGTTCTGTTCAGCTGCTCAGTTGTGTCCGACTCTTTGTGACCCCATGAATCGCAGCACGCCAGGCCTCCCTGTCCATCACCAACTCCCGGAGTTCACTCAGAGTCGTGTCCCATTGAGTCAGTGATGCCATCCTCAGAGTCTTTCCCAATGAGTCAACTCTTCTCAAGAGGTGGCCAAAGTACTGGAGTTTCAGCTTTAGCATCATTCCTTCCAAAGAAATCCCAGGGCTGATCTGCTTCAGAATGGACTGGTTGGATCTCCTTGCAGTCCAAGGGACTCTCAAGAGTCTTCTCCAACACCACAGTTCAAAAGCATCAATTCTTTGGCACTCAGCCTTCTTCACAGTCCAACTCTCACATCCATGCATGACCACAGGAAAAACCATAGCCTTGACTAGATGGATCTTTGTTGGCAAAGTAATGTCTCTGCTTTTGAATATGCTATCTAGGTTGGTCATAACTTTTCTTCCAAGGAGTAAGCGTCTTTTAATTTCATGGCTGCAATCACCATCTGCAGTGATTTTGGAGCCCCCCAAAAATAAAGTCTGACACTGTTTCCCCATCTATTTCCCATGAAGTCAGAATGGATTGGTTGGATCTCCTTGCAGTCCAAGGGACTCTCAAGAGTCTTCTCCAACACCACAGTAGCAAATTAAGAGTGATAAGGAGGTTAGCCCAGACTCTTGCTTTTCATTTAAATGCTGCAAAGTTAGAATACTCCACTTTTTCCAGTTACATTTTCATCCCTCTAGGGGGACATAGCCTCAGTGCCTCTTTAAAGGGATTGTAAACTTGGGAAAAAAAGGTCTGGCAACTCATATTACAAAGGGCTAATTTCCATAATGCTGTTTATAAAGACTTCCTACAAATGAATAAATAAAGCCTAACAATCGTTATACACTGCTGGTGGGAGTATAAACTGGTACAGCAACTTTGGAAAAGACTTTGATATAATCTAATAAAAGTTAAGATATAAATACTCTATGGGAACAGTTCGACTACTACATGCATATTTAGGAAATACAGAATTTTAAGGGTCAGGATGACTGTACAAGAATATTCATAGAAGCATTGTTCCTCAGTGACACAGAGAAAGGAAACATCCCAAATGTCTACCAAGCATAAAATGACTAAATTGCAATATATTTGTACAATGAAAACTAATGAATTATGGTTATATTCAACAACACAATTTTTTACAAAGGTAACATTGAACACACAAAAAAGCAAGATGCTATATATATATATATATATAGTATTACTCCATTTATATAGAGTTTAAAAGCAGGCAAAACTAAACTATATTCTTTAGGGATACATAGATAGGAGGTAAAATAAAGAAAAAGAAGGAAATGAACACAAAAATCAAGGGAGCAAATAAGGGGCAGAAGGAATTTTGTTTGGGAGTAGGGGGTTGTTTTTCAGGGCTGGCAGTGTTCTTTTTGATCAGGTGATGGGTGCACAAGTATTTGCTCTGTAACTATTTATTTAACTGTACTCCCAAACATATATATAATTTTTTTTTTCTGACTGCATGTTATATTTCACAAAGGAAATGTCAAGAGGGAGGGGCCATATGTATACTTATGGCTGATTCATGTTGATGTTTGGCAGAAACCAACACAATTCTGTAAAGCAATTATCCTTCCATTAAAAAAAATTTTTTTAATCTCTGTAGAAAAAAAATGGATAAATAATATGACAGAAATTTCACAAAAAGGAAAATAAAAATGGCTCTTAAATAAATGAAAAGATGCTCAACTTTATGAAAAGACATAAAATTTCCACTGAGGTAATCCCTGGCAGTCCACTGGTTAGGACTCCAAGCTTTCACTGCAGGGGCCCGGGTTCAGTACCTGGTTGGGGAACTAAGATCCCACAAGCCACATGGCATGGCTGAAAAAACTAAACAAAAAAACTCCACTGAGATACAAACAGGTCATGATGATAACACTAACACTTTGTGTTAGCAATGGAGAGGAGAAATACATTTTTTGTATCACTGGAGAAAATATAAATTGTTCCAATATATATGGAGGGCAATTAGGTAATAGCCATCAAATTTATAAATGCAAATAATCTTTAATTTAGCAATTCCATCCCTAGGAATTCATTCATTCTTCAAATATTTATTGAGCACCTACTATGTATGTGGCAGGCACTGCTTCATGCTCTAGAATTTATCTTCTCCATTCTATGAAAAGTCTGGGAACACAGGGCTGTTTATTATTCTTTAACATTTATTTACTTATTTATTTTTTGACTGCATTGGATCTTATTTGCACCACGTGGAATCTTTCATTGCCACATACAGACTCTCTAACTGTGGGGTGCAGGCTCAGTAGTTGCAGCATGTGGGCTCTCTAGCTGCTCCATGGCACATGGGATCTTAGTTCCCCGGCCAGTGATCAAACCCATGTCCCCTGCCTTGCATGGAGGGTTCTTAACCACTAGACCACCAGGGAAGACCCAGGGGCTGTTTATTATTACTGTGGAATTACTCGTGAGAAAGAAGGCTTGCATCTCAATGAGATAATTAAGATTATGTCAGAGCACATTAAACAAAATGAAAAAAGTATAACAAACATTTCCCTACTTACATATTTTTAGATAATCTGCATATACATGGTTATTGGTCTGGTTTTGAAACACTGTTTGTAATAGAAAGATGAGGGGAATAAAACTTAAGTGCATGTCATTATAGCAGTGGTTGAATAAATTATGACTGGCATCTGCTTCGTCACCAGGGCTGTCTTCACGGGCATATGACCTGTGCAATCACACAGGGCCCCACACTTAAAAGGGCCCCATGCTTTGCTGTTGCCTCTTGAAATTCTGAACAATTTCACTTCTGAACCTGAGTTTTGTAGGTGAAGTCTGATGCAGCAATGAAGCCAATGCAGGAGCAGAGGAGCTCAGAGCAGCGGGGTGTTACAATTCCTTGTCACCTCACTCACAAATAGCACCTGTGATGTTCCGTGAGCATAGAATTCTGGAGAGCTCGCGATACGTGGGACATTCGGCCAATGAGTACAAGGTATATGAGTTAAGTGTGTTACATGTATGACTGAATAAGCCCTGAGAGGTGACCGAATAAGCCTTGAGAGGCCATGCTTTCCATCTGACCTAGAACTTGCTCTGAAGCCAGAAAGCAGATAGTGGTTTTCTTCTATAAGCTTTTTTTTTTCTCTGGCCACACATGTGGAATCTTAGTTCCCCAACTAGGGGTCAAACCTGCACCTTCTGCATTGAAACTGGACCACCAGGGAAGCCCCAACAGTGGATTTCTAAGAAACATGGAAGATCAAAGAACCACATCATACCATTTCTTACTTGTGTTACTTCTTATTAGCCAATCACTTACGCTAAAAGTGATGACATAGAAGGAAGTGACAGACAAGGCAACCCAGAGTTCCTTTTCCTTTTGCTCCTTCCTTGCTTATCAGGAAGCTGAAAGTTAAGTATTGGTAGAGAAGGCGGTGGCACCCCACTCCAGTACTCTTGCCTGGAAAATCCCATGGACAGAGGAGCCTGGTGAGCTGCAGTCCATGGGGTTGCAAAGAGTTGGACACGACTGAGCGACTTCACTTTCACTTTGCCTGCAAAGTTTACATGGCAATGGGGAAGACAGACAAAAGCAGAGAAAAGCCTTACGATGGAATAAAGGCTGAGACAGAGGGGGAGGTGGGGGGAGGGGGGAAGCACAGGGGGAGCAAAGCCCACAAGATGAGAGACAGCAACCACTTTCCAGAAACTGATAGTTCAGTATGGCTGAAGCATGGGGTCCAAGAAAGAAAGTCCAAAGACATTAATTAATCTGGAATGGTGGTCTCAAACTTCCATGTTTGTTGAATCCACTCTTGTTAAAACAGCCTCCTGGGCTCCATCCCCAGAGATTTTGATTTAGTGGATAAACCAGTGTGGTCAGTCTAAAGGCCACATTCTGAGAACCACTGATCTGGAGAAGACATGATCAACCTGCAGATAGCCAGATGGCCTTGAACATTATACTGAGAGGTGTAGACTTCACCCTTGGGTGCATGGAGAACTTTTTTAAAAATTTATTTTATTGAAATATAATTGATTTACAATGTTGTGTTGATTTGAAAAGGAAAGATATAAGCATCTGAATGCAGAGTTCCAAAGAATAGCAAGAAGAGATAAGAAAACCTTAAGTGATCAATACAAAGAAACAGAGGAAAACAACAGAATGGGAAAGACACAAAGAGTTGGACATGACTAATTGACTAAACAACAACGGCTGTGTTTCTTCCTCTCCCTCAAGAGACACAGCCCTCAAGAGAACTCTCCACTCATGGAGCAACTCTAGTCTGATAGATCAAATTTATTACTACTTACTATTAAAGTAAGTTTATGTATTTATAAGGATAGCTTACTTCAAAAGTTAAAGAAATTATTATAAATGCAAATATTTCCATGATTTCATAAACCACTACAAACAACACATGGAAACCATACCTTGTTGGGAATTAGACTGTGGTTCTCACCAGTCATGTTCCTAACTCAAGGTCTTGACTGCCTAGTGTAGATGTGGATCAAGCACTGTAAGTGCAATTGGCTTTTATTAGCATCATATTTTAAATAAGGCACTAATTCCATATGGACACATACAGAATTACTTCAGAAGTATATAAAATTGATAGATGCTGACTCTTTTCCACTGATCCAAAATGCCTCCTCCTAAAAGGACTGGAGGTGGCTCAGTGTGCAAGGAATCCTCCTGAAACTCAGGCAACAGAGGTTCAATTCCAGGATCAGGAGGATCCCCTGGAGGAGGGCATGACAACCCACTCCGGTACGCTTGCCTGGATAATCCCATGGATGGAGGAGCCTGATGGGCTTGGAAAAGAGTTGGATATAACTTAGTGACTAAACAACAGCTGATGATACCTTCAGAAAGGGATAAAAGAAAATAAAAACAAGCCAAAACCCTCTATAACTTTCTTTTTGTGTTAACTGTTGACCCATTCTAACTATATAACTTACAGTGGACAGAATTCCAACATTTTCTATAGTCCTTTTGAGAAATGCTTGATAACACTCACCAATAATATCAAAGTGTTGTATGTTCTTTGAGAAAAAAAAATTTGTCTGCCTTACCAATTACTTATAAGAATTGCTGTATGGAATTGTTTTTTCTCTAGAAAAGTATTTATGTTATTTACAATTTTTAATTTATTGACATAAAGTTATATATAATATGCTTTCACAATTTTATTTATTTACTCTATGACTTGACTTTATTGTTTTTTATTTCTAAGGTTATGTGTACCTTATCACATTTGCCAGTATTTTTTTGTTTGTTTGTTTGTTTCCCAAAAGACTAACATTGGGTTTTACTGAACTATATTAAAGTTTTTTATTTAAAGTTATTATTTTTTGCCTGTGAGGATTTTCTTTGCCTTGAGTTTATTTTATAAAATAGATTTTCATAGAGTAAATCTTGTTTTAGCATTAGCCAAATACTAATTTTATACATTTTCTTTATTTACATATTTTCCTGTTATGCTACTCATATCACAAGTAGTATTCTTAAAAACAATAATTTTAATTTTCTTCTTGTTCAATAATTATTCAGAATAGTGCATTTTATTTTAAATAATAGTGAAATAAATTTTGGCTAGCATTTTGCATTTTTAAAATGTATTAAGTAAAATTAGGCTTTTTGTTTTAAAATTACTTGACATTTCTTTTAAGACCTTGCACATGGAAACTATCCACTACTGTTTATAAAAGAGTTTTTAGAAGAGTGTAAATATTGGACTTGTGAGTGTATGGTTCCATATACATTCATTAGGTCAAGATTTTCAGTTGTATCTATCAAAGTTCTTTATCCTGTTCTTTCATTGCTATTTACTCTGTATTTTCTCTATAAAATTCAATGCCTTCAATTTTATAGTAATTCTTATTGTTATATTACATATATAGCAACATGTATGAAGGTTCATGAGTATTATGAATTCTTAGGTTTTATCTCAAAATAACTGTCTTAGTTTACTTGACCTACCATAATAAAATACCATGAACTGGGCAGGTTAAATGGCTTCACGGGTAGTACTAATGGTAAAGAACCTGCCTGCCAATACAGGAGACATGAGACATAGGTTTGATTCCTGGGTCAGGAAGATCCCATGGAGGAGGGCATGGCAATCCACCCCAGAATTCTTGCCTGGACAATCCGATGGACAGAGGAGCCTGGCAGCCTACGGGGCTATGGTCCATGAGGTGGCAGAGAGTCAGACATGACTGAAGCAACTTAGTATGCACACATGCACAGGCAGATTAAACAACAGAAATTTATCTTTCACTCCTAGAGACTGGCAAGTCCAAGATCCAAGTGCCATCAAGGTAGGGTTCATTCTGAGGCCTCTTCTCTTGGCTTAGAGGCAATTGCCATATCATATGTGGTAACATAACTCCTCCTTTGTGTTTGAGGACAAAGACCATACTCTCTGGGGTTTCTTCTTATAAGGGAACTAACTCTAAGGCCTACAAGGGCCCCACCTTCATGAACTCATCAACCCTAATTACCTCCTAGTAGTCTCATCTCCAAATACCATTATACAGGGGATATGATTTTCTACATCTGAACTTGAGAACATAAGGAGTTAGTTCATAACAATAATATGAACTGTCCTTCTCTGTTATATTACAGTTTTTTCTTAAATTTTCTCTTCTCTGACAATATTAATATAGCTGCTTGCTTTCTGCTAGCCTTAGCCTGGAATCTTTTGCAATCCTTCATTTTCAATTTTTCTTTATAACTATTAATATAATTTAGTGAATTGTTTGCAAAAATGCATATGGTTGAATTCGTTTCAATAAACCTCTTTGCCTTTCACAACAGAAATTTAACACATTCAGGTTTACTATATTTACTGGTTCTTAGACTTATATCTACTGTCTTAATTTATTTTCTATCAGTAATATTTGTTTCTTATGTTTCCTAATTATCTGTATTTATTTTATTAGTTCCATGTCTAAGATATAAGATAGTAATATGCATTCAGTTTATTTTTTCTAGTGCTTATTTTTGATTCAACAAGTCTCCTACTGACATCTTTTTTTATGGGAATATAAGTGCTTTAAAATGTTGTGTTAATTTCTTCTGTACAATGAAATTAATCAACTATATGCATACCTTTATCCATTTCCTCCTGAGCCTCCCTCCCACCGCAACCCTAATCCACACCTCTAGGTCACCACAGAGCACCAAGCTGAGCCCCTTGTGCTTTATAACATGTTCCCACTAGCTATCCTTTTTACACACTAGGGTGTGTGTGTGTGTGTGTGTGTGTGTATGTTAATTCCAATCTCCCAATTCATCCCACTTTCCCCTCCTAACCCCTCTGTGTCCAGATTTCCATTCTCTTCATCTGTCTTTATTCCCATCTCAGAAATAGGCAATCAAGATGAAAAGACAACCCTCAGAATGGCAGAAAATATCTGCTAACAAAGCAACAAAGGATAAACCTCCAAAATATACAGACACCACATGGAGCTCAAAATCAAAAAAGCAAACAACCCAATCAAAAATTGATGCTGGGGAAGACCTAAATAGAGATATTTCCCTACTAACTTCTTATAAATATTTCTTGTACTTCTTTTCCCTTAACCTCTTAGATATGGGTGATTTCAAGATAATTTTCAAGCCTAGTCCTTCATTCCCCAGGGTTCTGTTCTCTGAGTTTCCATATCATTTCATTTCTCATTGGCTGTACAGTCAAGGCAAAAGTTTAGTTTTATCATTCTGGGATGGTCACAGTACATGAGGAGCAGAAATGGGAGCCACAGATGTTACAACTGGTAAATTTGGGAAAAAGAATAAAAAACAAAAAACTGTTGTGATTGATCATGTTCCCTGGGTACAGCACAGAGAAGAACTTGCCAAATGCTTTCAGTTTAGCATTTAAGTTTTGCTAAATGTTTGCCCTTTAACTGCAGTCTTCCATGACCTCTTATTTTTAAGCAACATATATAGCAAGTACAAATTTTTTAGCAGCTTTCTTTGCTGACTTTCATCCACTTTCTGGAAAAGTACTTAGGACAGTCAGAGTTTCCAAAAAAAATGATTTATTAAATAAATTAAAAGTTTTAAAAATACTAAAAACTAGTAAAACAAGTAATTTTTACATTTTAAGGAAGAAAGCAGATGTTAACTATGATATCCCAGTATGAACTGCATGATTTCTTTGAGGGATATTTAATGTGATTAATGCAAACAGAAATATAATTAGTAGGACTCTACTGATTTTTCTGTATTTATCATATAGATTAAGAAAAACAAAATTATCTGAATGAAACTGGTTATGTATGCTCCCTTTGCTTTTTATATGTTACACAAGACTCCCCTGACACAGAGGAAAGTTAAAAATGCTGAAAAACTAGCACCTTTTTTGATAATGATGACATAGTTTTCTACCGTGTCCTTAAGGGTATTGATAAACTATAGTTTCCATAATATTGTAAGAGTTAAATGACTGTTTAAACATGCTATATTTGTCCTCTGATCTTATTTATAGGATTTCAAATAGAACACACAATCCTACATTGGTTCTGACTTAGTACTGAAGGCAAAAGGAGAAGTGGGAAGCAGAGGATGAAATGGTTGGATAGGATCACCAACTCAATGAACATGAGTTTGAGCAAGCTCCAGGAGACAGTGAAGGACACAGGAGCCTGGCATGCTGCAGTCCATGGAGTCACAAAGAGTTGGACATTACTCAGCCACTGAACCACAACAACAAGCCTTGATTTACAACAAAACTAAATATGATGTTGAAGGATGTTAATAGATTGTTTTAAAGGGCCCTATCGTATTTTGTTTCAAACTGTTCTCCCTGTTCTAAGATTTTCAGCTTAATGTTAAGGATCCTATTCTCTCTTGAACCAGAGTAATCAGGATTTGCCCACATTACCACTGGAGAACTTTTTACGATATCCGCCACTGGTTTTCATGTAAATTCAATGAAATCAGTTCTCATCTTACTGTCAACAGGATTTGATACAGGAAATCAACCCTAGTATTTTTCACTTGACCTAAAAAACTCAGAATTCCTTGAATGAACCCCTACTTCACTGTTTGCTTCTTCTGGTGTCTTTACTTCTTCTTCTTTTGCCCATCTTCCTAATATGAGAAGAGTCTAAAGTTAAGTACATATTTTCCTTCTCTTCTCAATCTACACACAGTAACGATGAGGAACTCCTTACCTCTAGCATCAATTCGCCCTTCAAACCAGTCCAATATATCCCATTCAACTATATACTTAATATCTGATGCTATGAATCTAAAAGATATCTCAAATGTCCTGTGTGAAAGCTAAACTGATAGTGTTCGAACTTAGCCAAAGTAGCAACCATTATCATTAATGGCAATATTGTTAACTCATAAATTCAGGTCAAGAAATCTAGAGTCCTTCTAGACAAGTCTTTTTCTCATAGCATCCATTCAGTTGATCAGAAACTCCTGAGAGATCTGTCCTCTGAATATACCCACCATTTAATCACTTTATCCTACCAAGCCATCTGCTACTGGGGATTCCCAGGTAGCTTAGTGGTAAAGAACCTGCCTGCCAGTGTAAGAGATGCAAAAGATGTGGGTTTAATCCCTTGGTCAGGAAGATCCTCTGGAGTAGGAAATGGTAGCCTACCCCAGTATTCTTGCCTGGAAAACTCTATGGGCAGAGAAGACTGGAAGACTACAGTCCTTGGGGTTGTAAAGAGTCAGACACAACTTGAGTATCTGCTGCAAGAACGGGCCAAATCACCATGATATCTCATCTGAATTACCGTAATAGTCTCCTAAATCACGGATGTGTGTTTGCTCATGCTCTCTCTCATTCTTAAATTCTATAATTAGACTGATTCTTTCAAAGTTTAAATTAAGCTATACAACTTCTCTCCTCAAAATCCTGTAATGTGTCTGTATTTAATAAAAAGGAAGGTCAAAAAAGAGTCAAATACGTCTTAGTGACCAAACAACAACAAAAAGAGAAAACATCTGTATGGTGCTCTATAAAGCCTCATACAATCTGATCCTTTTAGCATTCTGAGGGTGGGGTGCCTAGGATTTTGAGGGATTACTCTTTATTGGTGACTTTAAAGCTTAAGCGTGGAAATTAAGTTGAGGGACAGGAAAAGGTGTCAGGTAGGTATATCACCAGGGCTTTTTTTTTTTAATTTTTTAAAAATTTTATTAGAGCACAGAATAGTTGATTGTTGTCAATAACTTGCATGACAACATTGTGTTAGTTTCAGATGGTACAACAAAAGTGACTCAGTTACTCAAAATTCTCCAGGCCAGGCTTCAACAATAGGGGAACCGTGAACTTCCAGATGTTCAAGCTGGATAAAGAAAAGGCAGAGGAACCAGAGATCAAGTTGCCAACCACCACTGGATCATTAAAAAAGCAAGAGCATTCCAGAGAAACATCTATTTTTTCTTTATTGACTACACCAAAGCCTTTGACTATGAGGATGACACAAAACTGTGGAAAATTCTTAAAGAGAGGGGAATACCAGGCCACCTGACTTGCCTCTTGAGAAACCTATATGCAGGTCAGGAAACAACAGTTAGAACTGGACATGGAACNCATCTATTTTTTCTTTATTGACTACACCAAAGCCTTTGACTATGAGGATGACACAAAACTGTGGAAAATTCTTAAAGAGAGGGGAATACCAGGCCACCTGACTTGCCTCTTGAGAAACCTATATGCAGGTCAGGAAACAACAGTTAGAACTGGACATGGAACAACAGACTGGTTCCAAATTGGGAAAGGAGTACGCCAAGACTGTATAGTGTCACCCTGCTTATTTAACTTATATGCAGAGTACATCATGTGAAAGGCCAGGCTAGATGAAGCACAAACTGGAATCAAGATTGCTGGGAGAAATATCAATAAACTCAGATACGCAGATGACACCACCCTTATGGCAGAGAGCAAAGGGAGGCTGAAGAGCCTCTTGATGAAAGTGAAAGAGGAGAGTGAAAAAGTTAGCTTAAAACTCAACATTCAGAAACCTAAGATCATGGCATCCAGTCCTATCACTTCATGGCAAATAGATAGGGAAACAATGGAAACAGTGACAGACTTTTTGTTGGGGGACTCCAAAATCACTGCAAATGGTAACTGAAACTATGAAATTCAAAGACAATTGCTCCTTGGAAGAAAAGCTATGAGAAACATAGACAGTTTATTAAAAAGCAGAGACATTACTTTTTTTCCAGTAGTCATGTATGGATGTGAGAGTTGAACTCTAAAGAAAGCTGAGTGCTGAATAATTGATGTTTTTGAACTGTGGTGTTGGAGACTCTTGAGAGTCCCTTGGACTGCAAGGAGATCCAAACAGTCCATCCTAAAGGAAATCAGTCCTGAATATTCATTGGAAAGACTAATGCTGAAGCTGAAACTCCAATACTTTGGCCACCTGACGCAAAGAACTGACTTATTTGAAAAGACTCTGATGCTGGGAAAGACTGAAGGCGGGAGGAAAACGGGATGACACAGGATGAGATAGTTAGATGGCATCACTGACTCAATGGACATGAGTTTGAATAAGCTCTGGGAGTTGGTGATGGACAAGGAAGTTTGGTGTGCTTCAGTCCATGGGGTCACAAAGAGTTGGACATGACTGAGTGACTTAAGGACAAAACTCTTTTTTAATCTCTTTCCCCATATAGGTCATTATAGAGTACTGGCTAGAGTTCCCTGTGTTATACAGTAGGTTCTCTTAAGTTATGCAGTTTATATATAGTAGTGTGTATATGTCAATCCCAATATCCCAATGTATTCTTTCCCTTCTCTGCTTGCTTCTCCCTTGGCAACCATAAGTTGTTTTTCTGCATCTGTGACTGTATTTCTGTTTTGTAAATAAGTTCATTTGTACCATATCTTTTATTTTTTATTTTTTATTTATTTATTTATTTATTTATTTTTTTACACGAACTCCCAAACATGAACCCCCCTCCCACCTCCCACCCCACATCTTCCCTCCAGATCATCCCCATACACCAGCCCCTGTCTCTTATACACATCTAGATGTGTATAAGAGACAGCCTTATCACATTTGCCAGTATTTTTTTGTTTGTTTGTTTGTTTCCCAAAAGACTAACATTGGGTTTTACTGAACTATATTAAAGTTTTTTATTTAAAGTTATTATTTTTTGCCTGTGAGGATTTTCTTTGCCTTGAGTTTATTTTATAAAATAGATTTTCATAGAGTAAATCTTGTTTTAGCATTAGCCAAATACTAATTTTATACATTTTCTTTATTTACATATTTTCCTGTTATGCTACTCATATCACAAGTAGTATTCTTAAAAACAATAATTTTAATTTTCTTCTTGTTCAATAATTATTCAGAATAGTGCATTTTATTTTAAATAATAGTGAAATAAATTTTGGCTAGCATTTTGCATTTTTAAAATGTATTAAGTAAAATTAGGCTTTTTGTTTTAAAATTACTTGACATTTCTTTTAAGACCTTGCACATGGAAACTATCCACTACTGTTTATAAAAGAGTTTTTAGAAGAGTGTAAATATTGGACTTGTGAGTGTATGGTTCCATATACATTCATTAGGTCAAGATTTTCAGTTGTATCTATCAAAGTTCTTTATCCTGTTCTTTCATTGCTATTTACTCTGTATTTTCTCTATAAAATTCAATGCCTTCAATTTTATAGTAATTCTTATTGTTATATTACATATATAGCNTAGGATGCAGGATGCTTGGGGCTGGTGTATGGGGATGATCCGGAGGGATGATGTGGGGTGGGAGGTGGGAAGGGGGTTCATGTTTGGGAGTTCGTGTACACCCGTGGCAGATTCATGTCAATGTATGCCAAAACCAATAGAGTACTGTAAAGTAAAACAAAGTAAAATGGAAGCTCTAAAAATAAAAATAAAAAATAAAAACCCAAAATTAGTAAAAGGAAAGAAATTGCAAAAATAAGAACAGAAATTAATGATAAAGAAATGAAAGAAACAATAGCAAAGATCAATAAAACTAAAAGCTTATTCTTTGAAAAGATAAACAAAATTGACAAACCATTAGCCGAACTCATTAAGAAAAAACAAGAAGACTCAAATCAATAAAATTAGAAATGAAAAAAGAGAAGTTACAACAGTCAATGCAGAAATACAAAGGATCGTGAAAGATTACTACAAGCAATTATATACCAGTAAAATGGACAACCTAAAAGAAATGGACAAATTCTTAGAAAAGTACCTTGCAAAACTGAACCAGGAAGAAATAGGAATCAAGAACAGACCAATCACAAGCACCAAAATTGAAACTGTGATCAAAAATCTTCCAATAAACAAAAGCCTGGGGCCAGATGGTGTTATAGGTGAATTCTATCAAACATTTAAAGAGCTAATATTTGGTTAGTATAGTCATTTTCACAATATTGATCCTTTCAGTCCAAGAACATGTTATATCTCTCTATCTGTTTGTGTTATCTTTGGTTTCTTTTATCAATGTCTTATACCTTTCTGTATACAGGTCTTTCATTTCCTTACATAGGTTTATTCTTAGGTATTTTACTCTTTTTGTTGCAGTGGTGTCTGGGATTGCTTCCTTAATTTCTCTTTCTGAGTTTTCATTGATAGTGTATAGGAATGCAAAGAGTTCTCTGGATTAATTTTGTATCCTTCTACTTTACTAAATTCATTGATTAGCTCTAATAATTTTCTGATGGCATCTTTAGGGTTTAGACAATCAACGTTGTCTAAAATGACTTTACTACCCAGACATTTAGAGAACTAACACCTATTCTTCTCAAACTTTCCCAAACATTGCAGAAAAAGGGAACACTCCCAAACTCATTCTATGAGTTCACCAATACCCTGATACTAAAACCAGACAAAGAAATCACACATAAAAAATTACAGGTCAGTATCACTGATGAACCTAAGTGCAAAAATCATGAACAAAATACTAGCAAATAGAATCCAATAACAAAAAAATGATCATAAACCATGATCCAGTGGGGTTTATTCCAGGAACACAAGGTTCTGATAAATGCAAATCAATCAATGTAACACACTATATAAGTAATTTGAAAGATAAAAACCATCTGATGATCTCAATAGATGCAGAAAAAGCTTCTGACATATTTCAACACTCATTTATGATTAAAAAAAAAAAAAAAACCTCTCCAGAAAATGGGCGTAGACAGAAGCTGCTGCTGCTAAGTCACTTCAGTCGTGTCCATAGATGGCAGCCAGCCAGGCTCCCCCATCCCTGGGATTCTCCAGGCAAGAACATTGGAGTGTGTTGCCATTTCCTTCCCCAATACATGAAAGTGAAAAGTGAAAGTGAAGTCGCTCCATCGTGTCTGACCCTCAGCAACCCCATGGACTGCAGCCTTCCAGGCTCCTCCGCCCATGGGATTTTCCAGGCAAGAGTACTGGAGTGGGGTGCCATTGCCCTCTCTGTAGACAGAAGCTACCTCAACATACTAAAGGCCATATATGACAAACCTACAGTAAATATAATTCTCAATGGTGAAGAACCAAAAGCACTTTCCCTAAGATCAGGAAAAAGATGAGGGTGTCCATTCTCACCACTATTATTTTATATCATTTTGGAAGTCCTAGCCACGGCAATCAGAGAAGAAACTCTCTGTAGACAGAAGCTACCTCAACATACTAAAGGCCATATATGACAAACCTACAGTAAATATAATTCTCAATGGTGAAGAACCAAAAGCACTTTCCCTAAGATCAGGAAAAAGATGAGGGTGTCCATTCTCACCACTATTATTTTATATCATTTTGGAAGTCCTAGCCACGGCAATCAGAGAAGAAAAAGAAATAAAAGGAATCCAGCTTGGAAAAGAAATACTTTCACTGTTTGCAGATGACATAATATATACATAGTAATCCCTAAAGATGCCACCAGAAAATTATTAGAACTAATCAATGAATTTAGTAAAGTAGAAGGATACAAAATTTATACACAGAAATCCTTTGCATTCCTATACACTATCAATGAAAACAGAAAGAGAAATTAAGGACGTGATCCCATTCACCACTGCAACAAAAAGAGTAAAATACCTAGGAATAAACCTACATAAGGAGATGAAAGACCTGTATACAGAAAACTATAAGACACTGATGAAAGAAATCAAAGACAACAAACAGATAGAGAGATATATCATGTTCTTGGATTGGAAGAATCAATATTATGAAAATGACTTTATTACCCAAAGCAATGTATAGGTTCAATGCAATCCCTATCAAATTACCAATGGCATTTTTCACAGAACTAAAACAAATACTTTCACAATTTGTATGGAAACAGAAAAATGGTACTGATAAATCTATTAATATTTGTAGGGCAGAAATAGAGATGCAGGCAATTGAAACAGACTTTGGACGCAGTGGGGGAAGGAGAGGAAGGGATGAATTGAGAGAGTAACATTAAAGCTTATACATTACCATATGTAAAACAAATAGCTAATGGGAAGTTGCTGTATAACACAGGGAGCTCAATGTGGTACTCTGTGACAAACTAGAGGGGTGGGATGGGGTGGGGTGGGGTGCGAGAGGGCTGGGACATATGTATACTTACGGCTGGCTCACATTGTTTTATGGCAGAAGACAACACACTAGTTACCCTCCAATTAAAAATGAATTTTTAAAAATCCCTCCAACTCTAGAAGAAAAGCATAAATAGTATAAACACAGGAACAGATTCAGAAATTGAACACAGCAGCTTATTAAACACAGTCATTCCACATGATCACTGACTCTTCTGCTACTTCATGTACCATCTCCAACACATGTTCCACATGCCATGATATGAGCAGGACCCTGGTAGCCAGTCAAGGTAAAAAGGCACAAGCAACATCTAGGTCTATACTCTCAATCAACTCAGACACCAGGTACCTAATAACTGACATTACAACTTGACTCATTGACAAGAGCTTGACTCTTTGTCATTCAAGGCAATGACCCAGCTCCATCTTAGCCCTCATCTCTCATCTGCACCCCCAAGAACCCCAGACCCTCCCTGATACATCAACTTCCTTTCCTCTTGATTTTCCNAGAAATTGAACACAGCAGCTTATTAAACACAGTCATTCCACATGATCACTGACTCTTCTGCTACTTCATGTACCATCTCCAACACATGTTCCACATGCCATGATATGAGCAGGACCCTGGTAGCCAGTCAAGGTAAAAAGGCACAAGCAACATCTAGGTCTATACTCTCAATCAACTCAGACACCAGGTACCTAATAACTGACATTACAACTTGACTCATTGACAAGAGCTTGACTCTTTGTCATTCAAGGCAATGACCCAGCTCCATCTTAGCCCTCATCTCTCATCTGCACCCCCAAGAACCCCAGACCCTCCCTGATACATCAACTTCCTTTCCTCTTGATTTTCCCATCCAGTCCCAGACAGAGCTATGCACAAGCCACTGCAGTATACACAGAGACACATGAATACAAAGATAAGAATATATTAGTATATTACATTTTATAGATAATTATATTTCACAGGTGACACATATAAATGTTTAAATATATATTCATCTAAAAGTATATTTTTGTATTCTATTAATATGTGCATAATCACTTATAGAGCTTGAGTTTTAAAAGCCATCTGGGAGCCTCCCAGAATACTGGAAATAAAAGCAAATATAAACAAATGGGATCTAATTAAAATTAAAAGCTTCT